>CM021765.1:85359243-85679253 GCA_011076525.1 Nettapus auritus
CTTTTCACCCTGCTGAAACCTGCTTCAGGATCCCTGCACAGGCATGGTCATGCTTAAGCTTTATAGCTGGCCACGCAGTTGTTTCCTTTCAGCTTCTGCACTTTCCTTGTTGACACCTGTCTGATGGTCATGTCTCGATTTAGAGGCCAGTCTCTTAGAGGAGCAGTCTGAACTTCATGACGTTTTTCACAGTAGTGAGTACTGCTTCCTCAGGGAGGCTCTTTTGATGCTTCTTAGGGCAAAAACAAATGGCAAATTCCAGACCTGCAAAGCAGGGCAGCAAGGCGGTGCTTTGGCAGCTGACAGCCAGGGCTGAGAGCTGCAAAATGTCACAAGTCCCTGACTGCTGTAAGTGCAGGCTGCTTGTCCTGCTCTTTTCTGTGTCGCTATTTAGCTTTCCATCCTTTTGCTGTTCTGCTTATGTTCAGGCACACCTGTAGTTTCTATATAAGCAATAAGGTAACAGCTGGGGCTGCTATATTAGTGTTGCAGACACTGCGGGGGAGTAATGGATTTCAAACCACAACACTTTTTTTTCTGTTAAAATAATAACAATAAAAAAAAGACAGGAAAATTTCTGAACCTATTACATGTTTCCATCCACTACCTTGCCCTCTTTTGTGCCAATCAGAGCTAGCACTCTTAGTCAAAGATTTAGAGCCTGTGACATCCCACTTTTTGCCTGGGGACTCAGCCCTTGCTTCAGAAGGTGGGGGCTGCCCTTTTAACAGTAGCACACTGCACTTCCAGGTGCTTACGAAGCCACACACACAACTACAGGTATTTTGCTTCTGCTTCAGGCTCCAGTCCCCAGGAAACAAGTACCTGCCAGGTTTAAGGAGTTGAATTGTCCCATGTACTTACCTCAGCCTACCCATCTGCTTAAAGTTAAATAGTGCAGGATGAGGGCCTGAGGGAATTCCCAACTGGAGCAGTTTAAAGCTGGAGTTAGGAGGGATCTGCTGGTGTGAGGTGCATGTGTGCATAATTGGCTGCTTTGGCAATTGATATGACTACTGTGAATATAACTGGATTCTTAAAATTAGGAATTTTCAGGCATCCTCAAAGCGTGCTGCCATCCACTGCTGTTCAGTGGGAGGATGCTTTGAGACCTCCTCTGTGTCACCAGATTGTCAAAACGCAGCTTCCTGGTGGATTTTGAATTATACATAACTTATATTTCTGACCCTTATTTACTTTATATAGAAAGAGGAAAGAGAGGGTTCATGATTCATTCCAGTTAGTAATTAGAGGCTGTTTGTTTATTGACTTATTTATAAAGCACCTCCGGCGTGTATGGCACTGTACAGGCAAATGATATTGACAGGTCCTTTTCTCCTGCAGGCCGAGCTCTCAGTTGTACCTATTTCATACTGCTGTGCCACGTAGCAGTGCCACGATGCACTGACCTAGCGGGGACACTGCCTCAGGGCAGGAGATGCGCCTGAGAGCAGATCCCCACTGCGTAGGTGCTCAGCCTGGGGTAATGGCATCCTGAAGAGCTTGCAGTCTGGGTGTCTAAGGCAGATGTCGATGAGAACTGCAGGGGACTGGAGGTGACTTGTGTCTTACAGATGCCCTTAGAAGGGGAAGGCACCTTCCTCTTGCAGTTCCTTCCCTGAAATGTCTCCCAGTTCAGTCTGTTTGACCTGGCAAAATGGGGGGAGAGGAACTAAAAGAATGCCTTTCTTACCTCTGTCTGTTATCTCTAGCCCCAGAGTGCTCTTCCTTGTTTGGTTCTCTGCTGCTTAGGTTACTTGCCTTTCCTCTTCCACTTGCTGGCTTGCCTTTCTCACCTAGCACTTAACCTTAGTGTTGCTTTTGTCATCCGCAGCATTAAAAGTGAGCTCTCCTCAGCCCGAAGAAGTTGAATGCAAATGGTTTGATGCCGTGACGTTTCATTTTGGAGAATGCCTTTAGTTTTCCATTGATAACAGGCCAAGCCACCATCAGAGCATAACGGCATTGAGCAAAGGAGACGGAAAGGAGAGCAAGAAAACTGCTGCCTTAATGGGGTTTGGAGCCACTGACAATCTCCAGGGTGTAATGTCTTAGATCCACACCTCATCACTTCCCAAAAAAAGAGAAAGAAGGAAGAGGGGTGGGGAGCCAAGACTCTGGCTCTGCTGGCTTGTATTCCCTTTCCTCCCCCCTTCCCAATCTGCTTTCAATCTAATGGAGAAACCTACAGCTCCAGAACTAATACTTTCCCACATTGCATTAATCCTAATTGACTTGGATATAAGTTCCCCCTCCTACTATCTCCAGCGTGGCATTACCAGCTGCCCTCTGGGAACCCGCAGGCGCCTTCGCTCGCCGACTCTTACCAGCAGCTTTTGCGCAGAAGAGAGCAGCTTGCCAGCGGGGTGCGTAAGGTGCATCTGGAAGGACGCAGGCAGTGACCTTCTCGGAGAGCTCGGGGGACAAACTCTGAGAAGTTGCTGTGCTAGAGGTTAGCTCTGAGCTCTGGGAGGAGCTGGGATTGTGAATTAGTTGGGTCTGTGTTCCCTTCAGCAATGGCAATGCTCATGAGGCCCTACTGGGTCTTCTGCGGAATAGATGCAAATAGGTTCAAGTTTTCCCTGCCTCTGTGTCAGTCCCTTGAAAGAGAGGGGCAACAAATGTGGTACTGAAATTAGCTTAAACACTGAGACTCAACTAGCTAGAGCAGCAACACAAAACAGGGCAAGAAGTGCTGGGGCTGTTCACAGCTGCAGGATGACTTACCTTGTGTCGTCTTTGCGGTGACTTCAATTGCTCCAGGTCCAGGCATCTTGCCTCACTCCTATCTGTCTACCTGTCATTCACCGGACTACTGCTGACCTCTTGCTGATTCCCATTATCCTTCCTTTTGTTCATTCCTGTAGAATCTCTCCTCTCTTCCATCTCCTTTCTTATCACTAGTGTAGCTAGAATTAGTTAATCCCTTCTTTTTGCAAATGGGGAAACTGAGGCAAAAGCCAGGGAATTGACTCAGGGTTGCTCCAGACCTTTGCATCCCCGATTCTAAGCCCTGCATCTGGCAGCACAGCTGACCAGTGAGGGTTTTCCACGCCATTCCAGTGCTTCAGCCGGGCAAAGCAGCACTCTGACCTTGGTTATTTCTCCTCTCCATCCAGTCTTCTGTGCTCAGAGTGGTGGTGGCCAGCCACACACATCAGATTCTTTGAGAAGCAGAAAGAGGTGTTGGCAGAAGGAGCTTGGACGGAGAGAAGAGAACTGGAAATGAGTTGAAAGCAGATAGATAAAGGGAAAAAACAACACAAGGATACACTGAAAGAGGAGTGAGGAATGAAGAATACAGAGACAGGGAAGAGTGGTGTCCCTAGCCCAGAAGAGCTGCGGTTCCTGTCAGGGGAAGGGGAGCTATACCCACACACTTCAGTCTCATTTGTGCAGCGAGGAAGGACATGGTGTGTGTGTGTCTTGTGGGTGGGGGTCTGTTTGTAACTGCAGGGAATTATGTGCTGCTCAGGATGCTGGAGAAGCCAGCGCCTGTGTGCTCTATGTGCAATCTAAGTAGTTTTTTGCCACTGTGCTGGGATTTGATCTCCAGCAATAAGGCAGAGAACACATGGGAGCAAAGGAGGATTAGTATGAGAGCCTTTCTTGCCTTGATCTCGTCTGCTGTGATTGTTTTTCCTTCTCAACATACCGTATCTTTCCCACTAGTGGTTCTCAGTTCTCTCTCCCGTGTGGCAGCATCCTTCTTGGATCATCCTAGACCAAGTGCTTTTCTTGTTGGAGCACTGCTCAAAAAAGGTGTGCCCTGGGTGATAAGCATCTGATTTTTATTCCCCACCTGCCTCTGAAGCAGTATGCTGTTCAGCTTCTCTCCCCTGTGGGCTCAGGTGGCCTGTGACAGGAATGGGAGCTGGGGACATCACTTGTCTTTTCCTATCACCCAGACCAGTCTGGTTATGGAAAGAAGGAAGAGGTTTTTAACTTTTTTGCAACGAGTGGATTGGCCTGCTGGGTCTCCCATTTCCAAACACACTTCACACCATTTTTATGTGCTCAGCTTCTTCCCTGGGATTACTCCATTGCCTGAAGCAACGGATGGGCCCTGCCAGAGGTCCTACAGACAGGAGAGTGAAAATGTGATCCCTGTGAGGCACTGGCTCCCAGATCACTTCCAAGAATTTCATTTTCGTCACAAAAGATGTTTGTGGGGCTTAGAAAGATACTGGTTAACTCCCCTTATCTATGGGAAGTGTCTGGAGGCTCAGTTTATTTCCTGCTCTTCATTGAGCAGTACTAATAGTGTAATTTACGTAGGAGGGAGCAGATGATGAGTAAGTCAGAGGACCTTGCGAAGATCCTTCACGTGTTCAAGTCCTACAGCACCATGGGCATTTTGTGAGCATATCCCACAAATGCAGGAGTGCCCAGCCTGTTCTCCAGTGGGAGGGACCATGGTTTGCTGCGAGGATCAGGCCTTCTAGTGGGTCTGCCATACGAAGTCTGCCATACGAATCCTTTGCCTCTCCTTCCCCTGTGTTTTCTCCACCCGATGCCTTTGGCTAGGCTATTTTATTCTTTTTTTTTTCACCCCTGTACCTATCCCTGTATTGCAGGAGCGGAATGAGCATTCCTTGTTACCTGATAACAGATCACGGGCTGTTTGGTGAGGATTTGGCTCGCTGCTGTGGTTTTAAGTGCTGAAGTCTGGACTGCATTGCAGGAAACATCTTTGCCTGGAGGCTCCTCGCAGTGCTTTGGAAAGGCCGTGGCATGCAGCAGAGGTGCTGGCAGACCTAGACTTGAGTCCCCAGCTGATGAACAGACTCCCAAAACCTTGCGAGAGCAGACAGAGTGGCAGCAAGCCCCTTTGATTAGGAGGTGATGTGACTGAGTGCTCGCTTGCAGAGGCCTCGCAGGGCAAAGGGCACTGCCCAGGACATCACATCAGCAGGGAGCTGGGAATAACGAGACAGGTTCCTCTTCAGCTTAGCAAGAAATGCCCTCCTGATAAAATTAGCTGTGAAAAAAGGGATATTTGGTTCAAATTCACTTACCTTCCCAGCCTAGGGAGGAAGCGAGGCCCCTTCCTGCCTTATTATTCTGTTTTAAATATGATGCCACTCTTGCAGAATAAATGAAGAAATCTGATAGTCCCCGAGTAATCATTAGCTGGTTGTCATGTCCCTCTGAAGACTTCAAATGCCATTTTCCTCTCTCCGGCTTCTCTGTCATGCCAGCACTGCAGTTTCTGAACTGCGTTATTGTTCCAGTAAATATTGATCACGCTATATGAAAGCTGAAGCTGCCTCTCACCGCTTTTCCCTCTCGTTGCTCTTTTAACCTCACAAAACCGCCCGTGCCTGCTGCTGCTGCCCCTGGGCTGCTCCTCCTGCCTGTCTCAGAGGCAAGCAGCTCCTCCTGCCTGTTGTTCCTCCGATGCAAGGGGGTTTTGCAGCGGGTGGCAGCCGAGGAAAGGCAGGGGTGGAAAGCAGTTCTTAATGTTCATTACTCTGTAGAAGCAGTCTGCTATGTCTCTGGACACCTAAGCAAAATAAATGCTAGTTTGTAAGGGGAGAAATTGATTTTTTTTTTCCTGCAGTGTTTTTATAAGCATCGCACATGACTTTGTGTAGGAGAGTGAGGTTGTACCTGTTGTCAGGAATCAGCAGGGGCTGTGAGCTTAACCTGATCAGCCCAGGAGAAACTGGCTGCCTTGTCCTTTAGAGGGAGAAAAGGGATAAAGTTCCTCAAAAAATCTCAGGGATTGGAAAGTGGAGGAAAGACAGATGGGAGTCAGATGTGAACCGCAGTTGCCCCCAGGCCAGCAGAGTGGTGTGCTAACTGGGACAATGCTCTTGTGTCTGCACATGCTGCCTGAAGTACTGCTAGCTTTGGTAAGCCAGGTCCTCTCTCCAGGGTGCTCCTGCCGTGTGGTTTGTGTGCGAGAAATCTGGGCTTTCGAGATGCTGGCTTCACTCAAAGGAGTGGCAGCCTCTACATTTAGGGAGAGCCCCTGCCCAGGCAGGTTTCCTAGTTTGCTCAGGATGGAGATGTGAGAACTGAGACTGCCCAAATTCTGTGAAAGCAAGCGTGTTTGAGTGAGGAATACCAAGGGACAGGGAGCTAGCTGGTCCCGGTTGTTTCTCTGAGAGCATGTACAGTTTCAGGGCTGAGGGAGGTGCTGGGTCATGGATGCCTCTGGTTTAAAACAACAACACAAAAACCTATAAAACCGAGCTTTTGGTACATGGTAGTAACAAATGTAAATGTGTTAAAGTAAATCTGTAAATCTTTTTTTTTTCCAGATGAATATAATTATCTGCTGTATGCAGCAGCCTTTCGTATCAGAGGACCTGGATGCCCTTTATGTGTAGATCACAAGTGACTGATTTGAGTAGATGCGGCGTAGTCCTGAGGGGACATTTATTCACATCACTAAACCATCACAGAACTGGGAACAATTAGCCATGATTAGCTGTCTTAATTGAGGAAAAGCCAAAGGGGCTGTGACAAGGGGTAGCGTATTGACAGAGTTCGCTGGGGTCCCCGGGACAAACCCTGTGGTGGAACTGAAGGCCAGGCAAGGATTCCCCTTGCCCTGGAAGCTCTGAACAAAGCATCGGAGATGTCCTTGACAGGCCTATGTCGTGCCACACGTTCTGCTGTGACCCCGAGCTGCGTTGCGTTGTATCTTCCCCGTACCGAGCGCACAGCTCCCACCTGGGTGTTTTATGTCTGAGATTCAGGGAAAGAGCCAATATTAGGTTTTCTGGCCAGAGCAAAAGGAAGGCACGCATTATCCACGGACATGTTTTTCTGTGCTGGGCCCCGCATCTGCCAGTCCCAGGCCTGCAGGCGGTTTGCTAAGTGATCTGCCAGCCCTGTTGAGACCGAGGGCAGCCCCTCGGTGTGCTTGCCTACATGAAATCGCAGTCAGGTGGACAGAGGTGAGAGGTTTTCCATCTTAGGCACAAGAAAGAGTGTTTCCTGAAGTCTTCAAAGCAAGTTCAGAGTTGAGGTGAGCTTTCCCTCCGTGGGGAAAAGGCTTTGCTTTTCCACCCGCCAGCTCTTTAAAGATGATGGTGCGGGAGGTTAGGTTCAGCTCTAGCAGGCAAAGTGCATCCCCCGCGGATCTTCCCAGGCGCTGTTTTCCGCTGCTCACAGCTTCCCTGTCACGCCGTCCCATTGGTTTGCCCAGGATGCGTTAGGTGCTGAGGGCTGCTGGCATTTCCAGCTCCTCCTCAGGAAACGGCTGCTGCGGTCAGGGCTCCGGTGTCTTGCAGGGGCACTGCGGGGAGAAGGACGGGGCTAGGGCTGGGGCTGGCCACTTGGTGGATCGAGACCGACCAGTGTGGGTGCGTGCAGGAGGGGGCATGGCAAGAAGTGTGGTTTGCATTCCTTTGGAGTATGGGATATCCCTCTGTACAGGGGGGTTTTAAGTGTCTTGTGAATGTGCTTGTAAGGGATTGGTCTACCTTCTGTTTTGTCTTGCTGTCCATTATCGTACAGATATTAAAAACTACAAACAGTTCTCAGATGCTTGCTGCTTAGCAAGGCTTGTCTTATTTATGTGGACACAGCTCTTCCTTGGGTCACAGGCTTGCATTTGGGTGGGGAGGAAAACAAATAAGTGCATCGCGGGGCACGTAATGCGATCCAGTAATCTGGTACTCGCGGGCGCTGGTCACGTTCGGATGGTAGGCGAGGATGGGAGAAGCGATGGAGGTCAGCTTCCTCCGCCCGTCCCCACATTAAGAATCAGCTCCTTTTAAAACACTTGCTGCTAATAGGACTGCTGGGGGACTGCTCTGTGTGGGCAAAGGTGCCAGAAACAGGGTCAGCATTAATATGTAAGTGACCTCCTGAATTAATGTTTACGGTGCGGAGCTGCAGGGGGGCAGATCTCTATCTCGCTCGGAGAAGACGGGGAACGGCGAGGGCCATGGCAAAGCTGCTCATTAAACAGAAAGCTTTCTGAGGCGCCGCTTTCTTTTTCAGCTTATTTGCAGGATAAGGATTAGTTTTAATTGCGAGGTTTTGCAGGGTGGAAGCGCTTAATAGGCAGAAGGAGCTTTGTCTGTGCCTGTGGCCGTGAACATGGGGAGGGCGGCGAGGGGCTGGGAGGAAAGGGACTGCAGCACGCGGAGCGTGGTGCTGGACGTGCACAGAGGGCAGCGGCCTGGCTCTTTTAATGACAGCTCTTCCTTCCTCTGCTGCTCAGCCCCCTCCTTCCAGCACCCTGGGAGGCGAGCGGCGGCTTCAGCAGTCGCTGTCAGAATGAGGCGAGGGAGCCTGGGAGCCTGCTGCCGCTCCGTCAGCGCAGGAGGAGAAATTCCCATGGCTGAGGAACTAAAATAGAAGCAGCCGAAATAGGCCAGGAGGCTGTACTGCCCAGGCTCTGCAGTCCTTTCTTCTGTACTTTTCCTGTTACCTTTCATTCATCTGCAAAAATACAGTTTACGAGGCAGGAACGGCAGCAGCAAGAATAAGCACCAGGCTTTCCACCTGACTTTCCTGCAAAATGCCAGGGCGCGCTACGCAGCCAACACAGACAGCGAGTCGCGTTCCCATCTGGTGTAAATGACTGAAAAAAAACGAGTTCAGATGAACTGTACCTGTCCGCATGTGTTTGCGTTTGGTCTGAAGAGAGACAGCTGCAGTTAGGTGCGTCATATGCACAGCTGACACGATTGCTTATCATTAAGGTGCCTAGCGTTTTGCATTACCCAATGTAATTTTCCCTTGCTTATCGGTTTGCCAAACTTGATCCGTTTAGTTTGAAGTAGTTTGTGCGGAGTATTAGCCCAGGGCTGAATATTTGTGAGAATTTCAGCTGAGAAGTCCAGAGATTAGGGAAACATATGTTGTCTTACTCATTAAAAATAATAATAATAAAAAAAAGTTCCTGTTTTGGATGAAAAATGAGCATTTGTGTGGCTTGGAGGAGGGATAGGAATTTGGCAGGTAAAGTAGCCTTGGTGTCAGGGATTTACCTTTTGCTGTCCGTGTTCCTGTCTACCTAGATAAGGCCAAATTGCAAGCTTCTCAAAAATCTCTGTCCGTGCGTACTCAGCAGAGACTTGTTAGAGTTTGGCCACTAAATCTTCCATCTGTATCAGTCGTGCTCCATCCAGTCTTGCCAACTGCTGAATTATTTGTAATTCTCATACCATTTGGTGTTTTATTTAACTTTCTGGTTTCCAGAGAAAAGTGAATTTTTACTTTCTTTTGAAAATGAAATAATTCTGTAGTCTGCAGGCAAGCAGGGAACTACATACCCTCAACAAGCAAATCCCTTTCTCTTCTCAGTTTTTAATTCTTTTGCATCATCTGTTGGTTTTTTAGGCCAAATGAGCGCTGTTGGAAGTGATGGAGAACAAAGATACAGGCTTTGATAATTCAAAACTCATAAGTTTGCCTGCATTGTACTTATTTGCCTCATATTTTATCTGTTTCACAGTTCACTTCTATTTTAATATTTGTGCACTTGTGGAGGGGCTGAGATGGCGCTGGCCTCCAGAAAGATGTGTTATTTGCTTTGTGGGGCATAGACTGGTTTTCAAGTTGATGCGTTAGGGTGCATAAGGCATAGCTCAAGATGGTTGTGAGTAGGAAATACCCCAGATAAGCCTCTTGCCCTTTTTATTTTTGGCACAAACACTTTGAAAATCTTTCAGAGGCTTTTTTAATTACAGAGAGGGAGACAGAAGACACACGGCTTCTGGAAATGGCATCCCTAGGATGCCCTCAGCGAGGGCTAGCACGGGGCTGGAACCAGATGGTCACACATCTGAAAGGCAGAAAATTGTGAGGCTTCGTTTGGGGACCCGGGGAGCGGAGACCATTGTGGAGCTGGCTCGTCGGTCTGCCAGCCAGGCGGTGAGCGCCATGCAACGAACACCTCTGGTTTCAGAGGAGATGGACTGGGGTCGGAGCCAAAGGGGGCAAGCAGTCATCGGCTTGCCTCTCCCACGGCACTGGCATTGCAGTTCTGGGGCTTTTGTTAATGCCTGTTACTACCTGAGACCTTGCCTGGCAGTTTCCATCACTGCTTCTCACTTCCAACAGCAAGGCTCTTCTCCGCACGGTCACCTTGCCCCACGCAGCACCAGACCTAACCTTGAAGCCAGCAGCCCATCTTCCTCCTCTCCAGCAAGAGAAATGCAGATTCCCAGCCTCCTGTGCTAATGATTTTGGAACCCAAGATCAAGCCCTGCCGCTATGCTGCTCATCCTGGGGTAGCTGTTCAACTTGGCAGATGTTTCCTTTTTAAAGGTGCTGTTCAATTTCTGTTCATCCCATGTTTTACCTCCTCTTGGCCACCTGTCCCAGAACTTCAGGAAGACGTGACTGTTTCTGGAGATTTGCTGTGCCTCTTGTGCAGCAGAGCCCGCTCTGCTTCACATGCATTCACTTTGCCCTCTTGGGAACAGCGTGGTTGCATCTGACTTTGCATAAAGGGCCAGTTCTGCACACCTGCTTTTAGGAAGCATGCAGGCGAGCTGGTCTACCAGAAGTAGCTTGTGCATTCACTTGCTGGTACAATTCATGAGAAAACCAACTTCGTTTTGTTTCCCTCCCCAGCTCAGCTTCAAAAGACCTGACCTCATGAGTGAATCAGGGCAGCCCAACACTTAGAAACTTGTTTACATCATTAGCTTCCCTTTACCTTTTTTTCAGGGATGTGAGGTGAGTCACAGCTGTCAGAGGTCACCTCTAATCTTAGCTTCCATACCTCTGTGCCTGTTTCCTCTCTCCCAAAGAATGAAAAGTGCCATGAGACTTGAAGGCTTGTGTTACAAAGGGATTCAGTTCAGTTACGAAATAAAACCTTCCATCCCTTTCAAACTTTGAAGGCCCGTGGGAGATACTGGATGAGTTTGGGTTTCATAGGACTTTCCTAGGTAGAAAGGAAGCTGAGGGGATGCAGCCCAGTTGCAGGTGGAGTGGAAGGGCCGGGTGAGGACTTCATCAGGTCTTTGGTAGGCAGGGAATGAAAGAGGAAAGCCAAACTTCAAATGCAGACAGCCACCCATCCTCTTGATAACCAGTGCAGGAGACTTACACAAATTTTGCAAAGTGTTTTATCATTTGTGTGAGCCTCCAGAGTGCTTGGGCAGTGCACTTCTCTGCAGCTTTTCAAGGGGTGATGCCTAACATTATTCTTTTGGAGGCAGACAGTTTTACATTGGCTCGAAAAGCCAGTTCTGGATGACTTGATTGATGCTGGTAGATTGAACCTCCCCTAATTTCCCATAGGGGTCCAGTGTTCACGATCCGGTATTCTAGAAGCATTCAAGATGAATCATTTTGATTTTAACTTGAAAATAATGACTGTAATTCATTGATCACTGGAGACGTGCTGTCCATATGGGTTGTGATGTTCATGGCCCTAGGTTGGTACTCCAGCCAAAGCCTACTCTCATTACCTCTGGAGGCAGTCTGGCAGTGGTTCAGTGTCACGCAACTGTTGCTCCTGGTGTAACACTTATAAAATTATGATTCAGAACCCTTTCCCTCAATGAAACACCAGTCCTCAAATAAACCATTGCATATAGACACTCTTGCGCTGTTGGTTCAGACAAAGCACTGTTGACTCTGAAACCTCAGCTGATTTTCGTGAGACTTAAAGTGGTGGTTTGCCGTGGCTGGAAAAGGCTTAATACCTCAGCTCCGTGAGAGCAAATTCAGGCTCCTTTGAGAAATGGCAGAGGGTCAAGGTAAATGTTTTTATTTAATCTATTTTTAATTAGTACAACGCTTTGTTACAATTCATCAGATCTGCCTTCTTCACTTGTTATTGCCAGCCATGGGATATTAGGAGAACAGGGTTATTATTCTGACGTGCAGTAGGCATTAAGATTATGGAGAACTGTTGGAGGGAAATAGGTTATGAAATACATACACTCCCTTGTTTAAGCTTGAGAGTTAATAGATGGGGGGAAGAAGGAGGCAGAAGAAAAGGTTTGTTTGTTTTTCTTGTCAGTCTAGATCATTTTTCTTTCAGGGAAAAAGAGACGACGCAAAGAGGTACTTTTAGGACTGTAGGATCATAGAGAAAGCATTACCTTAGAAAAGCTGAACAATTTCCTGATGATTGTTATAAAAATCACTATTGTTACGCCTGCGGCCTTCTCTTAACTTGGGGATTTCATACAGGGAACTTCTCTAATGTCTGTCAGTTGAGTATAGCATGCCTATAATAGAACAGATACAACTTCAAAAGTGAGGATATTAGAAGCTAGAGCAGTCATAACACTCCATCCCCACTTCTTTGTAATTCCCAGAAATCTTCCAGGCACCATAGGCGGTGCTTTTAACTGCTCCTGGGATATACAGCCTGCCACTACACCATTTCCCCAAAGTAATACATGTTTGTAGAGCCATCCCGAGCTGTCGGTGTCAGGGAACAGGGCAGCACGGTAACTGGGTTAAGAGGAGTGGTGAGGTGCCTCTCATGCTTGTGATGAAAATAGGTAGGAAATAAAAAAAGCAGCCTACTTTTCACTTTGGACTTGGTTGTGGGGGCTACCAAGAGCCGTAATACGCAGGGTGTACACATAACAAAACTGATTCCTGAGGTGGAGTGGTTGCAAATGAGATGGTTGTGGATAATGAGGGTGTGCTGGATGGTGTTTATAGCTGAGCTGTTGTGCTGCACTTAAGTGTTCAGTGCAAGGGAATGAACACATCTTTCTGAAGCTGTCTTTAGCAAATAAATTCAGACTACATGAGTGTAGGCCTGAGAAATAAGAAGCCCTGAGCCGAAGCTTCTCTTTCAGACACAGTAGATTAGAATACAGCCCTTCTGTTCTTAAATATACTTGTTTCTGGCATTGACTGAAGTGCTTACCTTAGAAGAGCTCTAAGCCTAAAATTACTTTTGAAATTTAAAGTAAAAAAGTATGACAGCTTTTCAGTGATGTGGGTTGTTAGTAAGAGGTTGACAAAAACTCCTCTTTTAAAAATCAAGGCATTTGAGGATGCATTTGGCACTGTGTGCCAAAGAAAATGTATCTTGCCTTGACAAAAGGAAAGATGAATGGAGGTAAAAAGGACTATTGCTACTCCATTACTACTTGTGGGCCAATTCCTTCAGATAGTTCTTTTATTCATATCTTGTATTTGAAAGTTATTAAAGTAATGCTTCATTGGTTATTTGTTGTTTAATTAAAGGAAGCTTCCTGAGGAGTTCTTTTGGGTATCTTGGGAAGGGTTAGCGTGATGGGACATGTGCCATTGGAGACTAATGACGGGGATATCTATATGGGACAGAGCTGAAGTCTCTGCAAACTCACTCAAAAAGAGCAAGTTGCCTCTATACCCAGTATGCCCGGCGCCTTCAGCAGCAAGTTACTGGCTGAGCAGGCTAGCCCGTTGTGCTGCAGAGCAGTTAGGTTGAGGTAATTAAAAACAGTGTTAAGACTGTAATTAAATTCTGTCCAGGAAAGTACTTCTTACCTCGGAGCTTTTGTAACTGCTGCAGTGTTGAGATCCTGCTGTTACTTTTGTTTATCAGGCAGGATTTAGGGGATCAGTTGGTGCAAGTCGTCAGCTATTTATCTGAATGTCACAGCCTCCCGTTGAGTTAGACAAAAGGGTTCCTCCGACCTTACTGCAAACAACCCTGCTTATGAGCCTGATGTATAAGGAGCTAAAATCCAGAGCCAAATCCTGCTGCTATTTGGGTCCGTGGGATTTTTGCCGTTGGCTTCCCGGGATCCTGCCCCCAGTTTGCATAGCGCGGTGTTGTTGTGCTGAGCTCTGCTCCTCTTTTCTCCAGTCTGTCAGGACTGAGCCTAATTACTCTACAGACTGGTCAACAAACAAGCACCGCACCGGTTGTGCAGCCATCGCTACCTGACCCTCTCAATGAACTGCAGCTAAATGAAGACCCTTGGGGAAATGTGCTGGAGGCAGCAACATCTGTAAATGGGGGTGACTTTGAGTGGTGCCTTGTCATTTAATACGACTCCCTTTGCCTTGGGACTTAGTTTTTGCCCCCAAGGCAAAGATGTTCCCTCAGGAACTGGCTCTTTTCCCCTCTCGCAGGCAGGATTTCTGTAAGGAAATATGAAGCTAACAGGGCTCGTTCCCTTTGAGCATCTGCAGAATGGCGTAGCAGGTGGCGGCGAGAGTCTGTGCAGGCCAGTTGTCTGGTCACAGAGAGCAAAGTGCCTTCGCGGAGGAAGGAAACAGCGCAGAAAGAACAAACCAGTTATTCAGGGAAGGAAGGCAAAAGCATTCACATGGTGCCAGGAGTATTTTTGCTACCATCACCAAAGGCCATGAATACACAGGCAATTAAGACAGAGAAAAACAGAAGGTTCTTCTCTCCCCGCTAACGCGTAGCCACTGCCTGATGCATTCTTCCTCGATACCAATGATGTGAAAAGAACAAAGATGTGCTCACATCCTTTCCAGTAGGAGCAAATGTGATGGATGGGAGCAGCCGGGTGATCATTTAGGATCTCCCTCTCAGCCCACGTTTACCTTCCTTGGATATTGGCCCCTGGCTTGATGTTTGACACCCAGCTCAGCTCAGTTAGCTCAGTGCTGTGCTCACTCTGTTGCATTACAGACAGAGCTGAACAGAAAGGAACAACAATGCAGGTCTTTAGGGATGGAACTGCACACGGATCATCCGTGCACGTGTGTATGCACATGTGCACAAATCACCCAGGCATAAAGGCCCTAGACAGTATACGCATGCCCCAGAAAACTGCTGTATAGGCAATGAAGTTTGAGTGCAGATAAAAAAAAACATCTGTTCCAGTAAGGGCATTCACGGGATGAAAAAGTCCCATTTAAAATGTCTCACTGGAGTGGCCGTGGCCTCCGTTGTCCTGGCTGTGCAGCTGCTTAAAGACCTTCTTGCCAAAAAAAAGGAGGGAAGCACACTCAGACGTAGCTCTTCCCAGTGATGGAAAGGGTTGCACGCAGACTGAGTTCAACTCTATTTTTGTTGTTATTGCAAGTTTAACCAGTGTTGCTCAAAATGACTGAATGCAGCTCAGCTGGAGGCTGTATTAGATGTAGGTACAGTTGGCCCAGGAAAGGGCTTGGTAATAGGTTTGAAGTTTTGAGTCATATCTTCAGCATGACAACTGTAATTTGAGTTGGCAGCAGTGTCAGTTCCAGATGTAGTGACAGTCAGCTAAACAATGCAATGCAGGAATAGCTCAAGAAGAGAGAGTGGCTTCTAAAACTGTGAATCGAGGAAAAACACGTCTACCTCGGTGAGGAGATCAGATTGGCATTCAGAAGTGGTGCAAAAGACACGGATGTAATGATGAAGTAGGAAACAGGGTAAGCAAACGCAAAGTGACACATACGTCTGCCACTATAAATCTCTGATTATCTGCATCTTGCAAACCAGGCATGGCTCTGGTGCCCATCTCTAGAAGGAACGAGCAAAATGAGAGGGTGTCCGAGGTGGGAGGTGCAGGTGCCAACTCCGCAGGGAGTGGCTTCCTGGGGAAAAGACATGTAGTCCCTTCTGGCTCTTGAGAGATGTCTTGGGAGGACCATGAAACGGGGCTGCAAAATCACCACTGGAATGGGGAAGGGGGTTGTAGAGGGGACGTCATCTCTTGCTTACAGCAGTGGTCATCTAAGGACAGAGTGGGGCAGCAGGTTTAAGGTGATATGGAAGGAAAGCATGTGGTGCGTGGCTATGATGGGGAACCCACTGCCACAAAACGGTGAGCTGCCTGCTGCTGTTGGAGGCAGGATGCTCAGCCAGGTGGCTCTTGAGTCAGCACAGCCATTCTTGGAGCAGGCTAGAAAATCCAGGTGGGATGTTTATATAGAAGTATCAAAGAAATGACCTGGCCACTTGCAATGGGACTCGATGTTTATTTTGAAATGCCAGAAGCCTGGAAAAAAAAGCTTGCATTTAAAGGTGCTTTCAAATTTAAGAAGCGTGGATGGGATGACCTAAGCGGATCGAGTGGTGTCATTCCAACCCTGTTTCCAGGTAGAATAACAGAACAATGCATGTGAGATTTCTTTAATAAAAAATTTAAGAAGGGGAATATAATTAATGCCAATCAAAATGGATTTATGGGAAATAAATCCTCTCAGACTAATCTGATGTCTTTTTGATGAGATCATAAAAAATGTTGGTAAAGGTAATAGTGCAGACGCTTCTTACAGCATTTGGTGTCGAACTGCACAGCATCTTGATAAAGAAACTACAGTAGTATAAAATAGCTTGCTGTGTATTAAATGGATTAAAAACTGGTTAAATGGCACTTTGAAAATACAACTGCAAGCTGGGAATCACCACTGCAGTCGTGTCAGAATTCGGTGCAGGTTGATTCTTGCCCCTGTCATATTCCCTGCTATCAATTTAAAAGAAATAATATTAAAAAAGACACAAAACCACCAGAAGGAAAGTTCGCTGGTGACACACATGAAAAAAACTCTGCAGACAAACCATGAAAAAGGACAAGGTCACAGATGGAGAGCAATAGCAGATTTCTTGTTCAACTTAGCTTAAGGAGATGGTGTTTTTTAATATGGTCAATTATGAAGCACAGTGTAAAGGCATGCAGAACAACAGTAGTGGTTAGCCATGCTTTTAACCTGAAGGATGCTCTTCTGGGAAGTAGCACATCTAAAATATATGCTAGGTAGTCAACTGAGTGGGAATCTAGTGCAAAGCCATGCCAGAAGACCCAGCACCGGGCCTGGGTGTGTAAATGGAGGGACCTCAGGTGAGAGCTCAGGAAGCAGTGCATCGCTTCTGTATTTGAGAGGCGCTCAGCTCATGCGATACTGCCTCCTCTTCTGGTGTCCACAGCTAAAGAAAGATGCCGCTAAAGTGAAGGGGCCTCTCAGAATGTAGACATGCAAATGACGGTAATTGGAGGGGCCATACTTCGGTCTGAGACTCCGGGAGCACAGCCTCTTTAGTTTATCTGTGGGAAACCTAAGGGGCTGCAGTTTGTAAATACCTACTTAGAGAACCAAACTTTAATAAGAGGGCACTTCAAGCTAGCAAACAACTTATAAAAAAGATCTAGTGGCTGGAAACTGAAGCCAGGCAATTTCACACTAGAAATGAGGCACAAGTTTCTTCAACAGTGAAAGTAATTAAACATTGGAACAATTTACCATGGGAATGTGGTGGATTCTCTATCACTAGCAATTTTAAAATCAATACTAGCTTTTTCTTCAGAACATATGTTCTATCCAAGCATGAATTAATTTGGGGCTGTCCTATGAGCTGCGTTATTCAGGAGATTGGAAGAGAAGCTCACTCTTCCTTCTGGCACAATATTCTCTATTATTTAACTCTTGGCTGGTGGGCCCCCCTTTTCTCCTAAGTCTTATCTGAATGACCAAATGTATTTCTTATTCTTGCTTCTGCTTTGAATACAAGAATAGGATTCCCGTCCCCTATGCCCCCTCTGATGGGGTTGTGTTTTCCATCTCCAAGTTTTGAAGATGAGCTTATTCTCATTAATTTTGGTTTTGGCCATGGTTTGCCTTAGCATCCTGCATATTTTGCATGTCACAGTAGTAGCTGTGCTTCTCCTGAGGGGTCTGTATGGCTTCATCGGTGCTCCAAAATAAAACAGCCCAGGCAGTGTCTGCAGGCCAGGCCCTGCGGCCAGCTGGCACCGCACCACTCATCTCTATCTGGGTTCTTCTCACCCATCAGAGCATCAATTCTCTTACCCATCGGAGCAGTGAGGCCACATACAAATGGTCTGTGGGGAACAATTCCTTGTTTGCAATTCCTTGCTCGCTGGCATAGGCCAAAACCACACCAGTGGCCGTATTAATAGTTCAACACCATTGACCACTGCCTTTGCCATCTTAGTTACGGAGCACAGACAAAGCCTATAGGTCTATTTTTTTATTGTTAGAGCTTCCTAGAAAAAACCTTCAGAAGTGTTTTGTTAGAGGTTGAAGCCTTTCATGGCGAACAGTAGATTTTGATGAAAATTTTGACAAGTACATGTCCAAATAGCGGATTCAACTTTCTCGATTTGTTTCAATAAGGCTGATCCCTTTCTTCAGAGAAGCATAAAAATATTTTGATTAAAATGCTCTGATAGATTCTTGTTTGACTTTTCTACTAAATATTATATATTATATTGTATTTCATGTTGTAATGCTTTGACGTTATCCAAATACACCGTGCCAATACCAAAATGAAACAATCCGTCATCATTCCAATGGAATACTTCATTTAATTCTAATCTTGATTTCGCAGAGCTATTGTTCTGCAGGAGCTTCCAGAATTTCAGCTTGAGTTGGAATGAAAACAAATGAATTTACAGACCCTCCCTCAGAGAAGATGATTTTTTTTTTTTTTTTGGAAGGAAAGAGAGAACAGGCTGGATCGAGGTGTACGCTGCGTATTGCTGTGACTCTTACAGCCATGATTTAAGTGTTGATCTGACCTCTTAATATAATTAACACAAGTTTGCTGCACTTACCCACGATCAAGGGAGGGGATCAATGCCAGATGGTGTAGATAGCTAGCTAAGAAAACTCTCTGCATTTTAGGTATCTGAGCGCTCATCCCTAACTGGTTCTTCACTGCCTGCATATTTAGTCGTGTAAGCTGTACAGACAGATTACAGCCTCATGTGGTCAGCAAGATTGCTCCCCAAACTGCTAGAGACCAGTGGCTTGATTCACTTGCCTAAAGTGAGATATTTGGAGCCATTTTAGTTGCCTCAAATTGTGAAGACCTTTGCAGATGACTTGGATGACAGTGTCACAAGGACTTTTCCAAAGGCTTGCACACTATTGTCTGGAGGAGTTTCCCTCCCGTTATTAAGTTTATTTTTTATTTATTTGTTTATTTATATTATTTATTATTTTATTATTTTTTACAGAGAAATGTAAAAGACTCATTCTCAAAACTTCAGCTTTTTAAGTTCCTCTAGTTCTTTCAGCTCCATCCCATTTCCATCTCAGTTGCTTTCAAAGAACACAAAGCATGCCCTGGTTATAAACAAGAATAGGGTAAAAACTAAATGAGGGTATACTAAGAAGAAAACAGCTCATTTTCTAATTACCCCCAGTATCTTTTATTTTCAGTGCTATATTTAAAAAGAACTACCTACTTAAGGGCAATCACAAAAATCTTCTGAGCTTCTGCTCAGCTCAGGACAACTGTGTTAGACGCGTGTTCTGGAGGAAGGGGACGCTAGACCATTGAGTGATGGTCCAGGCCTCTGCTGGGGTTGATAAAATTCCCTGAAGAACAGTACCTGAAAGGATAAGTCCTGAATTTGGATACTTGAATCAGGACAGCAGTGAAGAAAATTCCAACCTGAAATTCTGAATATTGAATACAAAGTCGGGTATCAGCAAAGCTTAATAAATGAATTTCTTAATTCCTGTTACATCGGTCCTACCTGCATCCTTGTAACAAGACCTTCAATTACCACATGCATTTTTCATGGAAATTTAAAGAAGAACCTAGTGTCTACGGACACTAACCAACCCCAGAAAGAATTTTGATCTCAGGAAAGGACAAATGCCAGCAGTTCTGTACCTGCACGTGTAACAACAATTAAATAGCCCTCATTCAGGCTCCTAAAATACCGTCTTCTCCAGAACAGATTGGCAGAGTCCAAAGGGCCTGTTGGGAATGGGTCCCTGGGGAATGCTAACCCGTAGTCGTGACTGGGAGCTGTTATTCGTGCTGTTGGTTGGCACAGGCTGAAACTGTGTCGGGAACCACTCTAGCAGTTCAACAGTGTTGGTGGCTCCAGCGTTAGGGATCGTTTCCAGGCTCTCTTTAATTTACTAGTGTGGCCATAACCAAGGAAGCCAGCTCAGAACTTTGTTATTGCTATTGATCTTCCATGAAAGGGCATTTCAGTGATGAGCAGCAACATAAAATGAATAGATGTGAAGGTATAGAAATAGGTCATGTTTTCATCTGGATTCAATTTCGGGTCCTGTAGCGCTTTGTGGTGGTGTTTGTATTCTCTCGGTTGGTTGAACTGGCACCAGGACAGACTGCTGTTTTCTGTAGATCTATTGGCAAGGGAGATCAGCCCAGTTCTGTTCTGCAGCTGTTGCTGAAGCTCCTTGCCTGTATGCCATTTGTTTGCAGAACTTGAGATGGGGGGGGTTCTGTGTTGGACTTATATTCTCATTAGCCCATTCAGCTGTCGATGTTGGGCCCCTAGCCTTTCCTTCCATATAGTTGGCCAAGAAGGACCGCAACATCAACTCATCCAGGAGGATATTTGCAGGCTTCTACCTACCTAGAGGATTCTTTATGGCATACAGCAAAGGGTTTTTTTTTTTTTTTTTTTTTTTTTTTATAGTAATTCTTTCATTTTTAGACTGAAGCTCAGTCATTCATTAATTTTGAGGTTTATCTATGTAATTTAAGATGTTCAATGTCTGTTTTTTGTAGTAAAATTTTTCTTTATTTCAGTAGTTTGTGGTTCACTTTTTCTAAGTTTGATCCGCAGCTTCTAGGCAGTGGGCTATGAAAATCATCCTGTATGGACAACTGCATAATAGGGACATCATCCAGTGTTAGCAGCTTGTTCTGAGTCCATTGGTTGAAACTCAGAGTTTGAAGTGTCTGAGGAGGCCAGCAGGTCACAGATGTCCATGGTGTGGTGTTCCTCTGAGCCTACCAGAGTGTTTTGCTCCCCAGGCTTGTTTGCATAGGTTTTATTTTTAGCCTTCATCTTTGAATTGCTGTATGAATTTAATGAGAGACTATGTTTTTCTATCAATTTAATTCTGAGTGCCAGCCTGAGTCAAAAGCCTTTATTTAAGCCTGTGCCTCAGAAAAATACCTTTGCAGCTTTAGTCTGATACAGGCTTGTTAATGAGCATCTGCACGGTAATGTGGTTAGCACTTAGTTTCCTGGGGAAGAATCCTGTTTGAGTTCTCAGGATTATGTTATTGTTGGCTAGGTACCATAATGCTGCTTTCTTGAGGATGCTTTTGACTAGATTGCTTACGAAGCAGCTCTGCGGCTTAGGGTTCAAGCACGTCTTTGCTTTTGTGCACCTGGGATAGCTAGCTTATCTGACCACACGTGGTCCTGCAGACAGTCGGGTGGGCACGTGCGCCCCTCTCCCGGTGTTCAGCTCGCAGCAAACTTCAGATCAATGCACAAGACAGGGAAGACGGCGTGGTACAGCCAGCCAGAAGGCCTGAGGTGTGCCAGAGCCACAGCAAGCACACAGGAGGTGGGGGGAGCGATGTATTTAAACGTTTAGCCACACTTGCGGGGAGGAAATTGCAGGCAGGGTAGAGCGGAACGCTTGTTAATTGCCGATTTTCTGGGCATTGTAGCATACAGGCGCTCGCTCCTGTCTTGTTCCTTGCTGAAGAAGAAAAGGGGGTTGAAAAGGAAAAAAAAAACGTTTTTCTGTGTTTTTAATTGTCCCTCCTGAGACAGGCTTTTGCACAGTTGCACGTTCAGTCTGTCGCTCGCAGTTTGTTTTCTGACAGCCGAGGCTCTATCACAACACACCAGCTCCCTGGGGTGAGGCGAGGGGGTGGCAGTGCTGTCTTGGGGTGGACAGACTTTGTCAGACAAGTTTGGGGTACCCATACAGTTCTTTTTATTGTCTGAGCCTAGACGAAGAGCCTGGTCCTTCCATTGTCAGTCTGAAGTGAGATGCCCATCCAGGTGGGTTCCCATTTGATGCCCTGCTCGTGGCTGTTGTTTGCTTTTCCTTGTAAAGACAGTCCTGGTCAAAAATGCTCCCTCTAGGAGCTGACGTTGTCTATTTTTTAATGGAAAAGAAAAAATAATGAGGCAAATTGTACCAGTCTATTGCTGTTGATGACGTCAAGTCTCCACTTGATGACGGAGGGCAGTTAGGTCTCCACTGTCCATTTAGCTTTTCTTGATGGTCTTGCTATTGCTTTTAAACTTTATGGTAGTGCTGTTACCACTGTTGGCTCCACAGCACAGAGCACTGAGATTGATGTGAACCCCCTGAAAAGCAAAGCACTGAGATGACTTCTCCGGGCACTGATGTTTCTAGCAACGATGGCTGCGGACCATGGAGATGCCCAATCTCCTCTCAAACTGCCTCGTTTGCTGTTTGGCTGTGGTAGCAAGAACTCCCAGGGAATTGAATCACCCTGCTTCTCCATTGTGCTTTGCAGGCCTTGCTGAGCTTCGTGCTGGGTGAGGCTCCTTCTATTAGTAGCACAACGCATCGATTGGACTTGCCAGCAGTGCCCTGCTGTGAGTAGATGGCAGCTGGCCATGTGCGTTGCCTTGCTCTGCTTTCAGAGCAGAGCTCAGGGAGGCTGTGGTGAGGTGGCAGCTGTTTTCATTAGCAGTCCCTGCAATGCTCAACATAAACCTCAACCACGGAGAGCAGTAGTGGGGAAGTGGGAGTGCATGAGAGAGAAGAATAAATGAAATCTCTTCCCTCCCACGGGAAGAGAAGGACAGACTGAATGTCGGGTGCCTCAAAGGAGCTCCTGCTGAATGGTTTATTCCCTGGAGAGCCCAGGAAGGGCTGTTTCATTCCTTAGTCCTTGGGAGGAAGCTTGGTGAGAGACAAGATGTTTAATAACTCTGATTAACCATAGTAATAAACAGGGAGAGGTGGGGTCTCACTGTCTTTGGGATTAATACAGGTGTTCTGTGGGAGAAACAAGCTGAAAACGTTCTATCCATACACATCCAATGTTTTCCCACTACATTTCTGTCACAAGCAATACCCTTCTTCCCCACGTCTCTCCCCAACATCCCTTCTCCCTGGAGGCAGATCGAATTCACTGCATCCTAGTGAGTGGTAGGATGTTAGCCGTGAGTGGTTTGGCATTTGAGGCACAAGCATTGTATGGCATATAACAAAATACAGCCGCCGGGATGCCGCATCATTCCGAGCCTTGGATTTGGGATGTTCTTGGCCAAAGAATCCAAAATTGAGGCAATGATAACCACGGACTAATTTGGAAATAACTTCCATAAGGTCTTTGCATTCAGTTTTGTTGAGGCACATGGAAACGGACGTGGTTATATTGTACCCCTTCACAATGAGGCTGGTGTAATTATTTCAGGACTGCTGAGCAGACAATAACATGAATATTACATGACTAACGTGAGTCCCTCAGTCCACTGGATGCGCAGACATTGTGTATGAAGCAATACAGAAGCACCTTAAAGAAGAACGTACTTTGATGGTACACATTTCTGAGAGAGAGATTCTTTGAAGTTGCCTTGTCAGTAATTGCCACGACAGGAAGGAATGTCTGAGCTACATTTATAGGTCTGTTTTCAGGAATTTGTCAAAACAGAGTTTCATCCCGCTGGAAGTGTTGAGACTTACAAACGTGTGTGTGTTTTTCCCCCAAAAGCAGATGGAAAAAAAAAAAAAAAGAAAGATGAAATCTCTCTCTTTTTATGAAAGAAATATTTAAGCATATGGAAAGGTTTTCTTTTGACATCATAGAGATTTAATTTCAGAGATGGTGAAACACTGCATTTCTTCTTTATCGTCTCAAATACCAAATTGACTCAAAATATTTCAGCTTTTAGAATGGAACACAAACTGGTACACACTCTTACCTGACTGAAACATGTGATTCCTACTAAAAGTGCCGATGAAATGGATTCAGATTTCATTCAATTTATTTACTCTTACACGGCAGTGTTTTGTTGTTTAGTTTTGGCTAAAAACAACCCAAATTAAACAGAATTCCACACTCCATTGTGGAACTTTAGACAAAAAATTTTATAACGTGTTTGGAACTGGAAAAGTTGTATGCATATATTTTTTTCTCTAACTGAAATGCATTTATTGCCTGTCCAAAAGTGCTCCCTTGCCAGACTGTATTGACAGTATCAGACATTATGGTCTTTGGAGTCAGGACGGGGATCTGGCTGGGAGGTACTTGTCATGAATCTCAAATAGTTAGAATTTAGACTAAAAAACAGAAGACCCAGCAATTACTAGGAATATGGTAGGGAAGCCCACTTAAAGCATGCTGTCAGGGATGAGAAGATATCCCCAGTTTTGCCTTTATCCCACTTTTCCTGCTAGAAGACCCACACATACACCATTTTGTTTCTCCATCTATTAAAAAACCTTGGAGACATTCAGGTATGTTGTACGTACTCCCCCTGGCTAACTCACACGCTGCAAGGTTTAGTGGCACTCCAGAAGCGGTTCGGTGCTCAGGCAGTGAGAATATTACTTATCTGACCAGTAGCAGTTAAGCAGTACTATTGGAATTTGGATTACAGAGTGTGTGTTGAAGCCATTTATGAAAAAAAAATGCCACCAATTTAACAAACATAATTGGGAAACCAAAATAAACAAAACCGAATTCAAAGCAGTGGCCCTCTGGTCATGGACAGAAGCTGAATTTGTTGGCTGTCTTATCTGGCATGAGTTACATGCTCAGCTGTACATACAGACATTGTCCACCAGGATTTGGATTGGGAGCCAGGAACTCATTGCTGGGCCTTCAGCTGGTAACGGCATTTTATCATTAAAGACTTGCCTAATGGAAATTGCTAACATTTAGAGAGCTTTTATGGTATCTTGCTTAGTATTTAATAGAGACTTCGAGCCTTCCTGGGAGAATCTTTCTCTTTTTCATTTCTGTATTTTTAGAAAGCCATTGTGTAGATTGCCTATTAAATTTCTTGAGAACCCAGTTAAGGTTTTCTCCATTACAATCTATAGGGCTGTTCTGCAGGGCTAGCTTGCAATCTGTCTTCTGAGACTGATTCCTCTGCTGTCTCCTTTTAAGCCAGACAAGTCGTTTTGTGTTCCTGGCAGGTCAGTCTCAAAGCTGGTGCTCATCAGCAAAGCTCCCATGATCTCCATGAGGCAACAATTAATCCCATGCCTGTTCATAAGAGTCATGGATTTGTCTGTGAAATTTTCTGTGCTGTCTTCCCCATGCCACGCAAAGCTAACTTCAGCATCTCTCAGCATCAAAGCTAACTCTTTCTCATGGATCTTTGCATAGAAACAGAAAAATGCAATTGGACTTCAGCCTCTCTCTACCCTGGCCAACCACAAGTACCTTTACAGGTGTCCTGTTTTTGCAGCAGCCTACAGTACTGGAAGAGGATAACTTTGGTTTTCTGCAAAGTATTTGGCAGAACGTGACCAAAGAGGGGAGCCAGAATCTCAGGAAAGTACGAGAAGTAGCAGCAACAGGATGTAATTAAGGACTTCTGGATGCTTGCGTGGGCCTGTCACTGGTGTATATTACTGTCTTTCAGAACACATCCACTAGTTAATTAGAGCTAAATGCAGATCACCTTCTATACTTTCTCTTCTCTGTTTTTCACTCCTTCTCTTCTCCCACCCCGAACTAAAGGTCTTGGATTGCCACACTGACTAGAAGCAGTGACTGCAGCGTCCTTAGCTAGATGCAGATGTCTGGGGGACAGGAGGCAGAAGCAGCACAAAGGAATTCTCAACTTACTTAGCTTCTTGCAGTCCACGATTGTTTGGCACTCACTACCTCCCCATTGTACTACTCAAAGAACTGTATCAGAGGAGAGGAGTCGTGCTTGAATAGCAACTCGGAACGAGTCACAGATGTCCTTCTAATAAGTTGCTCCTCAAGTTGATCCTACCCAGGAATCAGCTGGCCTTAGCTCTTAGGGGAGCATCCCATGGGGTGCTCTGGGGCAAGCGGTGACAAACTAGTCACTGGGCACAAACTACCAGGGAGAAGAGAGGTCACTGAAGTGATGAAGCATGCCAGAGAAGCAGCAGGATGGCCAGCAGCAAGGTGCAACACAACACAGAGCAAGGAAAAGCTGGGAGTCATCTGTAGAAGACATGCCTCGATTTTAAGAAAACGTGGTTGTCTTCTTCCATCTTCCCACTAAGCAGTGCTCTCTGACCCAGCTTGCCTGCCTCAGCAGATAATGTGCTGCACCTGGGAAGTGCTTGCATCACTTAAGTATTGAATATTTTAGATTCTTCTTGCAGGAACAATGTTTTCTTCAGGATTTTCGAATGTGGTTAAATGTCATGTCGATGTACTGGGAACTGAGAGCACCAGTTAGAAACAGGGTAGGATCCCATTTGTTCCCAGGTACTTCTGCTGACTTTAAAGTATTTATAATCTGTCTCTGCTTGGACAGTTTTTTCCAGAAATGTGCACTTTGGCTAAGTGTTGACCAAGAACTATTTTAAGAGGCTACATAAAAATGCTTTTACAGTTTTTAAGAGTATCTGATTATGAAAGTGCATGGCAACCAGCAGCATCCACTGGACGTGTTGGCAGTAGCAGTCTGCCTGTTCCCCCTCCTCAACTTGAACTCCCCAAACCCAACTCTGCTAGCACAGCCTCCCTCGATCACCCAGCTGTAGCTTACCCATATATCCTATTTTTAAACTGTAGTCTGGCAATCTGAGCCCGATCATCCCGTGTGTGGGATATTAATCTCCCGTGTTCAAGAGAATAGATGAAATCTCTCACGTACTGTCTTCTGGTGACATGAGCTAGGTTGTTAACGCTGGGATTTGAGAAGGATTGACAAGGATGTTGCTACAACCCATGTACGAGCCACCCAACGTCCCTTTTTTTTCTTGCAGATGGAGAAAAAACTTTCTGACTTGACAGCATAAAAAGAGTTTTTTTTTTTTCTTTTTTTTTTTCCGGGTGGAAAAATTATATAGAATTATGTCACATCAAGAAAAACACAATGATTAAAATAACTTGCTATGAATATTCATTCTGAGCTTGGCAGATGGATGAAGTGGGCTGAGCATTTGCAGAATATTGCTAACTGAGCTCTCTTCCAGAGAATAACATTTCAAAAGAATTTCCGATTAGGTCTGCTGGCCAAAACTAGAAAGGATTTTTCTCTTCCTTTTTTCTTTCTTTGGCATTCTGAGCTTCCACCTTCCTGCCGAAATGAATTTCTCTCTAATCACAGTTTTGGATACTTCTGAAGCCTCACACTGAGGCCTTCCAGATGGGTTCACTGCAGTGGGAAGAGAAATAGTCATTATCATTATTATGATGATTACTATCACCATTCTTAACTCTTACATTTACATTGTCACGCTTGTCCCGGAGGATCTCAGACGGGTTTACAAACAAGGTTCATTGCTACCTACCACCGAAACAGTCACCTCTGAGGAAGGAGCCAGCATTTGTTGAATAGCTTTGTGATGAGGAAGGAAAAAAAAAATAAAATTATACTCACTTGAAAGTTTAAAAAGTGCTTAAGTAGAAAGGGCTAAAATGACCCCAAATGGAATTCAGCTGTGTGTACTCAGGGTGTTGGGAAAGATTGCACGGACACAGTAACAAGCGGTCGGTACTGAAGTTGTACCTCTTTTGAATGTCGCAGGGCCCTCCCGCAGCAGCTTTGATTATTAATCAGTATTGGCTTTAAAGGAGCGTTGCTTTTCATCAAACCGTGGTGCTGTCCCATGTTCTGTCCTCAATAAACCAGGTTAAAAAAAAAAATACTGCTTGCCAGGGAGAACGTTGAACGTGATGGCTGTGTTGTGATTAGTTGGTTCTGGTGGTGGTGTGAAGTCGGGGGGGGGGGGGGAGGGGGGGGTGGGGACTTTTTTTTTTTCCCCAAATATAGAAGATGTAGAGAAAATACAACTATTGAGGAAAAAGGCAGAGAAATGCATGTTTATAAGGGAAAGAGGAACGCAGCAAGGAGTCTGCTTCAGAGTGATTTGTTATCGTCCCAGCAATAGCTCTTGTTTCAACTGAGCATGATCTCTCCTGAGAAGAGGAGAAATCTAATCACGATGATTGATAATTCCTTCAGAGGTTCCCCAGTAGGTATCAGGCTTACGGCGCAGAAAACCGCTGTCTTGTGGGAGAGCAGATATGAGCAAGACACGCAGCACGCTGCGCAGAGGGTCTCTCAACTCGCTTCCAGTTCAGCCCTTGAACCGGGATGTTTCATCGCTTTGGAGAGCAGAAGCAATTGTTTGAGGGCCATCCCGAGAAGGCCTCTGGCAGGTGGATGTGCGAGAGCTAGTGCTCTGGTTTAATAAACTCAGTAGCACTTGTACACCTCTCTGGCAAATGGATAGTGACACACAGTGACCAAGCTTTGCCAGCAGTGTTGCCTGAGGCTTTAATTGCTTTGCACATAAAGTTATTTATCTCCACATCAAGAGGGTTGAGACCACATTTAGGGAGTAATTACAAAGCTGCCAGAGGGACTGGTGTTTGCCATGCCAGCCAGGCTGTGATTTATTGGTTCTGCTCGCATTTAGAAAGCGAGCTTTCCCCTCACCTCTCCCCTTCATCCTGTGCATCACGGCCAAAGGCATCCGTATCCCCCAATTCCCTCCCATACTATCTGTGTGGAATATATTGGGCAGCTGTAAAGAATCGAATACGGGGAGCTTAGTCCCGATCATTGCTCTTATTGCTTTGTTCCTGAGGTGCTTATCTCTTTCTTTTTCTTTCTTTTTATAAATAAGTAAATAGATAAATTGTTATTAGGGTTTTCAGTGGGATTTAACGGTGGTATCTGGGGAGGCGCTTCGCTTTGCATGAGCTCTTGGTTCATCTGTAATCTTTGTAGCAGCAAATTCTCACCTTGTCTTAAAGGGTTTGAAATGCCTCTGCCTTACCCGCGGGGTCTGTAGGGTTTGGGTGGTTGTTTGCTTGTGAAACATGAGGAAATGTAGTGCATTCAGGATGAAGTCGTAGCTATTGTGGTCTGGGAATCCATGTACTGTCCCAGCCTGTGCTCCCTACACCCAGATGTAAGTGCCCTTCAGTCTTGGCCTGCATTCCCCCTTGCTAACCTATTCCTGCATCTGTTTGGTCCTTTGTTATTCTCTGTACGATGAGAATCTTGGTGCATTCACAGCCTATTGATTGCTGGACCCTAATGTATCCCCTCTGCTAACCTGAGGGGTTTTTGGACCTCTAGTATATTCATGTCAGTGGAGTGGAAACCTTGCCCCAGCAGAAGCGTGATACCAAGATTTCTCCCAAGATCACATGTAAGATCATAAAATTAGAGGGATGAAAGGGACCTGCCTGACTACTGTGACTATCTTCCATATACATGGAAACTTCTAATGAAAGAGACTCAGCAATCTGCATAGGTAGCATGCTGTAAGGCTTTGCTATCCTTAGAACTGTTTTTTTTTCCTAATTTCCAAATCAAATCTTCCATTTTGTATGCTAAGCTGATTTCCTTTTTTTTTTTTTTTTTTCCCCCGACTGCTGGGGACACAGAGAGCAGCCTCTTTAGAATTAGTTTTCATG
Organism: Nettapus auritus; assembly: GCA_011076525.1. Taxonomy (NCBI): domain Eukaryota; kingdom Metazoa; phylum Chordata; class Aves; order Anseriformes; family Anatidae; genus Nettapus; species Nettapus auritus. Next base: position 85,388,420 of record CM021765.1, read on the forward strand.
TATTCAAAGACCGTTAGTCCTGAAGTCTTCTCTTTTGTAGATTAAACAAATATATTTTTGCTAGCCTTTCTTCATAGGTCATGTTTTCTAAATCTCTTCATTTTTTTTTTCTTCTGCTCTGGATTTATTCCAGTTGATCTGTCTCTTCTGAAGTCAGGTACTTAAAACTGGACAAGAGTTCTCCAACTGAGGTTTTTCGTAATAATATGCATCTTTCAAATGACATCTGGCACATTATTCTCCTTTTAACGTGGCACGTGTTTTCTTTACAAACGCGTTTTTTCTTCCTCATTAGTTTTGCGATCCCCTTTCAGGAAATTTAGTATTTCACTTTTTTTTATTATTATTTTGGTTGGTTGTTTTTGGTGGAGTTCCTGAAGGACACATGGAGACCGCTTATGAAGGGGTCATTGTTTTTCAGTGCATTGACAACAGTTGCTTTGCAAATAGACTTCTGTCTTTCATGTCAAATTGCACTGAAAATAGTCTCCCCTCTTTGAGCTCTGGAGTCAGCTGCTCTAAGTGATAATTTATTTAACACATCAAGAAATTATTTTCCTAAACTGTCACCCAACATGACACCTGACTCATTTCTGTAAGCAGATAACCAAAGTTATCCTTTTTTTTCCTGCTTTATTAGACTGATTGCTGCTTTGATGTTCATCAACATTATGCATTTAGTATTTTTCTGTTCTCTTGATCAAGGGGACGATATGTATGGTGATTTTCGTATAGTTAGGGCTTTTGGAGTTTACTTTGTGAACGTCTCAAAACACTCTCTTACTGTCATCTGTGGGGGTGCAGCACCCTCACCTCTAGAGGCCTAGCATGCCCTTCACGTAGGGTTTAAAACCAAAGATTATGTTCTTCCATTGATCTTTGTCCTTCCGTTAGCCCTTACTGTAGCAAGTTTTTCCATTATCCAGCATTCTCGTTTGACTGTTAATGCTCACAAGCTTCCGCAACGATGTGTACACACATGATCATTTTTAGTCTTGGCTTGGGGCCTAATTTTGCTGAGATCCTGTGTCTGAAGCCCTACTGTATTTCAGAATTTGTTTCTGCCGTTGTAACGTCTCAGCTTTGCTTTCGCTGAAGTTTCTGTCCTATCCTCTGCTCCCAGATAACAGTAATCTCTCTATTACTGACATCCCTGGCAGATGTCTTTGTCTGACTTGAGCGCTCCTCGGCACCTGTCAGCTTTCCTTACCTCTGAATTTAAGAAAATCCCCCCCTCCAAACCATGTTAATTTTCCAAGGAGCAGGTAGGGTCTGCTGTGGGTATGCTGGAACCCATCCTGAGCCCACCCTGTCTGCAGACAGTGTGTTTGTCTGAAATCCCTGCATTCCTAATATCGTTGATACTCTTCCTCTTTATTTGATCTTTTCCTCCCTACAGAGTTCCTGTAATTCCAGCCGTCTGCACAAGGTCATATGGTGCCGATGAAATAACTCAAAGAAACCTGTCAGAGAGACCTATGTGTATTTTAAACTTAATTTGCTAGGGTCTCTCTTTTACATGACCACGTAGTATTGTTACAAGTACGTGTCGTGACCAAGGACCGCTCCTTGGATATTGGTCTAGATGCTTGGAGAGATGCTTGCTCTGATCAAGGTACTTGCAGGTTCCTTTAGCTATCATCTGAAGCTGGGTCAGGTTCTCCAGGGCTGCAGCCTCTCTGTATCTTAGAGCCAAAAAACAGTGGTTGTCCTCTTTAGGAAAAATAATAAAAGGGGCTGCTCTGGCCTCTCCTCACAGAGACCCTCCCTGCAGCCTCCCGGACTTCACGTGGCCACCTGCACCCCGTGTAATAATAATTATACAATATATATAATAATGAATTGCCCCGTGTGGTTTGTGTTCTTATGATGCAAGGCAGTCCTTTTTTTCAGGGCTTTCTGCCCATGTAGGCCCGTAGCTTAAGGCTCTACCCCACCTGCAGGCCTTGCTGCTTCTTTGTAAAGCACTCTTTAAATGAGTAGTTGAACAGTGGGTTTTTATTGTATGCATATATATATATACTTATTTTTGATGCTTTATTTTAGGTGGAGCAGCCTCTAAGCTTCCATCTCAGACTCCTTGTCCCTAAATATTTTTTGTTCTTGCTATGATGGTTCTCAGCTGGAAACCTGTAAGGCATTGCACCATGTTTTGCTGTTGCAGGAACTAAAAGGGTTGTTGCGTGGTGATGGCAAGCCTCTAGGGAAGCAAATACGACTGATCCATTGGTAACGAGGCACTTTACACCCAAGTAAAAGTTGACTGCAAATATGTCAAGGTCAGAAGAGTGGCTTTGCTGAAAAACGAGAGGTTATATCTATGCCATTTTTTTGGTAGATGCTGTAGATAATAAGCTGTCTTTTGTAAACTGGCCCTGATCTGCAATCTTAAATAGTTTTGTGAATTAAAAAAGAAGCAATGAAAGTGGTTGTAAGAAGGAGTATGAGCCAAAAAGCACGAGAAAAACAGGCTGTATTTTGAGGTGCTGGAAATGTGGAGTCAGAGCTCAGTATTAGCCCTAAATCGTGTTGTCCTTTCGCTCCCCGTTCCTTGCGCATTGGAATTGTGTGCCAGTGTAGCCTTGGGCTGGCACTGGTAAGCCTGGCATAAACAAACATCAAATACCTGTCTTTAATCTCAGCAGTATTGTGCTTTATCTCCCCGTCCCTGGCTATCCTTTATCAGGGGTAGGATGGGAAAAGCCTTTTGCTCCAGCCGTTAGAGGGTGGGTTGTATCCTCAGTTCTGCCACCAACACCCTGAGCACTCTCGGAAGCGTTGTGTTCTGCTTGTGGGTTTCCTATTCCTCTTCTGTGATGTGAGAGCTATCGCTCCCACCAACCTTCGAGCTGTGTTTCTGGAAATCTTTAAAAGCAAGCAGTCTATAAATGCAAAGCCCTATTTTTACTACTTATCAGCTTATAACTGGACCTCTTTCTTCATGTAGGTACATAAGTCTCATTTTTCTCTGATCTTTGCCCCCTTGACCTCTCATGCTCTTTCTCTTTTGGCTCCTACTGCTTTATGTGAGCATGAGATGTATTATTGAAGTGGCCTCACACTCCTCTTATTGCTAATTATATATTAAAGAGGTTCTGACTTCATTTTTGCTCTCGACAGAATCTTAGTCCAGCCGTGACACTGACAGAGAGGGCTGCCGGAGCTTGGCGAGGACTTGTGCAAATGGCACTTCTCTTTTCGGACTGTCAGTCTTAATGGAATATTTGATGAGCTGGTAATAACCCCTGCGCTCCTTATGTGCAAAGTGGGGGAGAGCAAGAGACTTCTTCCAGCTTTCATTTATTCATATATGTTTGCAAAAAGAACGTTTTCTATAGAATGTTTTCCTGTGACTGATGCCACTTCCCGTCAGTTTGGTCCGAGTTGGTCCTTTCAGGCTAGCTGTTTGAAAGGCCCCTCATTGCTGGTTTGGGCAGGTTTTGGTTGACGTATGAGCTACTTTTTTGTAAAGTCGCAGATTCATAGCTCCAGAAAAAGCTGTTGCCATCAGGCTCACCACTAATAGTTTCATAGATCAGGGCATTTTACTAGCTCTAAGCCTAGTGCTTTGGCTTAATTTTGTAGTTATGGATAGGTGCATTTGTAAGCAATTGCGGAGGTTTGGCACAGCATCTTTCTTGGATTTTGCCTGGTCGTTTTTGGCCTTTTGGTGTGAACGATCCTGCTATTTGTTCCTCTGCCAAAGTGTGAATTTAAGAACCCAATTTTCTCCAATTTAAGAACCCATTTATTTATTTATTCTTTCTGTAATCTTGGCTGCTCGTTGATTTTGTGTGATGAACTTTGCCAGCTGCTGAGGTACTGTAGTGCTGGATGTAGCGTGACGACCTAAGGATGGCAGAAAAATTACCGAATGCAGTGACTTACAGAGTCTTTGTTCTGTCACCTGCTCTTGGAAAATCTGACCTAACACATGAATTACGCTGTATCTCGCATATCAGGGAATCAGGACACCACAGGCGAATGTCTGTCATATCACGAAATGCCAGAGGCTATAGCAGCAAATTCTCTTAACAAATTCCCTTTCTAAGATATACCTAAGCTACATCTTCCTTTGTTTCTCTGAGCTTTTGTAATGCGTTTCCTTCCCACGTCAACCTGGCATAGGTTATGCCGTGACCAGAACTTAACATGACTGGAGCCGCTAGGGTGCTTGCGGATGCTAGAATTTGAACCTATGTAGGTAAATTAACAGATGAATTCTGAATTTAGAGCTCAAGCCATTTCCTGCCTTAGAGTCACAGGACGTGTGAAATGTTTTCAATGTGTAGGATAAACTATGCTTACTTTGACATCCAAGTAAACAAGGAGAACAGCAGCTCCCTCGTGCTATAGGCACAAACCCTGTCCCATGCTCCTCTGAATACAGAGGACACAATCCTCTCCAGTTATCCCAGAGCAAGTCAGCACTGGTCTTTGAAGTCCTTTTTGGTAGGGGAAATTTAATTTATTTGTATTAAAACTCTCACTATTTTCTTTTGATTTGCTGTGTTTACGTTTTTCATGTATTAAGCTAGTAATTAAATAATAATCCATGTACATCTAATAGAAATAGATTAAATGATATATTAATATGACAAAAATCAAAACAAAACAGATCTAGACAAAACATTCTGAGATTATTGCAGTGAAACATTTGAATGCTTTGCCATCAAACGTTTCATTGAAGTTGACAATTCCCAAGAGGGCCGATTCTGATTTTTAAAAATGGAATCAAAACTATTATGGCAATTTTTTTGCATCATCTCCAGCAGTTTTACTGATTGATCTGCTAAATTCCTTCAGGACCTTTGTCTATATGGAGGGTTAGCTCCCAGACCTTAAAGACAGTGTTTTTAGGTACACAAAGAGTCCGGGAATCCTGCCTTAGATACAATTTCTGACGCTGACCGCCTGGCTCACATCATGTAAATTTTCTGTTTGGACCTTTCTGTAAGTAGATGAGGAATACTCATCGTGGCTTTTTTGACCAAAAAAAAAGAAAAAAAAGGTAGTGAATATATATTTGCTTGTATATACCCTGTCTTACTGAGGTGCTAAGGAACTTGCTGATACGCTGCTGATGTATTCACGTACCAGTAGCAGGCCCCACAACAAGCTGCTTAGCTGTTTCTTTTATCAAAAGGTGAAATGCAGGGGAAAGGCTTTTCCAAGCAGTTACGTCCATGTATTTTTTTCCCCGAATATGAAGAGAATGATTTCTGCTTGGTCTACTTCCTGCTAACCATCTCTCCAGTCTGAACTGAGGTCCTGAGTCTGTTGGCATGTTGTCAGTGGCTGGGAACCCTCTTAAAATTTACAGGAAAAGGGCAAACACTGCGTGTAGACTCAAACCAGAGGTGGCATAGTGGGTGTCGCTGGATTTTTTTTAAACATTGACCCCTACTGCAGTGCACCTGCAACACTTGCAGTCTGTGGCATGGCTGGTCCTGGCATCACACAGTTGTCTTATCAGATGCTTGCAAGATCGTGTCAGGGCAGCTTTTGTAGGGGAGGTCCTCAAGGAGCAGCCAGGCAGATGTGTGACATTTTAGCAGGATGCAGTTTGAGTCAGTCTCAAAGACCTCTTTGTGGCTGCAGGACTTCCAGGGCTGGAATTCAGCCACTGGCACTCAGTAGACTCCAAACTTGCCTGGGTTGTATTGTTGCCACTGCACCTTGTAACTGCCTCATTAATTACTCTAAGTAGCTGATTTCCTTGTTGCTTTCTGTGTGTTCTCAACTTTCTTACCACTTAGAATTTATCAATTGGAGTGGGCAAGTGGGAGATGACAAATATATTTTTCTCCAATCCCTGTTTATTCAATCCAGACATTCTTCCTACAACGTGAGTTTCTTGCCTTCACCATTTTCTTCCATACTATAAGAGGACAGAAGTGATGACTTCTACTTGTTCCCAGTGATTTGACTTCTAACACGAGGATTTCCAGGGTGCCTGCCACAATAGCATATGAGTTCTTGTGAATAGTTTTTGAAGCTGTTTTTTCTTAAAATGCTCAGACGGGGCTTGCTTCAGTACTTGGAGAGGTGTCAGCTTGAACGTACAAATTGCCTTTTTAGCTCCCCCGTCTGTGTGAGCTCGCTTCTTCACCCCAGACCTGAAGGCATTTTGGCATTAAATGAAATGATTTTCCCTGCAGTAAAATGCCTTGCAGCCCTTTGGGGTGAAGGGTGTAATACAAATGAGTGATTATAATAGAAGTAAATACGGAGAAGATACCGGATCTGTGTTTAGTACTTAAATGGACAAGCAGTACTTTTCCTAGGCAAATGAGGGTCATTTGGAATGAAAGGTGTGTGAATTACTGAAAAGTTCAAATGGTGCTCGGGCCATAGCATTTTCTCCAGTACTGGCGTAAATCTTTGCTGCCCATTGACTTCAACTTTCTTCGATGAAATGATGCCACTTCCTTGCATGAAATTCCACTGGATTTATGCTGGTGAGAGCAGATTTTGGCCCCTTAAATGTAGCCCAAGACAATTACATCTCCATTAAGAAATTAATTCAGAATTAATGCAGTTATTGTGCAGTGATTAAATCCCAAACTGCTGCTGGAAAAACTGAATTATTGAGGTTTGCCATTTAAGCTGTAGCTTGTGCGGACATAATGAACTGGCCTTTTATATTACACGATAAACCTCATGTTCTTAATAATCACTTGGAATTGACTTCATGTAAATAACTAGTACAGCTGCAGCAATCATCTCCTGAGATGGTGCAGCTATCTTGCCAGGATTTTTCTGGTTGCTGTATTGTATTTTATTGTATTTTATTTTTTTTACTGCAGAGTGACTACAAAACCAACCTATATGGTCTCCTAGCAGCTCAATTAATACCTTGTGTAACCTGCGAAGAGCTCTTTATGGATATAACAGGTTGCTTATTGTGGGTTAAAAACGTACCAATTGAATTTGAGTGTTGCCATTATTATTGTTGATGGAGTTTTTCCAACTCTGCAAGAAGAGATGTGTAAATTGCGGAGTGGTTAAAGCTCAATAAATATGGTTTAGCAGTAGAGCAGTTTGTATTTAATCTTCCATGCAAGGGCTGGTCCAGTAATCCAGTGAGTGATAGTGCAAATATGTGTTCACAAGTAGAGCACTATACGTGTATTTTTAAAGGTAGGTAAGGGACGTAGAGTCCCATGGCTTTCGGCCATCTAAGCTACTTGTGACGATTCAGTCACTGTAGAAATAAGCCTTATTTTTCAGACTCTGTGGCTCAGTCTGAGTCTGGCTGGTGTGCCTTTCCAGAAGGGTAGTGATTGCTGTTACTGGTTCCCAGTAAGAGAAGGCATAGATATATGGTATATTCCTTGACTATACAGGTGGAGGGATGTAAGATCTCCTGCTTTCCTGCTCTGTGATACTGTTTTTATCTTTCTGCTTGGACTAGAGATTTTAAAATCTGAACATCAGACCATAAAATCAGTGGGAGCAGCTGAAAGTTCAGATCCTTTCTGCTGCAAGCCATTAATTTAGGAGCCTCAATCTGAACTTAAAAATCTGCTTGGCAGCCTTATTTTTTGGGAAATTTCAGCCTAATGACTCATATTCAGGCACGTGAAAATGAACATAATGACTGGCTTATGTGAAAAGACACAAACCAACAGGGTCAAAGAAACCACATTTTGTGGGATGTCTTTTCCTTTTCTCTAGCAGGTACTAGCAGTGCATGTGCTAGGAAAAAAGTTATCATTAAGTTTCATCTTGCTCATATTCACATTCACTGACTGCAGTGCCACCAGGCACAGTCTGTGCCTACCTTATGTCGCGGTGCTTTTGCTGAACGATATCACTCGTGCATTTTTGGGTCCCTTCCTGTTGTTCCAGATTTTGGGAGGGCAGCTGATTCTCGTCATGGCTCCGGAGGGTTAAAGCAAGAGCAAACAAATTGTCCCTTCAAATCTCTCTGCAACCAGTGCTTTCTGTTCCCTCACATGGCTTGCCTGTGCTCAAGTGCTTTCTGGAGTTTCCCAGGTGCAGCTGTCTGGGTACCTATTTGTCTACACTGTAATTATAATTATTATTTCCTTTCCAGATCAACTAATTGCACTTTTAGCTCCTTTGTCCACCTCCTCCTCAATCACCTTCTGCTTCTCTCTTCTCTTTTCGGGGTGAAAATTCCCGAGGATTTACAGAACAAGAAACAAATTGTTTCCGGAGAGTGCCACTTACCTTTTTTTTTATTATTGTTATTTTATTTTCTGCTTTGTTAGCGATGCAGAGGTTTCATTAGCAGGGAACAAAACGAATCCCAGGGACAGCAAGTGATATGCACACAAATTACAAAAAAAAAAAAAAAAAAGAGAAACTAACAACTTTCAAACAGGAAAATAACCAACCCCCTGGAAAGAATACAACCGGGGTATGTGCTAATAAGGGAACAGAGTGCCTCCTGGAATATAGTGCAAGGTGTGTCAAAACCTTGGGAGCTAGAGGGGCTGTAACCAGGCCCAGCAGGGTCACTGTGCCTGCAGTGTGCTGTTAATGCTCTGGAGACCTGAGTCCAACTGCAAAGCATGTGAAGAGAGTAATTACCTTTATTTCTTGGAGGATATGTGCAGCCTTTTGCTCCAGGGGTTATCGCAGACTTCCGTGCAGTGGGCACATCAGAAGCGCGTTGGATGTTTTGTCAGAAACGTGGGGTGAGCAGCAAGCTGGGCTAGTGAGGAGCATGGCAGGGCAGGAGAGCAGGGCATTGACGAGCTGCAGTCAGATGGAGGTTGTAGAAGTACAACGTCAGGGGATATTACAGCCGTGGCAGTGCTTGCACTAAGCCCACCTGTCTGTTTCTGCTCTTCCTTTCTTGCCCCGTGTTCAAAATGCCGTGTAAGGAGCTGCAGGATGGACGCTGAGTTCCTCTGCTCTGTTGTAGGTGGTAGATCCGCAAATCTTACTCACCGTGGTGAGTGAAGGGTGTAAAATGTGAGTGCCTACCTGAAACACACCGCCCTGGGAGCTGGCTGGCTCCTTCTGTACACAGCAGTCTGTTTTTGGGGAAAACCCTCTTCCTTGCGAGAGGTTTAGCAGGAAGGCTTTGAATCCGATGCAGGGAGTTAAAAAAAGGAAAAGGAAGACAACCAATAGCCTCCTTCAAGCCTGAGGGAACGGAGCTTGCTCGAGCAGATAACTAGGAGACTTTTATGAAATGGATCAAGCCCCCTCACCTCAGGGGAGGAGGTGTGGGGTGTTGATAAGATTGTACCACACAGAGGATATTTGGTAATTAGCAGTATCTCTAATGTAATCACTCGCTAAGAGGTTTAGCTGAGATGTGACTTACCCAGGAGAGGCACTAGAGGAAAGGGGAAGAAAGGACAGGTGAGAGAAGAGCAAGGTGTAAGCAGACTTTGCCCTTCTTCATGCTGTGTGTGGACCTAAGAGTTACCCCCTTTTTGACAAGCGTGTAGTATTTCTGAGACCTGCATGGTGTTATCCTCCTTTTGCACGGGAAGGAATAACGTACGGTGACCCTGATGTCTGTGTGGGCTGCCTGATGGGTGAAAAACTGTGCTGGGAATACAACAGGGGCATCCAGAACAAGGGCTCTCCTTGCTGCTCGGTGGTACCGGCATGCCCCCCGAACCTGGAAGGTGCCTGAATGAGACAACTTGTGTTTATACTTCAGAGCAAGTCTTGCCTTGAGGAGATGGGTGTTTTGGGTTTGCCAGCGGCAGCAGCCCATCAATCCTATTAGAAACAATACCATGCTAGTTAGTCTCTTCTTCTAGAATCCACCTTTCCCTTTGGCCATATGCCACTCAAGAAGATTCACTGGGAGAGCTTAGCGATTTTCTGACCAGCCGTGCTGTTCGTCTCCAGTAAACACCCAGCGTGAGGTCCAACGCTGCCATCGCTCCGTGGGTTTTGGTGCAGAGATGCCACGTGTGGTAACACGCCAATGAATGAATTTGGTCTCCAAATCTGTATATGCTTCTATGTGGTCTGACTTTGTGAGAAGGGCTCTGACACTGAATATGAAGGAGGTGTGATGAGACTCTCTAGACAATGGAAAGCTTTCCCCAGTTGTAGATTTCATCTCGTGCCACAAATTCCCACCAAGGCAGTATTATTATTATTTTAACTTAGAAACTGAAATCTGTTCTTCAGCCTAGGGGCAGGCCTCCATGCTGCAATCCTGATTCTTAGCTTCTTGTAATCTTTTATCTAATACCCCAGCAGTCTTCCTGCACGCGTATTTAGGCTCTGCCGTTTGCACTTGGCTCCTGCAAAGGCAGTTGGTGCGGGTGGTTTTTCCTTTCCCTCTTTATTTCTGCAGTCCAGTTCCCTAAGGCGTCACCTTCCTCTCCAGACAAATAAATGCTTTGAGGCAAGCCAACGTCACTGTTGTAGCCTCCTTTGCATGGGAAGTTGTCAGGCCTGATCTGACCTGCCTTTCCATCAGGATTATAAAGGTGACGGATAGTCAATTTCAGGGATTCATGATCCATTTTAGCACAGTGCTTCACCTTGCAGCTAAGTAATACGGCTGTGATAAAATCAGCCATAATCACTGCATCTTACTCAGCACTGCCTTGGCTGTAAATATTGCCTTCATATATTAAAGAAAGGAAAAAAAATCAAATAGAGAGAGGAAAAAAAAAAAAGTTCTAAAGAGAAAAGGGCTGTTGGTCATCGCTGACCAGCATGGGATGCCCTTGTACTGCAGGTTTTCTGCAAGAGGGAAGCAGGAGCTGGTGGCCTCCTTGGAGTTGAAGGGAGACAGTACAGGATGCACACCTGAGGCATTGCCCACTGCTGTGGGATGGTTCGCTGCCAAATCCAGGCCTGGGATGTACACTGCTTGAGAAGCTGATGAACTTGGAGGATGCCTCCATCTTCCTCAGCGTTTCACATCCTGAGCAGCTATCAAAATGGCTTCCTTCCCTTCCTCTAAGTCAGTCTTGGATGTCCTGAAGGAAGCATCATGGTGGTCTTTCCTCTTTCCTGGAACAGTTTTCAACTGAAATGGAAGCCCTTTTGGCTTCTGAAAGTAAAGTTATATATATATATGTACACACACAATTGTATATATTTCCTTCTTTGATTCTGCAGCTGTTTGTTTGCTGCTGTCCCAGCATTACCGTGACTTGCACTGGAGCACGTCTCTACCATAGTTGCTTTGCATCATTCAGGGAGGCACTACGAGTTATTAAATCCAGACCTTTCCTCTTGGTCCACAGTCCAAATTGCTGCTGTGTTTTTTCAGTGATGTGACCTATATGACCATGACACAACCACCATGTGATATTTTTCAATCAGATGGCATGAAGGTTTCCCCCGTTCACCCCGTCCTGGTCTTGTAGTGAAAAGCCATCATCATCGGAACACGCGCGATGCGTCTCCGGCGTCACAGCAGGCACTGCGAGGACTTTGGCTGAGTCAGCTGAGGTTTCCTGCCCTTGGGGTTGCCGTGGGATAGGATCCAACACTGGAAAACATCATGTGTGATGACACACTGGCTGTGCGTAGGTCCCTAATGGGAAACCAGCAACAAGAAGGACTTTCAGGAGCTGTCCTGGAAAGGAGGATGGATAGACACTCAGCTACAGTGAGAGCACAGGTAAATGAAGCTGTTGTTCTGCTGCTCTCTGTGAAACTGGGTAAAAGTGGTTGCTGGCCTTTAGCTCCTTTTTGTTTTTCAGTGCCTTCTCCAATCTAACTGTATTTATCTAGCATTCTGATCTATTTCTTTTTTTCCATGTTAATTCCTAATAGTCTCATTTCATGTTAGCAAATAGAAAATGAGGAGGGGAGTGAGAATAAGGGGACCGTTGCCCTGACCTTAATCAGGAAAAAGATGCAACAGCACAGACAAGGAATTGTGAGCTTGGATTATCTGTGGGAATAACGTGTGCCCTGAACTCTGGGGCTGCCTTTTGGCCGTCTCCTGACGGTTTGTGTTGCACCATGGTGGTCTTTCCGACTTTGCTTAGTCTCCTGTGTGGAGCTGCCTCTGTGCTGAACTTCGGCTGAACTGCATTGATCATCAGCGCTCATTCTGTCTGCTCTGGAAATTAGGAGAGAGGGAAGGAGAAGTCTGGCTTGAAGTAAGCATGTCTTCAATAAGAATTTAATTTAGATTTTGCACAGTTACACTGTGTTGGTTAAATCACACACTGTTATAAGGGGGAAAAAAAGCACTCAGGTTTCCTATGCTGTAACCTCTGGATAAACCCAAACTGCCTCTTCAGTAGCTGCATTTCCACTCTTTCTTGCTTCTGAGGGTGAAATAAGCGAGTACATCTACTGAAGAGATAAAAACAAATTCTGTTGAATGCCTACATCCACTACGAAGCGTCTGCCCAGGCAGCAGGCACAAAACAGATTTCATGTGGTATCTCGTGCTGTCAGCTGGGCTGCATCCCCTGCCCTGCTCCTTCCCATTTGTGCGGTCAGGGACCCGGCTTCAGCAGCTGGCTGAGGAGTTGGCTTTCCTAGGGAGACGTTCAGATAGCATAAAGCCATCCACACAAAGCTTCTCCTCCTCTGGTGGGGAGGAGGAGACAGAAATGAATGTGGCAGGCCCCTTGAAATCAGGCCTCTGTCTCACTGTGGGGGAGAAATGTAGGGGAAGTGAAAGCTTTGAGCTCTGAAGTAAGGCGGAGTGACAGTGGTTGTTCCTGCAGGGCTGGATATTGTCTTGTTTAAAACACTAGCACCTGAATGATGGCTTTGGTGTTTCCTGAGCAGCGGTGCTCTAAGGACCCAAAACTTCAAAAAAAAATTATTGTTTTTTTTTGTTTGTTTGTTTGTTTTTTTTTAATTGAAAACAAAATCAAAAAAGCAACCAACCAGTATGTGAGGAAATGGGTTCTCTGAAGGTTAATTGTAGGATGATATAGATCACGTCTTGACTTTCTGAATCCTTCCTCTCCCCTTTCTTTCTCTTTCTTTCGTTCTGTTACGCTCTCACCTGTTTTGTAGTGTAGTTTGAACACGTGCAGTGAGTTTTGCCAGGCTGCTGTCCCCATTCCTGGTAACCATTTCCACCTTTCTCAGCGCACCCCAGGGCACTGCTGCCAAATTAATGTCATCCCTCGGTGTGAAGCGGTGTTTGGAGGTCATGCCTGGGAGCGGGTCCGTACTGTGACTTTTTGCTCTGTGTCTTTAAGGAAGAATTCAGTCCTTCAGGCACTGGAGCCAAAATCCTGCCTACATTGCAATTACATTTCAAAATTTAGAAAGCCTTCACAGTTATAGAAACAAATTTTCTTTCCTTCCTTTCTCACAATGTTTCTTTTTCTCCAGGAAAGACTAAAAATAAATGAATGGGCAAACTAAATGCATGTCTACAGAACGGGGCACGATGAGAATGCTCAAACCTTTTATTCTCCAACAGACTTTAATACCACATTTCTGTTTAAAATATCCCCTTACCAGTTCACCTGCGTTTCCTATCCATCTCTGGCTGCCCCTTCCCCTTTCTAACCATCCCAACCTGTTCTCCCTGGGGGAACATTGAAGAAAGGTGCTGTGGGGTGGAGGGGGAATGTGCATACTGCAGCAGCTTTAGGTGCAAATTGCTTCCACTGTGTAAAACGCTTCTACTTTCCTGCCATCTGAAATGGAAATTGCTAGTTCTGTCTCAGGAAACCCTGGCACAGGTGACAGCGCAGCCTTGCAGCGCTGCCAGCCTGGAATAAGGACCCGGGGAGCAGAGGGGGAGTGGTGATTGCAGTGTAACAATGCGTCCCCTTTGTTTCCATTGGGATGGTGCCCAGCGTGTAAAAGCCAGATGAACACAGGCAAGGCTCTTCCTAGAAGAGGAGGATCAAAAGGAACAGCGCGCGTGGTGCGGGGCAGCCGTTCTGCTTTGTGACCGAGGCTGGATGGAAAAATGCTCTCCAGTTGTTCCTGCGTGTGGCCAGTCCTCACGCAGAGCTGAGACACCACGTTTGTATGTGGTCAAAAGGTGCGTCTTTGAGGGGATGTTTACAAGAAAGATGAAAATGTCAACCCTTTGATTCTCTGGCAAGCCCGTGGTCCTAGAAACTGCGGTTAGGAGCACCCTGCCCAGCCAGCAGAGCGCTCAGCAACGGAAATGTTACGTGTATGAGTTGTTAGAGCAGGTTTTTCCTGAAATGAACTGACTCGTTGCTGTTCTTTTTGAGTGGATCCTGTTGCAAACTGTGCTGGGATGGCTCTGTTACAGCAGATGCTACAAACTGATTCATTGCATCTTCTTTTTGGTGACCTTCTCCTCTTGAGAGAGAGAATTCCTTCCTCAGGGGTGTCTGAAGAGAATACACTTGCTGTATTAAATTTTGGATGTCTTCTCCTCCCCTTCTATGCTATCCAGATGAAATTCCTTCCAGGGATCTCCTTCCTTCCATCAGAAAGATGCTTCTCGCTTTTCCTGCATATTCAACACCTAAACCCCACAGCAAGTGATCATCAGCGTGTTGTTGCTTTTAGTTTGGTAATGCCATCGTCTGTGTCATCCAGAGGCCTGGGTGCACACCTGAGAAAGGACACTGTCTTGACGAAGGGATTGGTGCCAGATACAGAGTAATAATTTAGTTCTTGGTCATTAGCTCAAATCTGCTGCAGGTTAGTTATGGCCCTGGAGGTATTTACACTGAGGCCTGCTTGGTGGCTTATCCATGTTGAATAGATGATCTCCTTTCTCCCTGTTCTTGTAACTTAGTGCTGGTATTTTCCAGCATGTGCGGTCGGTACCATCATTGATTGTTTCAAGTATGTCGACTTTTTTGACATCTCTAATTCCTGACGCCTCAACTAGGTGCTTAAAATACACGGAGATAGTGGAAATCACTGGTGTGACATGGATATCCTGAAGGAGCAAGTCTTTATTTGCCTTCAATTCAGAAAACATGGACGTGCCTCTGCCTAGCCTCAGAAATTCACGGGAAGTGTTTTTGCCAGTAGTCTCGGGAAGCTCCAGTAACAAGGCTTCTCGGGGATTTTGTAGCTACTTTTTATTATTAGGTAAGCATTAACAATGCAAAGCTCTACAAATCACATGAAAAGGACACAGTGCAATTACAGATGCAGAACTGTACAGCAGAAGCGTGACTGCTGAAGTCTGAACATACTGCAAAGATCTAAGATGTGCTCTCTGTTTCTCTGGAGTTATTTAGCCTTCTTCCAGCAATCTTCAATTTTCCCCTGCACAAAGATAAAGCTGGAGTCGAGGAGGCTTACTTCGCTATGGGAATGCAGTTAATCACCCGAGCAGCAATGGTTCATGCAGTCTAGTGGTTGTATCTCTTAATAGTGACCTAAGGCCAGATGTACTAGAGGAAGGTAAGCCATAAAATAGGAGTCAAAGGTAGGGATAAAGCTATATCATACAACTTTGTTAGATTTCCTACGCTGACGATGGTCAGAACACTCCACTAAGTAAAAATTTCTGGGTGAAAAGGTGGCTGTTCTGTAAATGACATTACAGACTTGCAAGGCAGGATTTTCCCCTCGAGTGCTAAAGTTGGTGCTCCGGTTTTGGTGTCTGGCATGAAATATGACATCTGTTTAAATGGATATAGTTTGGCTTTTCAGCTAGCACGGAAAGGAAGAGCATGCCGGAGACTGCCGGGTTTGTGATGCTTTGTTTATAAAAGTGTCGGTGTTTCAGTCGTGGTCTGAACAAACATGTTCAGAATGTCAAAGACTACTTGTCCCTGTTCTCTTTTTTTTAGAGGAGCTGATCACCTGAGCAGCTATCATTCAGGAAGTCCACTCAATTCGAGGGGGTAGCAGAGATTTTGGGGTTTACAGGACTTTTTGTTTGTTCCCCAGGAAGACCGGTCTGATAGCTTCCTATTCATTTCAGTTCACCGTGGTTTAAAAAAGAAAATTAGCTCGTTATTTTTGCAGATCCCTCCTCCTCACCTTTTAAAAGCAGATCCTCAGGTGATATACGGAGTCAGAGTTACAACAACTTAATGTTATCCAAGGATGTGCCCCTGGGTCTCCTGAGATGCAGTAGTTTTTCCACTCATCAGAGGATGTCTAGGCTAGAAAGAATATGAATTTCAAATGTTGAAAGGAAGCAGGAAAAGAATCCCTTAGGGCTTATTTTACACAGGGAAATGAACTGGTAGAACTATAGTGGAATAATTATAATTATACCACTGTGGCGTACCCATAAATGAGATGGAGTAATTGTATCAGAAGCGTCTTACTTTTATTCTCAAATACAGTGCTTACATAGGGAGTTGCTCTGCTAGTGCTACAGCAGATGATTGTTATTATCATTATTGTTCTTATTTATTAACCAGCATTTAATTTAGCACCTTTTCGCTTTGGATTTCAAAGTGCTTGAAAATAAATATGTACCATTGTTCCTGTTCGAAGCACTACAGTTGTCCTTCAGGTCAGTTTCTACAAACTCTTAGAAAAATCTTCAGACCTTCTCTGTTCATCATAAAAATGAAAAGAAAAAGATGGGCACACACTCAAGTATTTTTTCCTTTGCAGGTCACCTTAAATATACGTAGCTAAGAGCCAAAAGAGATGGGTTGTATTCCCAGCTCTGCTACTGCCTCTCTGTGTGTGACCTTGGCCAAGTTATTTCACTTCCACAAATGAGAATAATAGTGTTGACCTTGCAGATGTATTATGAGGCTTTATTTCTAAAGCCTGCAAAGCCGTTTGAGGTCTTACAGTGGAAGCAGATAGCAAAGTTTGAAGTACAACTATTATTAAACGCATTTATCATATGGGTTGGATGCAAGCGTTTCAGCGATCTGATTTCAGTCTTTTTCATTTTTAAACTTCAAAGCCTAATTGAGATTTAGATTCTGTAAGTTCCACTGATTGCTTTATTTCCAGCGTATGGATGGCACTGCGCGTTCTCCTTCCCCTTCCCACTACCCTGTAAGACAAATCTACGGCCAGCCTCTATCCATTCCGCCTCCCTCACGGCCGTTCACCGACAGGTGGAGGCTGATGTAGCAGGGCTGACAAGATCAAGCGTTGTTAGGCTGCTGACCTCTGCACTGAGGATTTTAACTACTTATCTTTGCGAGCCCTCAGTGGCCTAATTGTTACTGGGGCTCTTGAATTTTCTTGAGAGATGGGGTTGAAATCTTCGCAGGGTAATGCTTATAATACCTTATCTTTGCTGCTAAGGAGAATCATCCCTTTTGTTGTAGTTTCTGAACACCACAAAGTGATTCCTTAATGGCGCCTCATTAACATCTGTAGCTTTTGCCTGTTAGTTTCCATCTTCACCAGCCTTCCTGGCTGGATACCTTCCCTGCGCCCACCAAAACCCAAATATCATATGGCTTTTTTTTTTTTTTTTTTTCCTAGCGGAACTGTTTCAAGTGCCAAGCATATTTTAAGCATAAGAAGACACAGAAAGAAGAAGAAAAAAAAAAGCCATGTGTCTTTTATTCGTTTTACTTTAGGCAATGTATTTTACAGGTCTCCTCAGCAAAGCAATGTTTTAAGGGACAGGACCTGGTAACCCTAAAGCAAAGCCCTCTGCATAGACCCATCAGTGACTTCTAAAAAGTGTAACTCAAGGCGAGCACTTGATAGAAAAAGTGAAGTTTGGAGAGAGCTGTGCTTGGAGAAAACGTTGAAAAGTGATGCTTTGGAAAGCTCCAGGGTTCCGTTTCTATAGCTGGTGGTGATGGCAGCCTGAAACAAGGGAGCTTTGCCTGAGCAAGGTGCTAAGCCAAATTCTTTGAACCTTTCTATGTTCTTGGCCACCCAACAGAGACTATACACTGCCTTGGCCTGATTTACAGCAGACAATGACATTTTTTCTCTCTAACCCCTTTTCTTTGCAGTTTCAGTTGGGTGTAGATCAGCCAGGAGCTCAGCTGTGTGGTGGACTCCGTTTTCTGTGCCCCCACAACAGATGTTTCAGTAGGCACCTCTAGCTGGTGGATGTCACCCCTCCCCATGGAAAGCTCCCCTCTTTGTGCCACCCAAATTGCGTGGCGGACACAATTTTCTCCTTTTGCCTACTCCAGGATAAAAGATAAGCATGGAGTTCTGCTCGCTTGAGGTTTTCTTTATGCCCGTGTATCTTTCAGCCAAAATCCAGTACTTAGCACTCCGACAAACAGAAAGGTGGTTATCGAAAGCTGAAGGGCTCAGGTTTTGGCTGTGCTGCTAGCTCTGCTGCATTGTAGATGACGCTAACTTTATGTGAAAGATGAGGAAAAATTGGGGGATGACTGTTGGCGTTATGATGTTGAGTAAGGTTTATAATAGCAATAATCCTCCATGAAAACAGTTGTTATCATAGTTAATGCCCGCTTTGTCAGCGTGTTAACCTTCCTTGGCTTTGCCTCGGGCCATTAAATGACCAGCCATTCGTTAAACACCCGGGAGCGACCAATTTCAGAGGGAATATTACGGAGTTCATTTGCGAAGTGAAGCCCTTGGAATAGCGCGCGTGTGACTTGCTACCATGTATGTGCACACCTGCATCAACCCTTAGGTATGTGAATGTGGCCGTCGGTACAGTTCTGCCAAAAGACGGACTTTCTGATCGTCTTTCACCATGTGAAAGACACCATCTTTTCTTGGTACCTTTTGTGATACTACCCAGTATCGCTTGCTGTATGTTGAGCATAAATCTGCCTTCTCTCCTATCCATTTCAGAGAGATTTTGTGGTTTGTAAACAGCAAAAATGGCCTGTGTGGATTCTCCTGCTGATAAACTCTTCTTGTGTTTTACTCTTTAAAAGTTCCCCCAGGCAGGGATGATGTCTTTCTGAGTATCTGGAAAGGAGCTAAAATACAGAATTTCTTCATGTAAAGAGGAAAGGAGGAAAAAAAAAAAAAAAAAAAAAAGTTTCTGTTGTATCATTAGGACTGCAAAGGTCACAAGGAAAGGTCCTACTGTTGAATATTGAGATCTATTTGGAAATATAATGGTAGACAGCACACTGTGGCAGGAGCAGCGAGAGGGCACACCAGCATCCCTGGCACCCCTTTGCTTGGAAGGGAAGCAGTACCTTTTGCTTCAGATATGCAAATGCAGGTGCTTTTTATACTTCCTCAGCCCTTCAGAAATTAAAATGGGGGGGAAAAAAAGGTTCTCCTTCAGTGCCAGCCGCTTTTAATTGTGCCTCTCTGTCTCGGTCTGAATTTCGTTACTTTTTAAGGGCTCCCCTGCTTTCCTCCCCGTCTTTCTGCAGTGGTAAAGTGCTCTCACTTGCTGCTTGGACACTCCCAAGTGCTGCTCGCTGCAGGTGTCAGTCTGGCAGTTTATGAGAGCACTTCATAATCCCATAAAGAGACGGAGAGGAGAGCACTTCGCAGTGCACAGCCAGAGATGCTGCTTAGCTTCGTTTGCTCTTCACATGCAAATTAGGAAGGCTGCTTTCACTACACAAGGCCCTTCAAGGCGCACAAAAGTGCAAACATTTTCAGGCAGAGTCTCTATCTGGTAAGCAAACATCTTTAACTTTCCACAAGTGTGTCTCCCTTGTCCTCCAATCAAATAAAAAAGCGAGGAAACCAAATAACTAACTAAATAGTGCTTAGGAATAGGTATATTGACAAAAGCAAACAAACTAGGGAGCTGGCTAAATAACAAGATTTCCATCTCATTCTTCGGTGTGATTCCAGCCGTGGCAGGAAGGATCCAGACAAGAAGCATATGCATGAGCAGAAGTCGAGGCCATCGAAAAGTTGGGCATCCAAGGAACCAAGATAATGAGCTTTGAGATTGTGTGGTTTTAAAAACACAATAAGCCTAAGGCTTATCTATTTGATTCCTAAGCCTTTAGGATGCAATTGGTTCATGTTGTATTAGGTTTTTAAGAATTGGAAAGGTAATTTTTTTTTCTTAAAGAAAAAAAAACAGCTAAAGAAAGAAAGGGAAGAAAAATAACAACCACGGGTGTAGTTCTCAGCCTTAGAAAGTAGTGATTTGGAAGGTAAAAAGGGAAGGTAAAAAACATCACTGATAGGAAGATCTGCAGAGCCTGGCATGATGACTGCCTTTAGGACACTTCATTAAAGTACAAATAACGAGACGATGAAATGTTCAATTTGTAATTCCTTCTTGCCTCTTTGGTACATTTAATTTACTTTTAATATAATCATTCATTACTTAATACAGCCAAACAGTATTTACCTAAGTATCTGTGGTATAAAATGTGTTTATCTGAAGTGAGGTCGTATCCCTCGGTTGTTTCCGACGTGTCTATCAAACAGTGCTTTATTTTCAGGAACCTTTCACCAGCATGCCTTGTGTGACCTCCCATCCGTGTCAGATAAATAAAGGAAGGTGAGAACGTGTTTTTAAGCACCGTCCTGCCCATCTCTGGATTTGTAAAACACTACTGCTCGGATTTGGGGCCATGTAACGAGCTGCGTGCTCATTAGCCACTCAAGCAGCATTGCATTACCCAAGCATGAAGGGTATTTTCCACAAGTGGAAGGAGGAGGCAGTGCTGTGTGTGTTGGGGCGGTGTTAAAAATACATAGAGCTTGCTTTCTGTCCTGCCTGATATTGGCACAGAACAAGAGCGTGTCCTTTTGGAGTCAGCGGACATAGAAGTGAATCAGGTCCATGATGTCCTGAATTTTGTAACGCTGGCGTGTGTTGAGGTCTGTTACTACCTGTGCTGCTGTGAGTGATGGGAGATCTCACCCTTCTTGCCTCTGTTTAGCACCACATGCAAATGAAGCAGTTTTAATCCCTACATTTAAGGTAGGGAATTGGCAAATTAGCAACTAATACTGCAGGAAGACATCAGACAGCCTTCCCACAGCTAGTGCTGGGCTGGAAATTAGGGATGTACATGTAAAACAAAAGCTGGGAAGCTAAATGCCTTAAGGGATTGGAAATATGAGTTTCATGGCTTTTCGCTTTTGTGTCACCTATTTGAATGCTGCCTAGGGAATAGAAGTTCCCTTCTATATCGTGGTGGTGTCTCAGGAGAGTGTATAGGCTTCACATCAGTTCCTTGTTCTTGGATCAAGGGATGATGAGCCAAAGCGAAATCCTTCCCTGGATTTTGTTGACTTGTGTGAGATTTGGGTTGCCTGACGGGCAGCTGTGTGAAATGTGTATCCCCAACTTGGAAACTGCAGGGAGCCCTCCAGCAGAGGGTCCTGACAGAGGGGACAACCTGGGGTCTGGTTTCTGCCCTGGCATCAGTCTCTGTATCAGTGTTAGCGTGCATCAGTGGAATCGGGTGTGGAAAGCAAGCCCTGTTCCCTGCGCTTTGGAGTCAGAGAGAATTTCCTGGGACTGGTAATTCAGTACATTAAAACCCAACATAAAAACAGCACCAACAATACAAGCCCTTGATAATACCCACGTAGGAAGTGCCCGTCTGAATTCTGACTTCACACAGTTTGCTGCCTAGCCTCTGTGTAACGTCCCCGTGTGTCATTGTTCTCCTTGCAATGCTTAGCACCTTTTGTCCACAGTCCTCAAAGTCAGTACGAAGCAGTAATGAATTAAGCTGCACGGTATCCCTGCTAGTTAGGTAAATGCCATTTCTGTTTCCACAGATGGGGGGAAATGAGGCACAAAGAGGTTAAGTGCTTCACCTAAGGTCATGCTCTAATGCATCGTTGTCCTTCCTCTGCGTGGCGAGGGCCGTGTCCCCCCTGCTGGAAAAAAAACACTCAACTCTTCTTGAATTCTAAGCATATCTGATGAATCCCATTCGTACTGACTAAAATTGGGAGCTGAAATTATGCTCTCGTCCTTCAGCTACCTAGGGAGGACTTCCAAAACTTGAATTAAAGGACATACTGGCTGTCTATAGCGTCAGTAGGCAAGGATGTAATACCTCTCTGCGAGCCTACCCAGTACCGGGTGATGTGATGGCTGTGTACCACAGCCAGGTGACAGCACCCAGTTCGGACCTATCTCACCACTGCTGGTGCTGTGGTATGGAAAAGGTGGCTTGAAGCTTTCAGCTTCCCACTTCTGGACGTTTTAGGGAGAGTAGCAGCGTTCCTGAGCACAGTTAGACTTATTTCTGTATTGATTAAACTTTTACGTACAGTTCCATCTTGGCCAATTTGTCATTCCCCTCCTTTCTCTTACCCTCATAGTTTTGGGAAACGACTGTCATTACCGTCTTGCTGATGAGGACAAATGGCGGAAATGACAGAAATGTCATTCTGTTTGCAAACAAGATAAAAGCAAACCTGAAGCTCAAATGCACTTTCAACCATCAAGCAGAGAAAACTGTCATCAGATCAAGACTTGATGGTAAAAGATTCCTCTCCGGTTCTTATTTTATATGCAGACAGAGAAAAGAAATGACGAGGACTAGAAAAAGCAAGTTTCAGGATCCAACACCCGCAATCCATCCCCAAGAGGCTGGTAGTCTTCTTTATATATTTTTTCTTCCTTTTCACAGGACCATCTGGGACGTGTGAATGATCATACCGTCTTCCACACCGAAGTAGCTTCAAGTCTGTTCTTCTGCTCGTGATCACAGGCTCTGTATGAAAGCACAGAACCTCTTAATGTGTCAGCTCTAGGGGACAAGCCTGAGCTGATGAGACGAAGTTTTGTCAGACAGATGTCTTGTACAGACCATGGTTTTAGGGGAAAGAGGAGGCTGTTTTCAGAAAGACTTGCAGGGAGTTTTGTTTTTCTTGCATAGTTTTCCACCTTTGTTACCTCTCTGGACTATGAGTAGTGAGTGACTGCTGAGTTGTTGTCTGCTTGCACCTCTGTAGGCATTCGTGCCCATTGCTCCCGTTGTCTCTGCTTTGGAGCTGTTACATGTGGCAGGTTGCAATGCTTGTTCCTAACACGATGAACAAAAGCTTCATCAGTACTTGGGGCTGGATGCTGCTAATTGCAAGGAGATAACCTGTTCCTCATGTAAGCAGAGTGCAGGGAGAGGAAAGGATGATGCTCATCCTCCTCCTCTGCCTGTCTGAATGTTCCTATCCTGTCTCACACGGGCTCATACACCTACACTGGTGTGCACAAATGAACATTATTCATCTGCCTCTGAAATGTGGCAGCTTTTAATTATCTCTTTTTACATTCAGGTATCTGTTTGGCTGAATCTCTGTCCTTCTAACTTCATCTAAAAAAAAATCCAGGGTGCCAGAGTAATGTTTAGAGGCTAGAAGCATCAGGGCATCAGAGCTTCTCTAACAGACCTTGCTCTCCCGGTTGTGCAGAATTGGGAAGGGCAGCTCGTGCTGTTCCCACACTGGTGGGAACATACATCTTCACATACACCTCCCTCTGTCAAAGCCAGCTGAGCTCAACACTATTTGAGGTCCTCCATCCTTCAGGTTGAGAGCATGCTTAAGGACAGAGGAACGAAGTTGCTTCCCCTGTAAGACCGGTCTTCTGAAACTGTGTTTTTGTTTTAAATTCCTTAAGCCGTGCTTTATTAGAAGCAGCCAGGGAAATGCAGGAAGTTTTGCAAAAATACAGCCATTTTGTTAATAATTTTTTCTGAATCAAAGTACTGAGAAAAAAGTCCTTTATGAGCGTATTCAAAGTATAGTGCACGTGCGCTCCATGGCCTGAACTTAGTTTTACAGCCCTTAAAGCAAATAGCTATTTTAGCGTGTACTGAAGGTGATGGGAAATAGCCAGATTCTTCTGAATGCTTCTACCTTAAGGAGTTGCAGCAAGGTGAGATCCTGGAGTGTGGAATAGAGGAGCTGGCTGCTATGCTTGCATTACTTAAACGACTCTTCACCAACAGCCTTACAGTAAGGGTAGAAATTCTTTTCTCTAGTGTGTATAAGGGGAGACTTAAGGGTCAGTAATATATATATATATTCCAGTTTGTCTTTGCAAATTCACTCTTACAGGCAGGGATATGAAAGCAGTGCTCCAGTGACTCACCAAGCTTCTGACAGAGTAGGCAGCAGAATCTGAATTCATTGACTCCAGTACAATGCTAGGAACGTACCTTTATCACACGAGTGTACGCAGAGGTTTTGTTACAGAGACAAATATGGGAGGAACAGAGTGTGCATTTCCTTTATACTGGTTCTTCAGGTGCTACTGACAGCCTCCCTAAATACTTTAAAGTTTTCTCCTCTTCCATAGACCGACTCAGAAGTTCACCTGCTTAGTTAAATCTCTGGGGCTGGAAACCTAAATCAACAGCTATGTTGGCTACTGGTGGAGGGAGATAAACAGTGCTGATTAATCAAGCTCAGGGAAATGCAAATCTTGTTGTTCTGTGAATCTCTGAGGAGCTGCAGAGTTTGTTTTGAGGTCAGGGAAGTGGCTGGTGCCCTCTACGTACTTATCCAGACAGAACGTGTTTATTGAGAGCAGCTGAAGGCAGAAGCCGAACAGAAGTGCCAAGCACAGCATATTGCCAGGGGCATCCCAACAGCCCCAAGCCCTGCTGCCAGAGCTGTAGAGCACGGCCACCACCAGCCCTCAGAAGGGATGTGTGCAGCCTTGACCACCTTGGTGGCTGGAGCCAGCACAGCCCCTGCTTTCCCCATCTTCCCAGCAGATGCTGGGAGCCTTACTCTGGAGGAATCTCTTCCCCTTCGTCAGGCATGAATGGTAAAGCTTCAGGCAGCTTCTGTTAGAATGGCAATGTTCAGTTTCTACGTATGCTGCTGAGAAACCTGGAGCTTATTATTCTGCTCACCAGGCATGGTCTGAGTTCCTGGGATAGGGACTTTGTGTGTGCTGCAATGTGGTATTTGGTTTAGGTTTCACTAAATCATCAGCTGTCCCGGGAAGCCATCACCAGGAGGTGTGTGAGATCGTCCAGATGCTTTTAGCTGCCAAATCACTGTCACCAAATAAGCCTACTCTTGAGTGCTCCCATCTCCTCCTACTCTTGAGTCCTTCCAACTCCTCCTGACTGAGCCCGTGTTACTACATAACTTTAGAGTTGGACTTTGGTCTTTGCATGTTCTCCCTTGATTTACCCCTCCTTGGTGTATCGCTTGGCATACTGCTGGTCCCTACCAGGAAGGATCCAAGGAGAAATGCCTCCTTGCCGTATCCCTGAGTCACATAATGTGAAATGGCCACAGCTTTGCTTTAGACATAGGGTTTTGATTATTTTCTTCCTTTTAGTTACAAAGCACTGATTACAGTTAATGTTGCTAGTATGTGGGCCTTGGAAAGGATTTTAATTTCTTTCTTTGCTCCTTTTAGAGGCGTTTAGGAGAGAAGTTGTGAAGCTTTAGATGTTCTTCTGGTGCCTGCCTAAGTACCGTGGCACACGTAGGGGAACCTACAGGTGTAAAAGCACCTCAAGTAGTGCCAGCAGAACAGAAAGATTCATTTAGAGCAACAGTCAGACTGGACAAAACAAAAAACCAACTTCCTTAAAAACTCCTTCCATTAGAGAGAGATTTTTTTCCTTTAAAATTCATTTTGAAGGATAAAGAGGAATTCCCTTTTAGATGTTTTAGAAAGCAGCTTTGGTTGTTCATGTTAAGAGCAACTTTCTCTCATGAGAACTTTGAGTGATTTAAATTTTGGGGAAAAAATGAAGACCGACCTAGAGTGGATGTTTAGAATGTTTACTTTGGGAGAAGTTTCAAAGTCTCCATTTTCTGTTTTCAGTGATACCTCACACAGCTGCCTGAAGATCTAGAAGAAATCTATTACCTGTTAATAGCTCTACTCACTGTGTTCACTTTCCTGTCCTACTCAAGGCCATGTTATAAGCTCATGACATTCAAGCTTTGCTTGTAAGTGATTTTCAGAGCAACACCCTTCTGCTGGCGAACCATGACAGTGACAGTGCACGATGGCACTCTGGATGTATGTTCTCCATCTCAGTGCTCCAATGATATTAACCCCGTTGCGGATGGTCCTGCATAAGTATTGTAGCACAAAGCATTTTTGTGTGTGTGTCCCTGTGCGTTTTGCCTTTGGGTTTGGGTAGGAGAGTTGAACTCCATAAATATCTCCGGTAAAGTAGGTCATTAGTTCTTTAAAATGTTTCACTGTCAAAATAGCAGCGTTGAGGGGTGTTTTTTTTTCTTTTCACAACTTCCAGTAGTTTACAGGAAAAAAAAAAATAAAATCTTCTTCTGGCTTTTGGCTTAAAAAGCTTTCCTGATAAATGTACTTGCCCACCTCAGGCAATGTTAAAAAGCTGGGAAGAATTTGTCTTTCCCCACCTGTGTAACTTCACTACTGCAAATTCTTTATTTCCTGACATTAGCGTAGGCTGTTTTCAGGCTGAGCATACAGCAGGAGGGGACGTGGGCCTTATATTTGAGTCTAGAGCTTTTGGGGGGGCACAAATGGCAAGGAAGACATCAGTTACTGCTGGATCACCATGCCTGAGTTTGCTACCTTAGCTTTTTTTTATTCTTTTTTAAACAACTCTGATGATGATGCAGAAATAGCTATAGCTACAGCTCATTCTGCCTACCTCTTCTGACGCTCCGGGGCTGATTGAAAGAAGGAGCAGGGAAAACTTTGGTCAGCAGAAACAACAAATTTTATTAAATCTTCTTGAAGGACAGGTCCATGATAAAAAGAAAAAGAAAAAAAAAAAGAGCACATTTTGCAGTTTTACTTTTTTTTTTCAGGATCTTTAACACACTTTAAAAGACTAATTCCCATCTAGCTTTAATTGGGAGAGCTGCCACTGCCAGCAAGATTATTTTGGGGGTATTAATCATTTCCTCAGCGGTCAGTAAGGAGAAGGTGCAGAGCTGGGATCCCTGCCGCTTGCCCAAGGTTTGAGATAACCTCTCAAGTCTTCAGTCATGATGTGCAAAAGCATTCTTTAATGCTCTCAATGGTCCTGTTTTTCCCACTCATTTGTGCTGATCCTTACACAGCTCTGTCTCATTTGTTTGTATGCACATTTTTCTGTGTCTCCCTCTCTCTGTCTTGGTCTTTATCTCATTCTTCCATACATCCTTGTTGTTTTTCATCCTCCTCGTGCTTCATCTTTGTCTTAACGCAGTCTCTATTCTTTCCCTCTTGTTTTTCCCTTTGTCAACTTGTTTTTCTTCAGTCATCTCCTTGTGCGTGTGTCTGTCTCTTCCTCTCTGCTCTCCCTTCTCTACTCATCCTTTATCTCTTTCCCACTCTTTCTCTTTTTTCCAATTCCATTAGCGAAAGTAGATAATAACTTGTGAATTCAAGTGGAACTTCATTTCTGAAACCGTACACTCGTGCTGGAACCCATTAAGCTCGATAGCGAGAAATGAGAGAAATCATAATTATCAGGCCAGTAAAATACATGAAACATAAAATTTGTCAGGGAAAGTAATTGAAATTATTGGAGCAGTTGGGTCCTGGTGCTGTGCAGACCCTCAGTGATAATGGAAAGGTTACGGGCAATGTTTAGCAATGCTGATGAGGCCCAAGGTGACTCAACGCCACCACAGTCAGCAACTTTATGCTCTGCTTACATTAATTTGCTAATCCATCTTTGGAAATGGCCAGGCTGAGCGGTGCATCGGGGTTCGCAGAACCCCTGCCAAAGAGCTGGCATGGCCAACGTTGCAAAACTTTTGCTTTCGTTTTCCCGTTACCGCACCTTCTGTTCCTTCTCACGTCTCCGCTTCTCTCCTCTCCTCTAGCCCTCCCATCCGTTTCCCTCTGCGGCCATTTTAGGGTCTGCCTGCGCAGTCACAATATGCTGATTATTTAAAGCTTGTGCCACAGCAGCCCCGTCCACTTCTCTCGAATTCCCCTCCGAGAAGCCGTATGTACTTGCAAACTGCCGGGGAAGTCCAGGAGCTGTTGCTGATGCGTCCGTTCTCTCCTTGTGGGTGGGGAAGCTAAATCAAAGGCAACTCGAGTTGTCACCACCCAAGCTGGGCGTCATCTATTTGTCCTGGTTATGCTCTCCCTCACCGCCAGATCAGCCCTCATCCATTTCTTGACTGTTGCACGGCCAGTGCAGCCTTCAGTGCAGCTAGCCAGGGGATTTGTGCTGACGCCGTTTCAGTGCATGCAAAGTATCCCTTTGGATTCTGGGTTGTGTAATAAAACGTTATTGCATCTGCTCCAGCAAGGCAGCCCTGAAAAATTGGCACAAGCGTTGATCAGACAAGGTACAAAATCTACTCACCCGCTCTCATAAAGGCAAGCGCTAATGAACTATTTGTTCTGCTCAGAGAGAATGATTTTGCAGAGCTCTTTGTTTTTAGAAGGGAAGGAGATGAGGAGAGAGGGAGAGGAAACAGCATCTGCTACTCTTTGGAGCTTGAAACAGATTGGGAGAGTTACTGAATCATCCAGCCCCCTCTCTTTCTGAAGGGTTAATGTGCTCTGGAGAGCATGACACGGTGGCCCGGGCGTTCTCCTTAGCACCATTGCCAGGGTGACACGAGCAAGCCCCGATCAGAGCAGCCTGGGATCTGCCTTTGTTTCTGTACCTGCCATAACCCTGCCTGCCTGTCTTCTCCCCGGAGCATCCTTTCATTCCCACGGGGTTCAGGCCCATCCACGGGCGGTGCTCAGGTTTCTCACAGCCTTTTTCAGGGACAAATACTCCGTGGGGCGCCCGCTTCAGTCCCACCCAGCAGAGGTATCATTGCCCCCTTCCAGCAGCCAGGCTGTGATGCGGGTTCTGAAAGGACCTGAAAGCCTGACAGGGCCCACCTGCACAGCGTGTGTATGAAAGTAATCACAGCCTTGCAATCGACACGGAAAGAGTGGTAGGCCCTGTTATGGTGCCCGCAGCTTCTGTTTTCTCTGTCCAGGCAAACTGTTGGGCGCTTCCCCTGCTCACCAGCTGCTGCTGTGGAAGCCGACGCGTTTCAGTAGCGGCTTCGCGGGCTGCATTGACACCTTGTCCAGCTAGGTGCGCTGCTAAAAAGGGGCAAACCTGATAACGACGACAAGAAAAAAACAAAACACAACAAATTTTAATGAAATCAAATCCCCTCTCCAACAATTACTCCTAAGCCGCGGTGCTGAGCCTGTCATTTTCACAGCAGAATACAGTCAGCTCGGCTAGATTTCCAACCCCAGAAAAAAAAAACGGTGTTTAACGAACTGTTCGAACAACCTCTTAGCAGCGACGGTAGGAGTAGCACAGCTTATTAAGGTTGATGCCTCCGGTTCAAAGCAGAGCTCCTTATTATAGGGAATATGTTACCCAACGCTTGTCTGAGGGGTGCAATTGTAGATATCTCTTCTATTACCATTAATACTTTTCTGATGGCAGTTATGAAACCACTGGGTAGGACCTTGCCGCTGCAATTTAAGAATCATCTGCGGTCGTTTTTCCGGCATTCCCCTTGCAACCCTTGTCGGGCCCTGGATTTAAAAAGTCTCCGCGCAGTTCCATCAGAGAAAACAAGAAATCAACAGCTGTAGTGCCGGTGGATAATAGAGAAGTTATATGGCATTGGAAGAAAATGAGGCATCATTACGAATGGCCTGGGAGCAAGAATTATCACCAGCTCCTGAAATGGCTGGAATGCTCTTTCCCCCCCGACACTTGGCGAGATAGTCTTTACATTTCAGGGACTGAAGATTATATTGGTATTTCTGTCCCTGGGAGCCTGCCTTCTGTAAATGCTTGCGAGAAGTTGTAAGCAAGCCCGGGGGAAGATGAAAGGGAGGGGATCGTTTCCTTCCTCGCTGAATTGTTTTTTGCTCCTGGCAAAATCCGAGCCTGCTGTTCTCTGGCAGCGTAGCCGCTGCTCCTTCTGCGTCGGCTCGGGCCCGGAGGGTGAGGAACGGCTTACCAAGGCAGAAGGATGTAGCGTCCGGATCCATTTATTTGCACCCCCTCCCCAGAGGCAGTTCTCTGCCCGAAGGGGTGTCTCGGAAGCATCTCCAGCTGTGCCGAGCATGGTTCTCCGTTGTCCTGTGAAGCGGTATCTGTCAAGCAGCACGCTGTCCGTTGGCCTCACGTTGCCAAACCGTGAATTTATGACGAGCCTCGCGAGCATCCTTCTGCCCTGAAAGACCCCAACAGCTGAAATGATTTTGTGAGGACTCCCCCTTGCTTTATTTGTTTGAGACACGCAAAATAAGAAACAGCTTTCTGCTCTTCTGGTTGCAGAAAAATACCTGGAAATATAGCACGTTTATAGCCTCAATCCCGACGTCAAATTATGGAGAGAAATAGAGGGGGAAAAAATGTTGATTTTATTAATGCACGTTATGATTTTGAGGGCATGGTTAATAATTTTTTGACTTGACAACAATTTGCTACATGAATGGAGATTCAGAATGGTTGCGACGGAATATAAGTCTCAGATTATGGTATTCATTCCTCCAAGTTTATTATGGGAACCGAAGTCTGATATTCTCTCTAAACTTGCACTGTCAGTGTAGTTTTTGTTAAGGTACTCGACTAAGGTAGTAGAGGTAGATTAATTTGCTTCACTGCAGCAAGCTATTTTCTCTCCTGTTATGAGGCTTCATGCAGCAGCACAACTGAGAACTGTGTAGGTTGAAAATACTACAAAGTAATGTTTATGTTCAAGAAAAGATCATTATTTTTTGTGATGAAGAGATTAGGGGAAAAACAGTTCTGAAGCTGCCTTTTTTCCAGAGAAAATCAAAAGCGGTTTTTCTGGTAGCAGTGAAGTTCCTTGGCTTCAAAACTTTTTTTTTTTTTAGTTTTGCACTTTTAAAATTAAAATCAAAGCTGCTGAGAAAGAAGACTCTCGAGTGGCTTAATCTGCATATTTTCTCATTAAAAAAGAAAAACATACAGTGGATTTTCATGTGGTAATACGAATAGTCCAGATTTTTTTTAATGGACTTTAATTTTTAATGAGACTGATCCTGCAGCCTGGTTATTTATAACTCCCACAGCTTAATTAAGTCCAGTAAGAAGGACTGAATAAATGGGAAGCATCTCAACTTCAGCTAGCAAATGGCGATCAGAAAACGTGAGCGATGGGATGAGCTGGCACTGGGATGCTTTACGTGTTCCCCCATCCCTTTAAATCCATGCTCTACGTGAATGGGGAAATACGGCGCTCCAAGCAGGACTCCTGCTTCTGGTGCTCTCTCGAAATGTCAGTTTTAAGAAAAAAAATATCTCTAGGTCAGCCTTTGGAGGTCTGGAAATGCTTCTGCTTGTGTGGGTGCTGCTGGCAAGCTGTTCGTAGATGCCAGTGCGTTAAAATGTCGAAACAACGGGGCATAGCTGGGAGCAAGCAGGAAAATGAGCTGCACAGAGCGCGGCTGCTCGGTGCATATTGAAACAACTGACAGGCAAAAGCGACCAGAGAGAGAAGGAAGGGCCTGGTTATGATCCACCTCAGCTTTCTCTGGTACGAACCTTAGGGAAGGCTGTCTTACCTGTCTGAAGAAAAGTGATCCGTGCTGAAACAGCACCTAGGCTCCGCATACGCTGGGTGGGACTTGGCAGCAGGTGTTTCTGGAGTTGCTGCCATCTGTACCCTTTCTTTTCAGCAGGTTACAAATGGACCTGGCTGGCGTTTTCCCAGACTTCAGCATGGTATGGTGGTTAAAGCACCAAATGGCTGTAACACCAGGGGACCTGGACTGTGCCCCAACTGCTCCACGTGTCCTCTATGAATTTGTCAAGCCCCTTACCGCCCTGACAGGTAGCTGGGGGTGCTGGTGTAGCTGCAGGGCTCTGGGACTCTCCCATCTTTCAGGTTACTATAAATTCCTATTCGAACAACGTGGTGACTGCCAGTGGAAGTGCATATTACAATGTTTCTGCTGACTATTTCCACAGAAAATGAGTATTTTACCCTAAGGTAAAACAAAGAAGCAATAATATTTTGGTATTTGTAGTGAGCCCGATTTGTTTTCGTACAGCAGAAGTAGGCACAGCCCGTTAAGAGTCGTAGAATATCCCGAGTTGTAAGGGACCCACAAGGATTATCGAGGACCACCCCAAAATCAAACCATACGTTTGGATCAAACCATGTTGGCACAAGGCAAACCAAGTTACGTGGTTCAGTGTTTTCCAGAGTACCGGGGCTCTGGTACCACCATCGTTTTCATACTTTAGGTGCTGCTGGATGGGTAACTATGGAGAAAAAGGTCAAGGGCTCTAGAGTCTGGTAAGAGTTTGCCTCAAGTACTATGTGAGCTTGTCTAGTCTCCCTACACGAAGGTGCTATGTATCTGCTTTCCTGTAGAAGCTCTTTGGGGCTCTGGCGCAGCTCTGCCTGCATCTTAACGACAGTGCCGGCAGGTCTCAGAAGGTGGATGAGCTGCGCTACAGGGGTATCGGCAGCAAACAGTTAGAGTATTGGGATGAAATTGTCTTCCCTCATTGAGTGCTTTCCCTCTTTGAGAGCGTGGCAGAGTAGAACGGAGTCCCTGCTACCCTTTTAGGAGTTATGCCTTGGATTATTCCTCTCCTCCCTGTTACTGCTATTACACTTAACTCATTTAAGCAGTGGCATGACAAGCGCTGTTTCCGTGCTGATGGTCCAGACACGTGCCAGAGAAAATACGTGTCTGTTGCGGAGCCCTGCCAGCATGGAAGTTAATCAGCGGCCAACTCTGGGGCCTATTCAAGCTGAGACAAATCCTGATAGCTTTCAATGAACCTTCAATATACTCCTAAATATGATTTTGTTGTTATTACTTCATTTCAGAAAGCTGGGAAGGCTTGTGGGGATCTGCCTTTTAGAGACACGTCTGGGTGAATGACGACCTCTCCCTGTCTGTCATTGTTGCCTGTTGGAGGAGGAGAATTGATTTGACAAGTTTAAGATTTTCTCATAGTTGTTATTCAGAGTTTTTTGCTAGCTAACATCCATAAACACATTTCTGGCTTTGGAACAATCCTGAACTAATAACGTGTTTTCCATCAGTTCACTATGAGTCTTATTATACCTACCGGTCATGATTGGAGTCCTTGGTCACACAGTGACCTTGTTCTTAGCAGGGAATATTGCATTTCTCTATACAATTTTTAATGAATTCAGGAATTTCCTATCTTCTCTTAAAGTCACTTTTTATGTGAAGGCTCTTATCAGGAAATTCACCGGCTGGTGTATTTGCTGAAAGTGAGTAGATGAATGAAGTTATTTTGTGTAACATGCACGCCGTTATGGACCAATCTTTTTGCCTTAATCACTTGGATGTGTTGGTTTCCTTGCATAGTTGTGTCAGCTCTACATGTCTGAAGATTGTACCGAATGTATTGTATTTGCATGTCTGTTGGTGTGCGTATGGAGGCTGTATTGCTGAGTATCTAGGCTGCATAATGTTGAAAGCCATTGCAGCTTATGCTTCGGCACAAGTGTAGGGGCATATGCTTTCAAAGAAATAAAACTTGAGTTCCATCCCTGCAGGTGAGTTGGGCTTTTGAGGGGCAAAAATGAGCATCAATAAATTAGCAAAGGTGTTGCATGTCAATGATACCAAAATGAAGGGCATGCTGAAAACAAGAAATCCTCGTTCTTCTGAAATAACTGAAATATAAAAATGAGATCTCCCACATGTAATCTTTTACTCCACCAAAGGTCTGCTTTCACCCTAGGAATATTTTGTGTCTTCAGATAATATGTACCTGTGCTGAATAGGTCAGTACCTGTGGCATTAAGCTTTGTGTTCTACACATGCCTGCTACTTACTGATGTAGTGTAATGCTTACCCCAGTTGTGAGGGTTTTCAGCATGATTGTAGAGCCTTTTATATGCCCTCACTTCAACTTACTAGTATTTGTTCCTTGTCCTGACCCTAAATAAGCTGGAAAGTTAATGTTCTGGGTGCTGCTCAGGTCTCACAACTGTGTTTGAGTGCTAAATTGGGGAAAAAAAAACACATGGGGGAAATGGAAGATTTGAATGCACAGGGAGATCTGCAGATCTTGATGGGAAAGGACCAAGTAGGTTCTCTGACGCCTAATGTCCAGGTACCTCAGGTGGAAGTCGGTTGATACTGGAAGCTTAGAGAAAATGAAGTGTAGGGGCTTCTACTGCAGAAAGGATTCACAGTATGTCTTCATAGATGCAAAGCCAGGGACAAGATAAAGCCTATTTGTGGAAGAATGGTGTTCTTGGGGGAAGTTTCATTTTCTTTCTGTCAAGTTGAATTACTAAGTGTAGGGGTCTGCACTGCTGAAGCCACACTGTTCCTGCTCACACTAGTTTGGTGGACCCTGAAGGGCATGCGTCTGTAGTGTGGTAGCATAATGTGCTTCCATTTATTTAGGCATTGTGTTGAACTACTTGTTAGTCATAAGTCATAGCTACCTTACATAAAGGTGCCAATTATGTAATTAAGGCAACAGGAGCTGGGACTTACAGGTTCAGTTTCAGCTGCAGGCATGTACTTTATGAGAGACCTTGAGAAAACATTGAATTGCCTCTTGGATAAGAAAGGTATGAGCTTGTAAAGTAAAAATAATTATTCTTTCCTTCCATATTTTCCCTTTTTTGCAATTTTAGATTGAAGTTTTTTGAGGCAGGCCTTAGTGTCTCCCTTACTGTGGGCACATAGAGTATCTAGAGCAACAGAGCTCAGCTTCTCCTTGAAACATGAATGCTGGAGCATTAGACGTTACCTGCAGAAGTACACAGCTCCAGTTGTCAGTGATGAAGATCATCTGTCTGCATATAGAAAATTTCCATGGATTCTGATGAGGAAGAAGTGGAATGTGCCTACAGTTGGGGGGAGAAGGGGAGGAAATGTACGGAGCATCAGGGCACGAAAACCAGACAAGCCATTCTGCCTTTCCAATTTCCCTTGGAATAATTAGGCAATATTATTTGCTACTTCATTTTTTTTTCCTGGTGAAATAATGTTGCAGTGCTGCCCACCCCGAGTGAGATGTCTTATGGAGAAGTGGGTTGATAACACCTGCCTGTACCTTATGCCGCTCCGTACTGGGAACGTGAAATTCCATGGGAAGCAGAATGAGCTCAGACACACCGAAGGCATCGCCGCCTGGCTGCCCCTCTGCTCTCCCAACCTGGGGCTGTCCTACAAACCAAAAGGATCCCATACGTCTTGAGATTTTGGAAGTGCTTCTGGAAACGTCTTGCTGAGGGCACGTCAACTGTTCTTCATGCAGTTGCTCAGAGCTGTTGCTATACATCTGCTTAACATTCCTGACTTGTTTCAGATTCCCAAGTTTTAGATGTTTAATGCAAAACAATAAGGGGGAAAAATACCCTCTCACCAGTCATTTGTCTTCATCACGAGAGGTGCTCATCCCTGGTTTCCATGGTGATCGTGCAACTCGGTGCTTTGTTGGAGTTCACACCTCCCTCTCCGCTATAAGAGCGGGGATGCTAAAGGAGAGGCCAATGTAATTACTAACCTTACAGCTATCCAGCAGCCCGGGGGCTTATCTGCTTCCATCAAGAGAGAGTTGTGCCTGAAGTAGAAGGACCCGGCAGTAAGAGGGAGTTCCACTTCGTGGAAGGGTGAGGAAGGGCCGGAGGAAGGTGGGGGTGAAAGGTTTGCTTACCTCTAGAAGGTCCAAGCGTGAGGTAGGGGTGGGACAGTTTGTACAGCGTTAAGCATTGCAGTTAGAGAGGTCCAAAAGCTGATCCTACACGTTTTGTCTCTCACGCTACACACGTGCGGTACTCACATATAAGAGAGAAGCTGGAATAGCTCCACCTGAAATAAGTGCAATTATACTTCCATAAAGCAGGATGAGGTGGGAGGAAAATCGGTCCTTTTCGACGGTGGTTTGCAGCACTACCACATTGTCATTTCCCTTCCTGTGAGGGTGTTTCTAGAGCAAGCAAATGAGAAGCTAAGGGAGAGCAAAGAAAGCATTTTACCTCTGTGAGCCCCAGCACTATCATAGCTCAGAATGGAAAGGTGATGGGGTGAGTCCACCTCCCAGCAAACAGGGTCTGGAGAGAGAAATTAGCATGAACCTCGGGTGCCTGTTTCACATGCAGGAGTCCAGACGTGCTCTCTGAGTGACAAGGCCTTCCCTTTGAATGCAAACGCAAAGTGAGGCATTCGATACCAGCACGATTGCTGGTGGCTGGGTGAAATGAGCAAAAAGACTTAGGCAAGGGACCATGGTCAGCTCTGGAAGAAGTGATCACAGCTCGTGAGGAAATTCGAGGTACCATTTCATCCCTCACATGGTGTCAATGGTGTCACATAATAATTCTTATTATTATAACTGGCAAATAACTGGGAAGGAGAGCATGTTATTTATTTTATCTTAATAGATTCTTTTCTTTCTTCTTTTTTCCCCCCCCTTGCTGCTGTGTATGTTAAAAGCATACAAATAAAAAACAGTGGTAGGTGGAGGGCCCTCAAGCTGGTTTCCCCTTGAGCTCTCTAGGAGCTATGAGGCTCTGTAAATCCTCCTGAACATTAAGGCCTCTGTCCAGAGTTGTTTCTGGACCTTCCTCCCATGGTGTGGGGGAATGCTGAATGACTCTGAGATCTCATTCTCTGAATAAGATTTCCTATCCCTTTTTGTCCTTGCTGTCTTTCCAAAGTGGTCATTTGCTTACAGCAACTGTATGTATTTTTATTTGATTTCTGCAGTCCCAGAGGTTTTGAGAGGGAGAAGAAATATTTACAAATTCATTGAGTGTCAAAGACCCGCTTGTTTGCTTTACATCTTCTAACAATCCTGCTCCACTTCCTGCTTTCCGTCTGTGTTCTCTATTCAGCTTAAAAAATACACGCTCAAGCCAAAGGGGATTTTCATGGTAATGGTTTACTTCAGCAGCTATCTTTGTTGTTGTTTTTGTTCTTTTAAGTGTTTAAATAAATTTATAGAACGAGAAAACTCTGGGGAACTTTGTAAGGTTCAGAAGGGCTTGATGTAGATTAACCATGGTGGACAGAAGAGAACAGGCAGAGAGGAACCCAAACAGGCTGGGAATTACATGTGAGTGATGTGCACGGTGTGGCCCTTTGTAGGGCCAAGGAGGAGCCATGGCTGGGTGAACAGATGGGTGTCGAGGCAAACTTCACAAATATCCAGAGTTCAAATGCTTACTAACTATCACTTGTATCTAGATGATTGGTGTGTGCTGTCTTTGAAATGGGAATTAAATTGATCCAGGACTTTTTCTATGGAGACACTGTTTTTAATACGTTATGTCTTTTTATGTTATATTGTTTATTTCCTCCACATCTCTTCTGCTGGCTAGCATCCA
Organism: Nettapus auritus; assembly: GCA_011076525.1. Lineage (NCBI taxonomy): Eukaryota > Metazoa > Chordata > Aves > Anseriformes > Anatidae > Nettapus > Nettapus auritus. The sequence continues at coordinate 85,425,386 of CM021765.1, forward strand.
GCAAGGTGAACCTGAGAGAGATTTCAGCAGTCATTGAGCATGCCGCAGCGCATGCAGCTTGACTTCCAGGCCTTTACCAAATGCAGACGACACCAAGTTAGGTGCGTGTGTCGATCTGCTCGAGGGTAGGAAGGCTCTGCAGGAAGATCTGGATAGGCTGGGCCGATGGGCCGAGGCCAACGGCATGAACTTCAACAAGGCCAAGTGCCGGGTCCTGCACCTGGGGCACAACAACCCCAAGCAGAGCTACAGGCTGGGAGACGTGTGGATGGAAAGCTGCCTGGCAGAGAAGGACCTGGGAGTTTTGGTTGACAGTCGGCTGAATATGAGCCAGCAGTGTGCTCAGGCGGCCAAGAAGGCCAACAGCATCCTGGCTTGCATAAGAAACAGCGTGGCCAGCAGGTCCAGGGATGTGATTGTCCCCCTGCACTCGGCTCTGGTGAGGCCGCACCTCGAGTACTGTGTTCAGTTTTGGGCCCCTCACTACAAGAAGGACATGGAGGTGCTTGAGCGAGTCCAGAGAAGGGCTAGGAAGCTGGTGAGGGGTCTGGAGAACAAGTCCTACGAGGAGCGGCTGAGGGAGCTGGGACTATTTAGCCTGGAGAAGAGGAGGCTCAGGGGTGACCTTATCGCACACCACAGGTACCTGAAAGGAGGCTGTAGCGAGGTGGGGGTTGGTCTGTTCTCCCACGTGCCTGGTGACAGAACGAGGGGAAATGGGCTAAAGTTGTGCCAGGGGAGGTTTAGGTTGGATATTAGGAAGAACTTATTTACAGAAAGGGTTGTTAGGCACTGGAATAGGCTGCCCAGGGAAGTGGTTGAGTCACCATCCCTGGAGGTCTTTAAAGGACATTTAGATGTAGAGCTTAGGGATATGGTTTAGGGGATGATTTGTTAGTGTTAGGTCAGAGGTTGGACCCAGTGATCTCATAGGTCTCTTCCAACCTAGACTTTCTGTGATACTGTGAAATGTGCTTTTCATTTAACAGAGGCTTTTGCAGGGGCTTGTGAGGCTAGCAGAGCTTAGCCCAGCTAGGCGTGTGTCACGGGACTGAGAGCAGAGCAATCCCTACCCCTGCATGGTTCGGGACGGGGAGCTCACAGGGTCTCAGCCCGCTCCCAGTCCCGCCGCAGCAGACCACCGAGGTTTCCTGCACGTCACTTGCAGGTCTCACATCTTCAGCACCTGTGGAGTATCCTTTCTTCCCAAAACGCTGTTTAAGGCCATTTGAAGATTTTGGCATTGTAGCTGGTAAGAACATTCCAGTTAAGTCTGAGTTGGCTGCGAAACACCTGAGCCTGACAGACGTGCTAAGAGCAGAAGAGCCTGACTTGTCAGGTATTAATATGACTGAAACTTTCCCAAGGTCTTACGTATAAATCATCAGCTCCTTCCTGCCCTCTCCCCCACATGCCAGCTTGTCTCTAGTCTTGGACAGTTAGACAGCCACAGGGAAAGACTGTTTCTGGTTCTGCAACAGAATTAATTAATTATGAGGGTTATTTTAGGAATGTTATTTCCTTCCAGCTTCCTGCAACCATGTGGTAGCGTGCAAGGTTGGTAGAAAAGCATGTAAACGTTATCAGTCGTTCCGTTTCTATTGTGGCATTGAACCTTTTCACCCAAAAGTCATTGCACCAGTCATCATGTGATCGCAGCCCTGAAACGTTTATGCATTGTCCGCAGCAATTTTCCTCAAAGCACTATAGAACCCATAATTACTGCAGGGAGAATAACGTTTTACCCATTAGGCCTGGAAGCACTCGGAAGCATTGTGTACAGCACTGTCAACGTTTACAGGAAAATTGCTGCTAGTTCCATTTAACTCGATATTAATGCAGGTGGGAGACTGAGCAGACAAGGTCATGGTAGCCAGACTTCGTGTTTACAGCTATTCCATACGGTTCGTATACTATTGGTTTCAACAAATGTAAATAAAAACGTCGGGGAAATCCTTAGCCCTCTCAAGAGCAGGACGCTTTCGGTTTTCAGAGTGCATTCTGCTGTATTATGTCGGACTGACAGGGGATGGTAGAGTTGGTCTCATTAGCTTCTCGCTTATACAATCAATAAGAAGTAGCTGAATCAAACCAGATCTGAAAATAAGGCACCACGGCATCTTACCCCAGAACTGGGCAGAGGTTTATAGAGAACAGAGGAATTACTTTGTGGGGGTGGTCTGTCTTCCCATCCTTCTTTCTTTCCTGTGGACTTCTTGCTTGATGCACCACCTGGAACTGCTGGTGAGGAGATGGAGGGTGGAATGAGGGAAGCAGGGAGGATCAGTTTTATCCAAACAGCATCTGCCCTGTGCAGAGGCAAGGCAGGAGCTCTCTCGCCTGCAGGAGTCCAGCAAGAGCAGCTGTTTCACATAGAGAATACCTCTGACCCAAGGCAAAATTGAGTTGATCAGAAGTATATTGCTCATGTGAGCCCTCACAGGCCATCGGGTCCCACTTGTAACGCTCTTGGTAAACCAGGGCATACTTGAGTACATGTGAGGCTGGAAATCATCAGAGAGTGTTCTGCAAGACGGGCAGCATTGGCACCTGATTGCTTGCACTTCATTTCTGCTTCTCTTTCCTTGAAGCATTACGGGCAAGGACCAGAGGAGTTACAAGACAAGACAAGGAAGATGTTTTTCTGCCAGAATTACAGAGTGGCATAAAGTTTCAGGCCTGAAAGCATTTCCTCTTTTGTTCTGGATAAACATTTTCCTGTAAGGAGCTTTGGATGACTGCTTTATTTCAGCTTAGCTAGTCCATTGGTCTTAGAGCTATCCTCCACCAAATCTGTGAACCTGTTCACCAAAAATAAGGAAGAAGAGGTTGAGTTGTGATCAAAATGAAGAAAGGATGCAAACATGGATAAATTCTTGTTGCCTGTGTTGTCCAGAACATATGAAACACTTGGAAGAGAGGAGACTCAGAACGCAGGGCAGGTAGATGTGGTGCTCTTCTTTGTGGGTGTGCAAGCAGGGTCAAAAATATCAGAGCATGGGAGGAGCAAAGCCTGAGAGCTTGCAGCTCTGGTTGGTCTTCTAGAGTTGAGAGCATTGACTTACCCAGACTAGCAAAAGGGAGAAGATTTAAAAATGGTGTTCTGCTTGTTAGAGGAGTAGGATATGGCGTTACCTTAGCAACTTGAGGTGCTCTGTGTTCCACGAGAGATAAGGAGAGTTTTTAAGAGCCTGGAGAAAAGTCTTCATCGGAGCTGGTGTGCTGGCAAATGGCTCTTCAGAGCAACAACAGTCAGCTGCATGCAGGCGTGATAAGATGCCGAGCACTACTTGCAGTATGTCTGGAGTCTCTTGTGCGTGAGTGCTTAAATACATGGGGAAAAATGCAAAGGCGCATGTGAGTTGTAATCTTTAATTCTCTTATGTTTAATCTTCTTTCTTCCTAGGGTCTGAGGTTCATTCACTCGGTGAGGATGGAATAGGTTCTTCTATAAAACATCCTTTTATTTCCAGTCATGCAAAATTTACATTTAAAGTAGCCCGTAGATATGTCTAATTCATCTTCAGATTCTGTGGTGGGCTTTTTTTTTCTTTTAAGTAGCAGGGTGACCTTTTGCACTGCATCTGGAAACTGCACTCCCTAAAGACAAAGCAGACAGAAGTGGCATGGGTGGGTGGAGAACTAAAGAGTATTTGGTTTTAGGGTGTGATGACACTAACCTCCCGGTCCACTTGGGAGCACTCTGTGTGCTTTGGAAAATGTGTGGTTTGGGGTACTTCAAGTTCTGTAGTTTTGGGTCTCCTGGTTGGTGGGCTGAAGCTTTTGTGAGAGCAGAGCTTAAAGGAATTATGAGAGTGCTGGGCTGCCAAGAAGTTTTCTAGTCCATCCGGTAGCTCAGAGGAGGATCAAGTCGCAGGGGCCATTTCTGACAGAAGTTCACCTAACCTGTTCTTAACAGGAAAGCCTCCTGGTGGAGAGATCATATGACAGCCTGAGGTAGTGTACTTCTAGCTCTTATTCTTACAGATAGAAATTTCTTTTGAATATCTAATCTAATTCTGTTCTGTTGCAAATTAAATTAATTACCTCCTGTTCTATCCTCAGCAGACACGGAGAACAATTGATCACCATCGTCTTTGCTACGTTTTACATAATGAGAGACTGTTATCATGTCATACCTCAGGTTTTTCTAGACTAAACAAGCTGTTCTTGTTCATTTTTTTCCCCTGTATCCTTCAGTCCTACTCCTTAAACCTTGCACTTTTCTCAGTGCCGTGCTCGTGACTCTTGTTTATCCAAGTCTTTGGCTGCAGAGCCAGGTACTGGGCAGGTGGTGCACAAAGATGAAGATACAGTCATGGTGGTATGGCAGGAGTGGTATCTTTTCAAAGAAATATGACACTAAACATAAAGTTACAGTTTTCATCGCCTGTAACTCATTATATACAACATTTTTGCAGCCAGTGGAGGGGTTTAAACCCACGTCCTGATATGGAGCTCCTGCTCCTTGAATGCCACACTGTACTAGCTGACAGATTTTCACATTTTTTTTTTTTTTCAAACAAATGCTAAGCATACTTTTTTTTTTTGCCCTTCCAGAAGAAGCAGGAACACATGGGCTGAACAAGACTGGAAAGCAGGTGGAATAACTTTTCCAGCCTCTGTCAAAGTGGTCACTAAAGCCAAACACCAGTGGAACTGACTCTAGGTCACTGAAGAGTTGTTGAGTGTGTGTTTGCAGGGATACTGATACCATTACCTCTAGCTGGTGTCCTTCACAGATTCATGTGCCCTTCCCGCCTTGAAACACTGTTAGAAGATTATGTTTGCTTGGCTAGTTGCAAAGAAGAGCCCCCAAATCAGTACCTTCTCTTGAAAAGGGCCTTTCAAATGTTCATGTTTTAGATAATAACTAAAAGAGACTGAGGCCAACTTTATTCACCAGGGTGTTTTGAGCAGCCTTAGATGAAGAATCCATCATGAACTTATAAAACAAATGTTACTCTTCCTTCTCTCTGGGAATTGTCTGTGAACAGTGTGTGATCTTCTTGAATTATTCAACATTCAAAATCATTTGTCATATAATTTCCATGAATAATTTTTGACTTACAGCTTGTCCATGATCTGTTTATTGTGAATATTTGAAATCAGATCTGACTGATTAGCTCTGATTGCACACACTGGTTACCTAGGGCAGTGCTAGTCCCTGATGGGATGAGCCTAGGCCTTTGAAGCACATTTATGCAGTGAATGCTTATGATTAAGAATTTTAAATTCACTCTTCACAAATAATCTCCAATGGCCACTAAAATTTGCTGTTTCTGTGAACGTTCCTCCAGTAAACTCATTAGCTAGAATAATTGCTCAAAAAGAACACAAAAGGGGAGCGAAGCGAGGCAGACCAATTTGTTTTCAAATCAGAATGAACATTGCTGAAATAACAGCATTCCCCTAGTCCTTTGAGACTTAGCTCTGTAAGAGTGTTTTGTGATCTTGATAGGCCTTAGTATTCCTGAAGCTTTAACAACCCCTGTTCCTGGCAGGAAGGGTATTTTAGATGCAATTGTTGGGTTCAGCCCCTTCCCAATCTCCTATTAAGCAGGTAGAAAGCAAGGACTTAAAAACTGTTTAAGCAGCATATGTTTTCTGCAGGACCACAGAAATGCAGAGGGTTAACCATGGCATTAGGAGATTTATTTCCACCAGATTGTTTTGTGCCAGGTTATTGCAAGGAACCCTAAGACTCTTTGGTAAAATAGAGCAGATGCTGGTCTTCCAGGGATCCCACAGGTTCTGATTTTATTACTCTGTTTCTTTTATGTTTCTGCAGAAAAAGAGGGAGAGGCTCTTCTTTAATCTTCTCCAGAACCTGTTTTGGTGTTGGCTGATTAGCTTTGGGTGTAATGCTTAAATAGATGCCTGGCTATAAATTTGCCATCATTCTGTCAGCTTTGGTTCCCTTCGGTTTGGTCCCTTTCTTTCTTTTTCTCTTTTCCCCACTCACTCAGGACATAAACTTTAATGATGAGATTTCATGCTCAGTCAAGTTTTTGAAAGCCACTTACGAAGCATCAATCAGATTATATACCTGCCCTGGCTGGGTGGTTGCTTTTCCCTCCCTACAAGGGGTTGATGGTCAAAATACATAATGAGCTACCACTGACAGCCTATCAGGCTTCCATCTCTTCCTCTCTTCCTCTGCAAATGATGGCTTTGTCCATCACCATGGAAATCGTTAGCGCTTCACATTACTCCACAAAGTAAGATTGTGTTTCCTTTGCTTCTCAACACGTCCACTGACACGTTAGCTGGCTTAACAGCCTTTACAGGAAAGGCCTAGTCAGTCTCTTCCCTTTTTTTTCTGTATTGTGCTGCCGGCTTTGCACTGGGTTCCATGTTTCTCAGCACGTTGTTACCACAGCCAGGCCAAGAATCTTGTTTCTGTTCGTTATTCTTACTGCGTGACCTCTGGTGCTCTGTAGAAATGTGGGAGAATAGTCCCCCAAACAATACAATTAATTCCATCGCTGATGAAGGACAGGCCCGACGGGCTTCCAGTTCATGTTAGGTGATTATAGTTCATCAGTTCTAGCTGCACGTTTAAGTCATCTGTACAGAATCCTTTACTGCCCATGTCTGATACAGAGGCCTCGCCTCTCCTCAGAAGTGCTTTGCCTCGTGAGCACTTCTTGCAGACCGCTGTGTGAAGCCTCGCTGGAAATCGCTGGTGGCTACGTGCTGGCGAGCGTGTGGCACTGCTGCTCCCTCCGTGCCCCCCAGGTGCTTGCTGCCAGCAGGGGGACAACGGGAGAGAGTAACTGGATTTACTGAAGTTTGTCTTCCTAATCCTCACGCCCGGGGAATAGCATCTCCTAATAATCAGTTTCCAATCTCTGAGGTCAGCCTTATCTACTGCGCCGTGCCGCTTCGCTCATTAGTCTGCTGAATATTGGCATTTGGTTGAGTCCTGCTGTCCACCCCGCTTCCAGCTCGGCATCATTATTTGTCAGATGCTGCCTACCCAACTGCTGTTTAAATGACCTTTCTGAATGTAAAAAGAATAACACATAAATACCGTCCGCTAAGTAAGAAAGTACAGATAATAGATAAAAGAAGTCTCATTACCCGGCTCTGAAGTAGGACACAACAGCTATCTCATAGCACGTTTTGACTACTTCTAACGATACAAAACAAGAAATAAGGAAAAATAATTCATGGTTTCAACTCACAGAGGGATCTTACAGAGGGAAGAAGCTAATTACCGACAGTTAAGTTTGGTCAGGACACTAAGACAAGCAGCCACAGGTCTTGCAGAAAGTGTCTCAGAAGTTGCTAGCTCTGTAGCTGATGTAAGCAAGCCCTCACACACAGATGACTTGGAGGATGAATTTCCTTCCCCTAAATAATACACGTTCCCTTTGACAAATGGATATGGATTTTTTTGTTGTTGTTCTGTTGGGTCTTTGAGGCAAGCGAAGCTCCTTTTGTTTGTAATCTCTTACATCCTTGGAATGTCACTAATTTGTAAGGTCTGCTCTAAACGCACAGCTGATGGCTTGAATTGTCTGGGCCCTGCTTTGATGAGTTGCGGAGCGGAATGAACGCAACAGGAGACGCAAGTGGCTCATTAAGGCTTCCCACTCACATGAAGGCCTCTTCAGCATTGCTCTCCACCTGAAGCTTCATTGAGGGACTGACTAACGCATGGAGTCACGAGCTCCCCTCGGCCTTTCTGCTGAGGCTCTGTGAATTCTGTAGCAGCATCTGTTTCCAGGAACCCTTGCTCCATGAGTGCTTCGTCACACCGCTAGCTGACGTTCAGATGTGCCAGTGCCATCAGGACAGCGTCCTCTTCTTCTTCCCACACTGCTGTGTGCAAACCTGTATTCTGTAACATCCACCACGCTGCGCAAATACAATCCCTCTGACAAACAGCTTGTGTTTTACAAGAGAAAGAACAAGATGAAACTTTCAACCCACGTAACGTGCAGCTTGCGCTGTGATCTCTACAGCGCAGCCTTGCCCCTGCTTTGGGTCCTGAAATCAGAAACTGTTTTACGCATCAGAGGCTGCGGTCGTATTCTTAGCTAATCCCATCCTTCTGTCCACGCCACCAACTCCTCTTTGCCTTTCACAGTTGTGCTGTGTAATGGGCCTCTGTCTATTTAACGAGTTGATGAGCTGTTTTCAGAGATCAAATACTCTCTTCAGTACACACGCACCTTCATCTACTAAAGCAAATTCTATTGGCTTTGAGGAAAGAAGGGTTGACAGTGTAGAAAAAAAGACTGATGAAGGGAGAGGTTGCGTGATTGCTGAGCATTCAGATTTGGGAGGCAAGAGGGGCTAGTATTTTATTCCTCCGGTGTTCTGTGTATCCATCACTCAGACAGAATTCCTGTTAGTGGAAATCTAATTCTTCAGTCACTGGCCAAAGTTAATTAATTTGTAAATATGTTTCATCTTCGAAGTGACAGCCCTTTCCCAGAGAGGAGCTGATAGAGCAAAGGGCTGAGGGTGTTGTGTCACAATGCCTTCACCCTGGGAGATGGAGGTGACATCAGCTGGTTCCATCTCCTCCACAAACAGCCCTTCGCAGCCTGGAAACACCACAAGTGAAGCGAGATGGGAGGGCTCTTGCATTGCTCATGGTCTCCTGCTCCTGATGGCTTTGTCTTTTGTACGAAGAGTCCATCTAGAGCTTCTGCTCTCTGAGCAGCAGTCTTTCTGGAAAGGACCCGAGGGTTAAGGCAATAAACACCAAAGCTGTTTTTATTTCACTCTGTGCAGCAGTGCTGAGGCGGCACCAGGATATCGTATCCTGTTTAGGCTTCCTGATGTACAGGGATGGTGAGAAACGGGAGGGTCCAGGGGAGGGCAACCGGGATAGGAACTGGGAGTGAATGGCTTCTGATGAAATTAAGGAAGTTTTGTTCATTTAGTCTGGTGAAAAGGAGACACTGAGCTGAGCAAATAGCAACTGGCAGCTGCATGGCAGAGAGTGGCAAAGACATCAAAGCCAGACTCTTCCCAGTAGCAGCAAAGGACACAAAGAGGCACAGTGGACACAAGTTGCAGGGTTTGGGTGAGACATTAAGAAAAAGGTCATCACCGGAGGGCAGTGACCCATAGGAAAAGGTACCCAGACTGTTGCAATCTCTCCATTCTTGGGGCTTCTCACGAGTTGTCTGAACAAAGCCACAGCCTCCTTGATGTAGTTTTGAGTGGGAGATTAAATGACCTGCAGGGTCCTCTTCAAACTAGCATTTCTGTCACTCTGCCACCCTTTTCTTGAAATGTTCATCGGAAAGAAACGATGACAAAAAAAGCACAACCCTTCTAAGCTGAAGTTGCCAACATATGCAATGGCCATCCAACCATACCTCTGCCATTATGAAAATGTGAGCCTTCCCAAAATGACATAAAGGTCTTTCTGTAGAGCAGATGCAGGTTCTCTTGGACTCGGCCCTGGTCCCTTTGTGTTGTGAGACTCTGCTTTGACAGAGAGGAAACTGTGATTCAGTTTCATTTGAATGAGAAGTTTTCTGAATTAAATATAGAATTAATATGTATGTGCAGCCCCCTCCCTCATGTTCAGTGTATTTTATTGTGCAATTGCTTAACTGATGGTTTGGGGCTATGAAAGAAGCTGATACCACTAAAGTAACACAACGGTGAAGCAATTAGTAAACTGGGCATTTCAGTCATCACAGTTAGCTTTGGTAGTTAGGATATCTTCTAGATTAGATATGCTTATTATTTTGGTGGTAGGAAAAAAAAGATGATCAGGACGTCACTGGGTTTGCCTGCACTTTGTTGAAATTTTCTTTTTAAAGCTCTAAAGGTGAGAAACAGTCTCTAGAGGTAAAAGTTTCCAGATTCCAGGTGTGGAACTGCATGGAATCTGGGTGCTAATTGGTATTTTCAGTAATTATTTGTTTCCTTCTTTTATGAAAAAACTCTAAAAATCGGTTTGTGTCTTTCTGGTTTTATGTTTGATGTTACTTACTGATGTTGTGACGTTACGTTAGAGCGTTTGTCTTGAGCAGTGGCTGACTTCTCTACGCAGTGATGAAATAAGTTTATTTCTTGTTCCTTGGCATCAGTGCAGTGCTTATACTGTGGATAGTATACAAATTACAGCACCTTTAATTGTTTAGCTCAGTGCTTCTCAGTGCTTGCAAACAAAGGGAACAGGAGGTACTTACATGTCTTACTAAGTTTAACTAGTTCTAACAAAAAAAAAAAAAAAAAGGTTTTGATTATAGAACTTAACAGTTTGTTTCACTTTCACTTTTCCCTCTTTCATTAGTAAGTGAAGACATAATTTGTTAAATTTTTAGTAAGTGGGATTGAAGGGTCACCAGATTGCTAAATTAAAGGAACAAATTAAATATCGATATTAAATTAAAGTGTTGGCCAAGCTAGTGGGAACTGAAAAACAATATCTGTTCTCTTTTAGCGGCTTTGAAATTGTTGTGGAAAACTGTCAGCAAAAAAATCCACTGTCTTCCATGTATCATCCTCTATCTTTGCTATGGCGGGCGAAAGAATTCACCAATGACAGGTGCTGTCACCGAATATATTTATTCCACAACTTTTTATTTTCTCCATCAGCTACAATGATGGACAATCATGTCTCGTTTCCTGAATGATGGCAGTTTCTTAGAGATTCTACAATTACTGTCCTTGAAGACTGCCTGTTTTGTGAACCAATGTCAAAATCTATCTATATGCCTTTATGAAACACTTATCACTGTGGTATTTAAGTACTCTACGTGGATTAAAAATGAACAGTGAAGCTGCCTGGAGGATAGTCAGTAAAATCTACTTAAGTTTTGGATTTTGTGATATAATGTGATTTCAGTGGGTTGACGGAGGTACACAAAGAAACATCAGACACTTCACAAAAATTTTGAAAAGGGAGCTGTTTGAATATTTTAACTCAAAAAAGATTAAAGTATTGAAAAATTTGAGAACAAATTCTCGTTGTCAATGAGATTTAAACCCTGAAACGCGAAAGAATAAGGGTTTTCTAGTTGCTTACAGGATGACGAGAGGTGGGTTTGTAATCAGCCTGTAATGGGCTTTGCCACTGGAATGACACTTGGGTGAGAAAGAAACCTCTTCCTGTCCTATTCCATTTTTACCTTATCAGCAAGTCAGTTGAGGAGTAAAAATATATATATATATATGCGGCAGCAGGTGAAATGATGGGTTTAGAGTACCGGTTCTCTGGCTTTCAGGCAGCACTTGCTTCCATGGAACGTACTGCTTCCAGTGGCAAGCTGCTGGACCTCTTGGGTAGATAAGTGGTCCAGCAGCAGTTCCTTTGGCTCCCCAAAGCTTGTGACCCCGCAATGTAAAAGAGAGATTCTCAGCTAATGCCTTGGCTGTGTTCCCGTCACGTCAGAAACTGAAAAGTTTCCCTTCTACTGCAATCAGTTTATAATTTGAGAATTGGTTAGAAGGTCGTTCAAGCTTTGTACCCATTTTGCATAATTCGGGAGATCCTAGCTGTACACTGCAACATAAATGATACGTTTGATGTTATGTACCTTTGTATCTTTCTGACAAACTAAAAATTCCATTTTGTCTCTGGAGCATTTTTGATTACAAAACTGGCCAGGGTCTTCAGCTTGATTACATCGCCTCCATACTGAGTTGAAGCACACAGGAAGAGGCAGGAGAAATTCATGCGCTCTGGCAGCCCTTAAAAGGCAGGAATATGGGTACTTGGTGGGTAAATAACACTGAGGAAATTTCCCATAGTAACAGAGGAAAGCTCACCGCTGTTCAGTAAAACTTTGTCAAGCTATTGGTGTCATCAAGATGGTAGATTTGTTGTGGAGGGAAACAAAAAATTAGGGATAAGCTTGAGGATGTTTGTGTAGAATTAAAGAAGGAACCCATGGATGGGAATAGGAGAGAGCATAAATGACATAGTCTTACTTCTGCTTTGGGAAGTTTCTTTTTCCTTAAAAATAAAATAAAATAAAATAAAAAGTTTAAAGAGGGAGCCACGTTGGCTCTGGGAGTAATGCAGATCAGATAGATCCAGCAAAGGTTAAGTCTGTCAGTAATAGGGCAATGTGCATTTTGGTGGATGTATAGCTCTGTAGGGCTGTCCACATCAACAACTGAGATCACGTTTGTGCAAAGATGCCCGGTAGGAATGGGATGTGTAAGGAGTTTGAGAAACAGATGGCAATTAATGATGAAGGTCTTAAGAGAGGGATAGCAGAGAGCGTTAAACACGGAGCTACCAGAGCAGACACTTGAGCATTTATCTATATAATGCGTTCAAAACTGGAGGCCAATGACTTACGTACCATAGCTGCAGCAAAACCTGAATCTCAGTATATACAAGTGGAGAAAGATGCCCTAGCTTAGCTCGCGGTTATGATAAATTTCCAGGGTGAAGTTGTTGGAGGCCGGTATTAGTTGAAGCTGACTGCGAGCCATTCATTGCAGTTTCCAGGAAGCACTGGGCAGACACGCACCACGCATAGAGGAATTATTTTCTGTCCATCTGCAAATGTATGATTTGCAAACCGAGTAGTGGTGGAAGAGGTTAGGTGGTGGCAGCTGGTGTTTTTACGATTGATTTACAAAAGGGCACGTGGACAACCAGAGAGATTAATCTGATTTAAAAAAAAATCAACCTTCCTAATCTCAAGAAAGAGTGAAGAGTTCTCCCAATAATATAATTAAGGAGTGAACGTTTGTAAAAGCAGTGAAACTATTGGCCAGAAGTTTATGTGCCCAGTCACTTTTAGGATTAAGGAGAAGTTCTCAGTACTGTAAAGGATTTTGTTTAAGGGCACCGGGATGTTGATCTGAAATGTGTTACAGGGAAATATGATTAAAATGATACATGAAGGTCATTTAGGGACTGAAAACTCTGAGAGAGGTCGGCGATATTTTCCACTGTTCCTCAAATGAACAGTGATACTGAGGAAACTACCAAAGTGTCAGAAATAGAGGTCAATGCACCGAACGAGCCCATGTTGGCAGCACAGGAAAAAATTGTCCTTGAGCAAAAGAGGCATAGATCCACAGAAAAATGTGCCGGTTCCCTTAGAAAACTTACTTGAGAATGGTACAGCCAAACAGGTGTTTGCACATGTCACATAAATTTGGGCTGGAAATAGCATACGGGATGGATTCTGAAAACGAGAAAATGATTGTGGCTGCAAAACGTTTTGCCCCCGCTGCAAAAGAGAAGCAAATGTGGTACGTTCAACCAGGGCAGCGACGCGAACATTCGCCGTGACCTTGATCCTCAAAAGAAGCCTAACACCTATTATTTGTACAAGTCTGATGTGATCTCAGGGCACTGCGAGCAGGGACTGCTCTGCTGGCTTCAGGCCTGAGGTTGAAATGCTATTAAGACTTTTTAATGGAAGAAATGGGCTGCCTACACGTCTAGCTAGGGGAAGAAGGGCTCTGGAGGTAGGCTGTCCTCAGGGCATAACTTAATTGCCTTTTGGAGTTACCCTGACTTCTGGGTGTATAGACTGGATTAAGTCAGCAGCGGAGATACAGGTCGCGAGTCTGATGAGGAGAAATTCTTTGTTTATTTTTCAAAATTATATTAAAGATGGGAAGTCATGTTTTATTTTCAAAGCCCAGGGGTTTCTCTAGCGGTGCTTATGCTGTTGGAGTCCAGTTCTTGCAGAAGCGCAGTAATGATCTACATCTACTTCTGCTCTTGTGGTGAAATGCGATGTTATTCGGCACGTACAGGAACACGAAGGAGCATCGCGTAAGCAAAGGCTTGGAAAACGCTGGAGAAAATCTTTCTTAGCTTTCTTTTAATTGTCATTTATTTAATACTTTTCTGCACATGGGATTTTTTTAGTCTCTATGGGTGCCTAAAATACAGAATTTTCAGACCAGTGCTAATACAGCACCACTCACTCTTTGATCTAGAGCCTTGTTCTGTGCAGAAGACACTCGGGGCAGAGGCAGCCACCACGGAGGAGGCAGTGCTGCACGGCTGGCCAGCCTCGAGCTGCGAAGTTCAGCATTTTAGCTCTCTGCCCACAGTAAATCCACTCCTGATCTTATCTAGATTAGCCATTTTATACTTTTCCCACTTGTCGACTTACAGTCTCATTTCAGGTCTTATCTCAGATTATCCCTCTGATTTCTTCCACCTGTGCCACTTTGTCTCTCCCCTCCAATAGTCATTTATTATTTAACGCTATACTGGGGTCTTGTTTTTGTTTTTAAGCTCTGGAATTCTGTTCAGAATGCTGTGCATAGAGGAGCTGTGCACACGCGCTGCGTTATAATTGCTTTCACCCAGGTTGTGGGTTTTAATACGTCAGGACTTTGTCATACAAGTTATCAGTTCCCCGGGCATCGGAGAAGTGGAGGCAAAGCACCAGGTGTAGCACCCATGCAGACAAGTTGCAAAAGCTTCTGTAGCTGCAGGTGAGCAGTAGAAACGTGCTGACACCTTTATACTCACTCTGCAGCTTACTGATGGAGCAAAATAGGGGTCACGTCAATTCAAACCTTCATTTCCAGGAACGGGGCAACTCTGGCTTGGAATTAACCTGGAATATACTTGTTAGATCTTTGTGAAAAGACTGCCAGTTTGCATTATTTCAGACCAGCGTGGCCACTCGTGGGGTATTCAGGTATAGCTTCTGCATCTATGTTCTTTGTGTACTTTAATTATGTAAATTACATGTTAGGAATATGAAATCCCAGGTGGCGGGGAATGGCACAGCACAGGTTGTCTCATAGCATTGTCAGCAGAGAAGAAACCTCCTTTGTGTGTGCGCTTTCAAAAGCTGTCAATATTGGTGCTCGCAGAAACTGAAATAGATGAGGGGGATCAAAAAGCGTTCGCTGTCTCAGTCTCCATCCAGCCTAGGTCAGGAAACAGCAGATGGCAGAGAAGACGAGACGTGACGAAGCGGTCCCAGCACAAACTAGCGGCCCCCACGCCTGCCTCCTCTTTGTTTCCTTTCCTATAAACTAGTGGAATAACTGATGGCTAAGTGAGAGCGGGACACAGAACTGGAGCGTTGTGCCTCCCATCAAAGAGCTGCAGAGGGTTTTCCTCCTGTCTCCTGTTGGCACAGGCGCTGCCGGGCGGTGTGTGTTCAGGTGGTTGTTCAAAGAGAAGTGTTTGCTACTGATGGATGGTACGGGCAGCCTCTCAGTTAGCAAAACGGGTTGCCAAATATTTCAACAACTGCTGCATTAAACATTTGCTACAAAGCAAGTTTGAAAATGGAATTAGAAGAGTTGTCTGATTGTGTGCATAACCTTTATCTTTGAACAAAAGCCATCACCACCCCTATGAGCCCCTCCAGGGGTCAGCCCATAAATAACCATGTCCAAGCACGTGGAAAGGAATCAGTGTCACTTTTTCTGCTTCTTCCATCGACTTCCATGTCCCCCTCCTTGTCCCTCGGCTCTGAAACTGTCAGCATATCCGTAGCACCTGTATCTGTCTTCAGGGTTGCGGTGCCTGCCTGCTTACCCCCCGTCTCCAGCAAAGTGCTGCTGGTTTCCAGCTGCAACAGGAGGCTGATTGAAGCCTCTGTGGAGATGCTGAAGGTGCAGGCTGTGACTGTGGGAGATAACTCTACTCCAGAGGGTTTAGGCATACGCCTTCCATTTTAATTTCCTCCTATCCTCTATTCTCAGGGAAAAAAAAATAAAGTCAAAGAAAAGGCTTACCCAGCAGACAGGGGACTGGCCTAAGGTATGTGAGGCAAGGACTCAGTCACTTTCTTTGCCACAGACTTCCAGTGTGACCATCAAGCAAGTCACTTTGCTTCTCTGTTTCCAAACTGTACAGCAGTGTTCCTTCTCTTGTAAGGATTTTCCAAGGCAAAATATAAATTAAGATCGTGGAAAGCCCAAATGCTGTGATGATAGGTGCATAAATTATTAAAGATTATGTATGCTAATTATAGGAAGAAGTGTCTAACAGTGATGTACTGACACATGCCACATTCTTCTCTTTCTGTTTTTTGTTTTTCTTTTGACATGTCCTCAATTTGCAAACTTCTTACCTGATTGCCCTCTGTTTATTTTGAGGGGAATTTTAAAAAGCCCTCCATCCTCCCCTGACAAACCACCCTCCGGATTTGTTTATTCTGTGGACTCTATGAAGGAAAACGAAGGAAAACTACTTCTAAAAGAGAAATGAAAGCTTCAGCAGTGACTGGATAGCATCTCTTAAATCCGTTGCATTTGGTGAGCCATTCTGTGCCTATTGGAGAAGATCACTGTGTCTTCAAGTCACAGCTTAAACAACTAAGTTCTGGTTCTGGACGTCAGGAGAGTCCAGTGAGCAAGAGAGACTTTTTTACTGGTATTTCAGCCATAAAGCATGCATTTTTAAGGGCCGTGTGGGCCTCAGTGATCAGCACGATATCGTAGGGAGTTGCAGTGGCTATTTTCTGTATTGTTTAAAATTACAGATGGTTGGGAATGTTCCCCGGGAATGATTTTCTGCAAAAAGATTTTTTACAAAATTGAAACTTTCTTTTGGGAAATCAAAATGAAAGACTTCATTTTATTGTCAGTTCAACCTAAATCATAAAACTTAATTTTACAGAAGTGAACCAAATGTTTTATTTTGAGTCAGTTCAATACATGTTTAATTTCAACATTTCAGCTTGCTGGGAGACCAAAATGAATGTTGAAATGTCAATATTTCTCACTGGATGGGAATTTCGCTCAGCTGTATTTGAGCTGAAAAATTCTTTTTTCAGGTAGCAGAGGCCAAAACTGCTAATTCTGAGCCTAATTCCAGGGTGTGCTGCTTCTAGTGGGTGGTGAAGGAAGCAAGTCAATCTAACAGTTACTTTCCTTAGTCGTACATCAAGAGGGGGAATTAAACATGTGATTTTTGGATCTTAAAGCTCGAGTCCATACTGCGGGCTTTGAAGTCTCCTTTGCAGAAAAAATGTGAATCCAGTTTTGCCCAGGCATTGCTGGCAGGGAAGGGTGGCCTGTGAGAAGCTGGTGCCAGCCACCTCCTAACCCAAGTATTTCTGTGTTTCTGCTACAAGTGGCTTGGCTGTAGAGGTGGCGATATTTGGGCATGCTTGTACACCCAGCGTAACAGGTAACTGTCTAAGCTCTGCAGAGCTGCCTGTGATCCATCAAAGAGCTGGGAGCTGGGAAGACACAGGCTTGGTATTTCAACAGAGTAGCCCACAGCAGGGAAACCCCCTCTGCCTTTAATGTTGTCTTAAAACATGCGAGTCAAGGTGTTCTTATTAAACAAACACGTCTGCTTCAGTAGCATGTCAGGGGTGCCAGCCGCGTCCTTTTTCCTTCTGCTTGTCCTAAGAGCAGACGTTTGATCAAGATCATATACTTTGTCAGGGGAGATCCTGCTTTACCCCCGTCCCTCTCCTGCCCCTGAAAAAGGTCCCTTTAATCAGCTGCTCGAGTGCCATACCAATTACCTCCCCACAGGGTGACCTTTTTATCTCCTAATGGCATTTTGGAATCCAGTCGCCCTACCCACACGGGGAGCGTATGCATGTCACATTTCCAATTCTCTCTATCGCTCTCTTCCCCCCGCTGTTGTTGGCACTGAATGCGGCCTAATATATTCATGACCTAATTAGAGTAATTTTTGCATAATAACGACCTCCCGGGGGAAACTTTTTTGGGGGTGTTTTTTGTGTCTGCGTGCGTGTGCGTGCGCGCGCACACTTTTCAGACACATTAACTGGAACAAGTGTTTCTTAATTTCTAAGTGTTTCTCTGGTTATTAGAAGTATTTTTATGTCATTTAAAATGGAAATGATGCAAAAGGAAGCCCCAGAGGAAACAGATTATTTGTTTTACTTTTTGGCTCTCTGTTAATTTGCTTGCGTCCTCTCTTCTGCATGTCCAGGACAGCACCGTGCTGCCTTGCCGATGCTGGATCTCATTGCTCTCAGAGCTTCACTCCTCTTTGCCAGCTTCATCCTTCCCCTCTGTCACTCAGCCTCTTCCCCACATGTCCTCATTTGACCTTCAGCTTTGAACGGAGTCCTTCATTTGCTTTGATGCTCTCTTCCTCGACCTCATCTTCAGTCAAGTGCTGTGCTCTCTATGCCTGACGTCTCCGTCCAGGTCTCCATGGTGTGCCGTAGCGGCGGCCCCTCTTTGCAGACCATCTCAGACTCGTTATGACCCTTACGTTGTTATTCTCTGACTTGTCTGGTACTTGACGTCTCCTCCTTCCCTTGCTGACCTTGCTGTTTTCCCTCACTTTGCAGCTTCCACTTTTCCCTCCTCCTCAGCTTCTACCGATGGTCTTTTCCTGGATCGCAGCTCCCACTCCCAGCCCTCTCCTCTCTAGCTCCAGCTGTTCTTTCTCTCCAGTCCTTGCTCATTCTCTGCTATTGCTTCCTGTTCAGAGCTTCCCAAATAATCTAAATGCAACCCGTTCTGGCAGAGGCCATGGTCTACATTCCTCAGTATTACGTTGGTATAAATAAAGTAAGTCTCTTGACCTTGACTGTGCTAGTGGAGATTTATACCAGCAGGACATGTTTATTTCTATAAGCATATTAGTCATGTTTCCCCCAAACCGCTGTTTAAAGAGCATTAAGAAGTAGTGTTCAGGGCACTTACTTGCTCTAAAATGACACTACAGGATGAGTTTGCTGAAAATTTTATTTATTTGTTTTCTGCTTTCTATTTACTTTAGTCTTAGTAAATGGTTCACTCAGGTTTCACATCAATAAAAAAGACAAGCTCTCCATAGGCAGATGTTTTCTAGTGTTGGCAGAACTCTTCGTGCCGTGCTGCACTCCTGGCTCTCAGGCTCCCCATGCCCTGCTGACTTCATCCCATACCACTTCCTACAATTCCAGGTTTGTCCACGTCAGTTCCTTTGTACTCGTGCATCCACAGCCCTGGCAAATGCCTCCAGTTATTGACTTGAGCATATCACATCTTGTGCTTCTGTTACAGTCCTTCATCCCACGCCCAGCTCTGCCAACCTGCATCGTTCTGGCCGACAGTATCTCCTTCAATTCAAGCGTGAGCACACGTGCCAACAGGGGATGGAAAATTAAATAAGCATGCTGTGATGGTTTTACTCGGGTGGGCAGCCGAGTTCCACCACAACCGCTCTCTCACTCCCCCTCCTCAAAGAGGAGTGAGGAGAAAATACAATGAAAGGGGCTCAAGGGTTGAGATAAGGACGAGGAGATCGCGCAATAATTATCGTGACGGGCAAAACAGACTCAGCATAGAGAGAAAGTAAGATTTATTGCTTATTACTAACAAGCTAGAGAAGTGAGAAACAAAGGAAAGAAATGGAAAGCACCTTCCCCCCCCCATCCACCCTCTTTCACCTCCTCCCCATGAGCGGCGCAGGGGAACGGGGGAATGGGGGTTATGGTCAGTCTGCAGCACTTCTTCTCTGCCGCTCCTTCTCGGTCACTCTTGTCCCCTGTGCTGTGGGGTCCCACCCACGGGATGCCGTCCTTGCCGAACTGATCCAGCGTGGGCTGTCCACAGGCAGCAGCTCTTCAAGAACTGCTCCATATACGGGTCCGTACCACAGGGTCCATCCCTTGGGAGCAAAGTGCTCCAACCTGGGTCCCCCACGGGCAGCAGCTCCTGCTGGGTCACCTGCTCCTGCGTGGTCTCCTCTCCACGGCCTACAGGTCCGGCCCGGAATCTGCTCCGGCAGGGGTCTTCCACAGGCTGCAGTCTCCTTCGGGGCAGGTCCACCTGCTCCACCGTGGTCTCCTCCACGGGCTGCAGCGTGGAACCCTGCTCCACCGTGGTACTCCATGGGCTGCAGGGGGACATCCTGCTTCACCATGGTCCTCACCACAGGCCGCAGGGGACTTCTGCTCTGGCACCTGGAGCACCTCTCCCTCCTTCTTCACTGACCTTGGCGCCTGCAAGGCTGTTTCTCACTCCTCTCACCCTCCCAGCTGCTGAGTGGCGCAGAGGTTTTTTCCCTGTCTTAAATATGCTCTCACAGAGGCGCAAAACAACATCGCTTATTGGCTCAGCTCTGGTCAGCAGTGGGGCCATTACCAAACATGGGGCAGCTTCTAGATCCTTCTCACAGAAGCCACCCCCATGGCCCCCCTGCTACCAAAACCTTGCCACGTAAACCCACTACACATGCCCAAAACACTTTTTAGCAAAATCCTGTTTTTTTTTTTGTTTGTTTGTTTGTTTTGTTTTGTTTTTGTTTTTGTTTTTCCAAAGAAGCTGTGTAAATGGATCGCTCCACATTAGAAAGCCCCACAAAACATTCATCAGTTCACCATAATGCAGTTGGCTTCTGGGGTAACTGCAAGATAGATTGAGCAAAACAAGGTTATTATTAAAATTGTTTCGTATGTTGGCATCTCTTCGTCTTCACGCTGGTTCTTGTATTGCTTTTTCATGTGTCTAAGCCTTAGCGTATACAAGGAAACACGCGTGTTCGAAATTGGAACCTCAACAAAGGTACAGTGCAGTGGGAGAGCTGTCCTCTGTTATTTTTAAAGCTAAGCTATAGTTGAGATGCACCTTTTTTTTTATCATCTTCATGTGCAGTTCAGAGCTAGGCATGTGGGTTGTGCATTAACATGCAGACTGTGGGCAAGTGGGCTTATGAGGGAGTAAGAAGATGCGGATGCCAAGGTGCTGAAAGCTGCTTGATTAGCCTATGAGACCGAAGGTACTGCAGGAGCAGGTGGGCTTGGGTGTGGGGACGGAAGGCAAAAAAGAGGTGTGGATAGCTATGAGGCAATTCTGAATATTTTCACAGCAGTTCTGCTCTAATGCTCCATCTGTGCTTATGTACCGTGCATGGAAGGGACAGCATAGCCCTTTCAGATCCCAGGAGGAAGGATGATTTTGAGGGTTGTGATAATCTCTGAGTATGGGGGAATTGATTCATAACCAGAACAGAAGAGGCTGTAAGAGTCATGTAGGCCTGTGTCAAATTACCATTGGTTACCTGCTCAGTTCTTTGTTGTTTCCTTTGATTAGGCGAAATTCCGGCAATCCCTTTTCCATCTTGCAACGTGCAAAGGTGGTCCAAAGGAGGGAGAACACCGTGTTTAAAGAAAAGGGGAGAACAGTGTGTTTAAATAGGAGGTAATAGATACGTGGAGAGTGCATATTTTGATTCTTGGCTGTGTCAAGCCTGCATTCCTAACTTTCAGAAGATACCTAGGGCCTGAAACTTTGATTCCCAGATTGTTTATTTCAGAGCTGAGTGTGCTTTGACTCTGAACTCTGAGCACTTGGATCCGTGAATGTATGTTTTTTGAGGTAGACTTTCTTAGGAAGTTACTGCTATGTGCAGCCGCTGTTCCTGCTACCATAGAAACATCCTGGTGCTTGTGCCTGTGAGTTTGACCGGGATCAGCATCTCCTAGGACTGGATGAGAGCGGCAGACAGAGAAAGGTGCATAAACAGGACGCCTTTGAACTGGAAGCAAGATCAGGCTCTGTGTTAAATTTGTTGCTTTTATGATGAGGACGTTTACGAGTCTTTGATTAAACATTGTCACAATTCCTTGCTTTTGCCTTTATGATGTCATTAAGAAGGTAGTCATGTTTGTTTTTATTTAGAGTTCTGATGGGTAATGAATTGCAGATAGTATTGTTTGTATCAGTCTCGTCAAACTTTTGAGTTGTTTTTGCAGCATCACAACCCTGTTTCTTTTACGTGCTCTACATTTACTGGAGCCAAGGCATTTATTCATTAAATCTTCTGTCCTATGGTCCTGGTGACAAAGTTGAGCATATACTAGAAATCAAGAGCTTTGGTTTGGCCATGCTTTATCAAGTAAAGAACTAGCGGCAATTCAGAATGCACAGATTAGGTTTTCCGAAGTGCAGGCCTTCAGAAGTGCAGGGCTTGACATTTACAGAACAATGAGAAATCCAAATCCCTACCTACTGCTTCGTGACACCTTGACACCAGTGCATCTTCTTGCTCTACCTGAACGGAATATATCTGGTCCCTGAAGCTCCCAGAAGAAAGGAAAATGAGGGGAACAAAAAAATGGAGCAGAAGAAGAATTGTATTAGGCTGAGTGGGGAAGAACACCAACTTTAACATCCCCTGACAACTTTCTAATACCGCTTACAGTATGGCAGTAGGAGAGCATGAAAATCTTCCCTTGCAAATTCCCCCACTCCCCCAAAATCTGGAGATGAATGAGGGTGCAAAGGTAGAGAAGGCTTCTGTCTTTTTGTGTAAGATTTCCACAGATACATAATTAATCCTTAAATCACATATCTTCTGTTCTGCTCTGACTATATCATTTGAGGTCCATTTCTTTCATCCTCCTGAGTATTTCTGAGGGAACAAAACCTTAGAATGGAGAAAACATGGCTTTATTCCTTTGTCTCATGTCACCTCTTTTCCTGATTAACCACAGCAAGCATCTCAGGGAGAGAGGAGCCTGTGGCTGCTGGGTAATCTGGTTCGGAAGGTTTCTTTAACAGCTGGATCAATAAGTGCTTCTTCCAGATGCCTGTTTCCTTGATTGATCTGGTTGACTATTTCCCTTTTCATCATCCTTTTTTTTTTTTTTTTTCTCTTGGCACTTCATTTTAATTCATCTACGCACGACCCTCCCCCTCTCCAGATGCCTCTCAGTATTTAACTGCTGCCTAGCCATTCCATGGACTCTGCCTAGCCCCGGACCTTTATGAAAAGAAAAAACCCCAAACCCATACTAAAGGACTTTTTCAGGCAAGACAGGGTGCTGTATCGTCTTTCTCTTTCTAGCAGCAGCCAAGCATCACTGGGGAAAGACAGTATGCAGTTCAGTGCCTCTCTGGGGCACTCAGAGGCAGCCCAGGCCCAGCAGGACTTCTGCCGTGGGCTCTGCGCTCCACTTTGCTCATAAGGGACACGTGCTGTATGGGGAGAAGCCTCTGCTGCCAGCTCTTCCAGCTCTCCTTCGAGCTTTTTCCCCCGTATTTGCAGGAGGCACCTTCTTTGGGCGCTGAGGGAAAAGAAAAACGCGTGGATCCTCCCACCCCATCATTACCCTTGATAAAGCGTGCTGTGTAAATGTGTGTGCTCTTTTCAGATCACAGCAGGGAATGACTGTGACGCTCCATGTACCCGTGCGAGCACGGAGCCCTTCACATTGCAGTGCTACTGATTTATCAGGCTGTGCGCTGTCGCTGGGATCCTCGTATAACGAAACAGTTCACAAGCCCCAGCAATTGGTTACATCTCCCCTTTCAGCAAGGGAAAGGCCATTGACTTTCCTGACTTGCCGACAGAACATTTTTTTCATTGGAAAGTGCCTTTTGCTCTTGCAGTGTTCATTTGCAATGTTGTTTTATCATTTCTGAATCAAGAAGAAACCAAAGCAAACCTGTAAAAATGCCTCGATTTCATTTAAATGAAATGTTTCAATTGGTCTAAACCAAACATGTGCACGTGTTAAAATTTCATTTCATAGGAAATGTCACAATTGTTTAGCTTTGTTCTGACATGGGATGAAAACAAATCTCGATGTTGCTTTCAGTAAGGGGGGAAAAGAAAGAAAAACCAAAAGCTCTCAGTAGGAAAAGTCTCTAGGTCTGTAACTTACTCTAGGAAATGTGGTATTCCTGTCTATGCTGGGGTTTTCCCCTAGACTCCACTATAGCACACATGCCTCTGGTGGTCATGGAGACAGCAGGTTTACCAGCTCAGGGAAGACAGCATTAGGGTACCAGGGCTTCCTCTCACAAAGTGTTGTCTAAGAGAGCTGTATAGACAGAATAGTGGGAATTGGTCTATCAGCACGTCTGAATATCGGAGCTGGGCTCTACCAAAATTAGGCAAAGGTAAAAGATACAAAGCAAAGCTCAGCAGGGTCACATTGCCAGACAGAGATGCTCATTTGCTCTTGGTAGAAAAGCCATTTCCTTGATCGCCAGCTCTTCCTCGTTCAGGATTATGAAAGCCCCTCAGTGTTCAGCGCGGGATCCCGCTCCATCATCAGGTTTGAAACCTTTGTGCATCCACTCCATCGGTATGGGTCCTGTGGGCACCACAAACACGTGTGGAAACGCAGGCATCCACTGATCCAAGCTGAAAACGTTCCAACCCAAAAAGGATTTTGAAGAGAAATTGCCTCTGGATTTTCAGATTCATGAGTCTTCAAGGGCCACCTTTTGAGATAAACTTAATTAAGCAAGTCATTCTATTAATCAGTTCTAATTACTCATGCAAATCACAAGCGCTCCGGCCTGTGGTTAAGTGAAACCTGATTTGATCCCAAGTGCAGCCAGGCTCAGTGAGTCCGGTGGGTATTTGCAAGAACGTGCCTTCACTGATCTTCGTGCTGCTCTCAAGGTGCAGCAATCTTCTGAAGGCTGTAATGTGAATTGATTAGTTGTCATGGGCAGAATGCTATTACCCTAAGCACTGGGAAAGCGGGGATGGAAAGCACTGTGGAGCGTATGAGCTCTTTCTCTACATCCATGTGGGACGCACGCACGTCCTAATGGCCATCAGGAGGTCCAAGGTTACAGGCCTGCAACAGGGAAGGTGAGCTACAGATACGAAATTGTGCAGATGAAGAGAATTTACGCCTTTCAGGGCAGAGATCTGTAGAGAAGGTTTCTGGAGAACCAAGAAGCCAAATTTGTCAAAAGGACATGGCTCTGAGTAGGGCATGATCCTGTATGGCTTGCAGGCCCCAATATGCCATTCTCCGTCGTAATCCCACTCGGTGAGGTAGCTGTGAATAACTCAGTGTTAGGCCAGCAGCAAATGCGGACAGCGAGGTAAATGAGTGACTGATGGCTGACTTCACTGTGATTGATCTGCATAACCCACTGGTGTTGGCTAAAGGGCTAAGAACATGGCTTCATTCTTTCTCTTGCCTTTAAAGTGTCAGCAGCATAAATATTCATTAGCATGACAGTCGTGTTAACACTCCAGAAAGGCTCCTGTTTCACAGAATCTCAGCTGTGAGACCTAGGCCTTGGATTGCCTCAGCATTAGGAGCTCCTTTTGCCCGAACTGGGATTTCTCTGGAACCGGGCCACACTCGGCCTTCACCGATGGACAACTGGTGGGGAGTGCCCGCGGAGCCGAGGTGTGCCTTCATGGCAGGCCATGCCTTGTCTTTGTGGCAGGCCATGCCTACGTCTTCATGGTAGGCCATGCCTATGTCTTCACGGTAGGCCACGCTTCGTCTCCATGGCAGGCCGCGCCGTGTCTCCATGACAGGCCGTGCTCTCTTGAGCTGCCTGTGCTACCTACCATCTGGTTCCACATCTTCCCTGACCTGTGCTCGCTGGAGCCCAGCCGCTGGCTGAAGCTCTCTCCCAGCGAAGCCGGCGCTCCTTGGTTTGTTATTGTTATTTATTTGCATGCACGCGTGCTAACCCCGCACGCACACACCCATGCGCGTTCTCCCTCCCTTCCGCGCTTGCTTGCATGACTGGCAAAATGAGCTACAAGCAGATAAAAATTGAAACACAGAAGAGAACAAATTACAACATGTTCAATTATCTTTTTCAAAATCATTCTTCATCTCTGCTCTACTCAGTGGCTGGTAATGTGCTCTTAGCAATCTGACAAGGGCGTTTTTTTCTCCCTTGTTTTATCCCTTGTCTTTGTGGTGGGGTGGTCAGCGAGCCAGGACGCGGGGAGGAGTTGTGGAGCCAGCGCCCAGTGGTTCTGGTTTCATGAACTGGAGAACCAAAAGACCAACATTGCTTTGGTCTCCATTCAATGGCCTGTGTGAGAAGTTCTCTCTCCATTAATTGCAAATGTTTCTTTATGTTAAATGCAGAGATTACAGTGGCAGACACTGATTCCCTCCCCGCTGCTCTCTTGCCATGGAGGCAGGCAGAGGGAGCTGCTCTTTGCTGACTGACTCCTTTGCTGCTCTGTTGCAAACTGCCACCCTGCCAGCTTGCTGCCAGCCTCGCCCAGGGCTTTGCTCATGAGCTAAATTCCCCTCTCCCTGCTCCCTGCAGCAGCCCTGCAAGGTAAGAAGGGCTCAGGGCCCCAGGTAGCCCTGGCTGCCTCCACTTCTGATTGATTCTCCTTTCGAGGGTGGTGGAATTGTCACTTCATTTCTGATTCCTTTGAGCAGGATTTTAGTACTGCTTCCATACTGACACCACTGGTGATTCAAACTTTCCCCCTGTTCACAGGAGAAGTGCTCTGGGGCAAGGCTCCTCGCGTGCCCCTGAGACTGGCACACCTTTTGTGTTGAGAGGAGATTTTGTTCTTTATGGTCTGTTTAGCTCTTGGCCTCTCTGCTGAGAAACTGCCAGTGAGTACAGTGTCAAGTGTGGTAGTAATAGTTTTAGTAATGAGGACACCTGTCTGCAGTAAAATAAGATTACATCAAGACATTTTATGCAGTTCACATGTAAGTTAGGAATGACTTTTGGTGATGCCAGCAGGGATTGCATTAGAGGATTGAACAATAAATGCAACAAATTGCCCATTAAAATTGGGAGAAATTTCTTCAAGTAATGAAACATATTTAAACGTGTGTATTATAAAGGTGAAACGGTTGAGCAGTTTCCAAGTCATATTAGGTCTGGTAAAGAGCCTGATCAGCTTAAACTGAAAGGGAATATTTTGTGATTTAAAGTAGAAGCAGATTTTTTTTTTCTAATTGTTTGTTATTAGAATCAGTGGGGCTGCATGTGATATTAATGGAATGTCATTGCAAGGAGGGTTACAAAGAGGCTAGAGGAGAGGGACTGTTAACAACCCCTAGTGCTAGTAGTGCAAATGCCTAGGTAAGACAAAGCATGGCAGGAGGCAGGGTTTCATCCCTGTTTGCAGGAAGATCGTCTTGCCCATGGTTGCTCAAAAACCTGTTGGGAGAACTAGAAACTTAGTTCGTATCTGGGAGCCTTAGCCCATTATTCAGCTTTAAGCCAATATTTTTTCTTCCTCAGTCACTCTAACAGACATGAAGATATTCTTAAGCTATCAGCCCAAAAACCCAAAGAAAAGAGCAGTGTATTGATGCCGAAAACCAAAGAGAGCACTTAATGAGAAAGAAATCGTACTTCTTACAACATTGTAGATATTAAACCACTGGCCCACAAAACCAGAACAAATCGGAATATACTTTCTTCTCATCTCCAGTTAATATACGGGAAAATAGGGGCATAATAGGGCTATTGTTGAACCAGCATCACGCACTAAAAACGGGGATAACCTTTTTAAAAATAGATATATTGCCAAATGCAGTGTCATTGTTCAAGCCAATGAAGTGCAAAGTGCAGACAGTCACAGGAACATTCAGCTGAGATGCTCCAAAGCTACGGTCAGCTTCTGGGACTAGTTCAAAACACCTTTAGCAAGGGGCCTGAAAAACTGAGTCCTTAAATCACTAGCCATTTTTACAAATGTAGGCCCAGGGTTTTTTAAATTCACCTCTAATAGTTTAAAGTGTCATCCTGGGAAGTAACATTTGGGTTTAAATTTATGGGGCCAATTGAATGTATGATATAAATCTGTATCGTTCAGCAGTTGCCCCTGGAGTGAATCTCGAAGAGGTTTTTATCTTGATGGTAGCCCTTTAAAAGAAAAGGAAGAGGAAGGCATTGAATTGGAACAACCCAGCATCTCTCTTGTGTTTGCCTTTGGTAAACACTGCAATTTATTTAAAGCACATGGAAGGCAGAAAAAATACGGCAAAGTTAAATCCCAACAAATTGTTTTATATTTACAAATGAATTAGATTATTTGCATTTGTTGTGTTTTTGGGTTTCTTTGAAACTGCAAATTAATGAGAAAAAATTATTTCCGAATCTTATTTTACTTAAAGGCGAGTTTAGCGAAGGCAATTTGCATGTAAATCAACGTTTACCTGACGCGTGCAATTTCCACAGTTAGATAAACCATAACATGAAACAGATGAAAGACATGGGAACTGTATAAAAATTCTTTGAAAGATAATAGGCGGCAGTTCGCAATAAATATTCATTAAGTGAGAGGGTGCCCTGTTCTCTCTCTGTGCTGCTATCCACGCAGCACTCGCCTCTTTCCGACAGTCTCCTTGTTGCAGATCTTTGCTCTCCTATTTCTTCCTCATTTAATCTGTCCGCTGGGCTGGAAGGCAACTGGTGGCGATGGGTGACAAATTGCTCCAAGAGAGGCAGCAAGCTGGGCGACCGCTTGGCTTTTCAGCCCCCTGCTTTTACCCTACCATTCTCTTTTTTTTTTTGTGTGTGTGTGAAAAGAAAAGCTTTGCTCTCCTCCAGTCCTCATCCCTGGGGGAGCAGGCTGTTGGCACACTGAGGATACGGCTGCTATTCTGAAATGCGCAGCTTCAGGAGCAACTGGTGTGTGACCAGTTGAAAGATCAGCCGTTCCGCGTGGCAGTGAATTCACACTGCATTTTATTGTGCGTGTCTCCTGCTACCGTTATCACTGTGGTATCAGATCGCCTGCCTGGAGAGCCATCAAAAGCTGCGTTGATGTACGGCCAGATTGCGGACCGGCAATATGCTGTGAAATTATAATAGCAGGAGGTTTGCAACATATTTGTGAGGGCTGTGTTCCCACTCCCCAAAATAAACTGTTTTCTCAAATGACTGGTTTCACGTTTGAGAGGCAGCACGCTACTCACGTGCTGCTCTGCGGGATTTCCACATGAGCAGCAAGAAACACTCCAGGTAGCTCATGGAGAGCAGACCTTTAGGCGAGACCTTCTTGCAGCCCTTCTCTTCCCACTGCACCAGGACTGTGGGCCCGTAGGACAGCGCTGTCCTTAGTTTTGACGTGCAGGTCCTGTCACTCTGCTGACTGTGTGTGTCCTCTGTCATCTTCCTTTCCTCAATTTCATCTCGTTCCATCCTGCCAGCCGTCCGGACCCCGGCCAGAATGTGCCTCTGGGGCTTGCTCTGTCCTTGGGATTTGTCGTCGTCTTTCCTGCTGCTGCCTCTTGTACTCCAGAGCTCTGTGATCGTTTTCAGACACGAAGCCAACTCCATTCACTCGCACTCTCTATTTACATTTAATATCCCTTAAATGATTAAAGCAAACATTCCTAATTAAATGTTAACGTGCTGTAAGTATCTGCAGCCAGCGCACTGGCTGCCCCCCTAATCTCATGTATGTGGACACAGCACCTGGACTGCGGGAGGAAATTGCTTTCTAAAAGTTTGATGGGGGAAGGATGAATAACTTATCCGCTCATTCCCATTAAGTTCACTCTTTGCCCTTGGGAAGATCATCGTGCTGCTGGGCGCTCAGGGTTCTGGGTAGTGCTGAGGTCCGAGGGTGCCCGGAGCTCAGGTGGCTGCTCAGCACGTGGCAGAATGCGGCCTGCAGAGGCTCGGTGTGCAAGCTTCCGAGCTGCCAGCCGGGGAACAAGGAGCGGATCACATCATTACACAAATGGGGATTCAGTGTGGATTCAAGTAGGGAGAAAAAGCCGCTTGCTCTTTAAAAAGACACTAGACAGATTAGATTGTTTGCGTTTCTCAGTATGCTTTTAATTCCCGTCTATTAGCAAGGTTTTGCTGTTTTTCCTCCAAAAAAAAAAGGTCTCTCCCCACCCTCGCTAGGCTGTGCCAACACCTCTTCAGCGTTGTTTCACTGTTTCCTGCGACACCCGTGGCTGTAGTCAGTGCGATTACCGAGGAAGGTGTCTGCAGATGCACTCCCTCTGCTGACTGCTTCTGCAATACTGACATTAACAGAGCTTAAAGGTGGTGAGGCTCGCTGCAGTGCCAGGAGATGCGCTGGGCAGCACGGTAAATAATACCGCCATGTGGGCCCCCTGCCTTGCTTTCATCCCTGTACCCCACGCTGACTGCGATACACGCAGACAAAACCATCGCACTTGCCCATTTCCACTTTGCTTTCCATCAGTGTGGTCTTAAAAATCTTAAAGTTTGTTAGTCTGAATTCTGTTTCAGAAACCTGTTTTACTCTGCTGTCTTTCTGAGACAGGCTCCCTGTTCTTGCTTTCCCTTGCAGTGCATGACTTTACTATTTCATATTTGTTGTTCCTCGACTGTTAAAGGCCAGTCTCATGGAAATAATTTTTCTTTTTATGCAGACAAGACAGATAAGATTAAATTAGGCTGCTAGCCTAATATACGTTTCTCTCCAGAATTTCCCCATGCAGAATATTGTGGGTTATTCCAATGAAGTTAGCTTACAGAGTTTGAGGAGAGGAGTAGGGACTGTCCACATCTTGTCTGATGAGATCATGGGAACTGGTTTGCAATCAGGAACAGCAATGAGAGCCATGCCCTCACGTGGTTCAATTCCAGTGTGGCTGTGGTGAACTATTGATTGTCAGTCCCTCAAATTGCAGATCCTAAAGCACTGAAATATCTGCCATAAAAAAATGTTGCAAGACATCTCCAGATTGAACAATGGTTGAGGGAAGGCGAGGTGATGACAGAAGTACTTTCTTCTGCTGTCAAAAAGATCGCTTTTGTGTCCTGCTTGTATTGCAGTCGTCATCTAAATCTTTTATCATTATGCACGAGATGACAATGATTTTCCTTGCTTCATGGCATTGTGTGGTTGGTTGGATTCCATTCACCTAGGAGCTCCAGAGATGCACAAAAAGGTCTCCTGAATGTTTTCAAGCCTGCTCTTTGATGAGTTACGCCTTCTATTAAGATCTGTATGTGTTCATCAAGCTAGAAAAGATGTTCATCAAACTAGAGAAAAGCATCTCTCTGTAGTCCCTTGGGCATTCCGATCATCAGGGTAGTAGACATCCATAAATAAATGAAGGCACCCACTAGTGGCTGACCCCACAACGCAGGTGACAATCCACTCCAGCTCTAAGTCTGAAATAATGAGTCAAGTACTTGTCAAACGCTTGCTTAGCTGGCAAGGACCCGTGGTTTCACAGCTGATGGCTCAGTATCCTAATCCCACCTCTCCAGATGCGCCTGTGTCCTTGCAGACTACCAGCTGGATACAGTTGAGGTAAATAGAAACGAGCTTGGTGAAGAATAAAAGCTGTGCCTCTTGGGTGGAAAAGAAGGTTTGCTCAGTTTCCCCATGGCAGCACCTAGGTTTTGGGCTGCTAGATATGCCGTGTTCGTCGGTGCTGAATGGCTCTTTCCAGGAACTTACTTGGTGGGCAGGTCCCCTCATGGCTTTGTTTTAGAGGGCTTACAAGGCAAACTCTCAAGTCACCTTCATTCATGTCAAGTTCCCGCAGGAGGAAAAAAACAGCATGAAGCAGGGGCTGCAGTTACAGCTTTTGTTTAAGAAGATGCTGTCAAGCCCTTTAAGTACAAATACCAAGCATGTCTTCAAAGTACTGAATTCTCCTGGGGACCGTGCTCTGTATTCCACTATAGTAGTCTTGCTTTTTAAAACCAGTCCTCTGGTATTTAGTAATCTGAAGGAAATACACAACCCTTTCAAACAGAGATAAAAAACCTACTAACAGCTGATAGAAAGGAAAGCTCGGCCAATATTCTGGGCAGCAGCTTAATTTTGCGAGGTCTACGTTCAAATTCCCTGTGCACACAGTTGTTTTTTTTTTTAACACTGATTAACATGCACGCTAATTTTTCCATGCCTCAGTTCCCTATCTGTGAAATGGGACGATAGCTTTGTGAGGATAACCGCTAGCAGTGTTGTGTTGAATTTACATCCTGAGATGACAGAGTTGTAAGCAGGCAACTAAAATTCTCCCGAGTACAAGTCAAGGTTTCACATCAGTTCCTACGTTCTTTACTGCTGCTGAGCATTCAGGTGATTAAAGTTAAGTATTTGCATGCTACTGTCAAGTTTTGATTAATGTAAAAATAGTCACTTGCACAAGGAAATAAAGTTCAAAAGAGGAGGTTTTTTCATGTATTTTAGATCAGCCTGTTAGGAGACAGAAGCTGTGCTCCGTGACTCAGGTGAGCGTTGCAAATCACTCCAAGTGTTGAACAGTTACCTGGGTGTTTACTGCCGCTGGTTCTGGAGAGGCACGGGAGCCGTGTTTCAGCTTCGCTGGAGAAAAACACCACTTCTGTCTGAAGAGGTCGTATGCAGGGTACAAAAACTAAATGAGGGACCGTGGTTTAAAGAGCCGAGCAGATGACCTTGATCATTTCATCCAAAGGTCATGCAACACTCTGAGATAAGTCCAAAGAGAAACACAAGTCCTTGCCTCTTCCCGTGCAGTTTACAAACCGGTGCAACTGATAAGAATGTTTTGCAATGTGCAGTTCATCCAATACCAGAAAACAGCACCCTTAAAAGTGTTATTTATACAACATCAAATGCACTTTTACTGCATTTCATAAATTTACAGTTTTTA
Organism: Nettapus auritus; assembly: GCA_011076525.1. Lineage (NCBI taxonomy): Eukaryota > Metazoa > Chordata > Aves > Anseriformes > Anatidae > Nettapus > Nettapus auritus. Next base: position 85,457,581 of record CM021765.1, read on the forward strand.
CAGTAGCTGATATTTTTTGAAGCCCCACCTCAGAGTTGCTGTGATTATGGGATAATCACAGGTTTCTTATGTTTGAATAGGAAATACTTTTTTTTCTTGCTGTTGTGAAAAATAACTTGAAAGCGTGACTCATAAGGGCTCAAAACCTAAATTTCAAATTAAAAAGCCAACAGGCATGTTTTCAAATCCCGTGGTCTTTAAGCCAATCTCATAATTATTTTTGAAGGCTTTGCTCATTATTTTTGACTGCTTGGGGTTGACGATTCTGCAGATGAATTTTGGAAGGCTTGCCTGATTCCATTGTTCCCCTTCAGCTTTGTGTGCGTATGCGACAGCCGCTGAATTAAGGGTTGTGGTGGTGATGATCGTGTTACTGTATGCCTGATATTTGCTCCACCTTGCTGGGGAGTCATGTCTTTTCTGAAACAGGTCTAAGTGAAGTGCTTAGGGTATCCATACCCACAGAATATTCATACCAGCTTTTAGATTGTTCTGGGATTGGGAATCGCAGCCAAGGGGCAAACATTAACATATCTCTGAACCTTATGAACCTCCTGAGAAATGTTATAGCACTAACATTCAATATCCACCAAATTATTGAAAGTTATATGACACCTATCAGTCACTTTGATGTTCATGGGACCTGAGCAGTCTGTTTCTGACATACGTCTGCCTTGTGACCGATCTACCCTTGTGCAAAGTGATGGGCTCCTCCGAACCTTCCTTGCTGATCGCAGCATGTATTTCTTTCATGAATACGTTTCCTCACCAGTTCTTTTTCCTCTCTCAAAGCCATTTCAGCCCACCCATCTCTGCTCCCGTGCCCTGTTCCCTTCTCCAGTGGACAATTTGCAACCTGTGCTGACTGGCAGAGCCCCTTCCTCGTGTGTGGCTCCAGAGATTTCAGGATAGTTGTTCATATCTTTTGAGTTTGCAACCCTTTGCACTCCACTGGGGCAGCTCAGCTGGTTCCTTATTGTCAGTGTTAGGTTACCAGCACCATAAAGAAGCCTTCGCGTAGCATAGCTGGGCACCCACGGGTCACGAGCACGGCACCGATCTCTTCTTGGAGACCTTGCCGCCTCTCAGCTATTTCTTCTTTGTGGTGTCCAGAGGTCCAGGTTTACATTCTAGCTTCAGTCAAAGTCTCAGCAGCATGTGCAGGAGGGGAGTTTATATATTTAGGAAATCAGTATGTCCACTCCATGTAACGTTGTAATTTTCCTGCCCTAGAGTGACCCTTGGTAATATATGAGTGGGAGCCGCAAAGGATTTTTTAACCTGCTTGAGATTTATTTAAATCTTCATATTCAATTTTGGAAGGAATCCAACTGATTAAAATCCACAATATTTTCTGTTACAAAAGTTTTGACAGCACAAATCTAATTTTTGCATTTTCTTATATCATTAAACTGTTCTACTCTATGCTAATGCTTAGTAAAGAGGGTTATTAGCACTGAGGGTGAACCTTAAAAGGGTTGGAGGTTTGATTCATCTATGAAGCACCGACAAATTTGGATTAATTATTCAAATCTAATCCAAACCTCTCGAGCCTGCAAAATTGGGCTGGAAGTCTCAAGAGAACAGGTTAGCCTGTGGGATTTCCGGTGCTGCCTGCCGAGCTTTCTGATGAGCCTACAGAACCAGGAAAACTTTCTAAATATGCCACCTTTTAAAATTATGTGGATGTTTTAGATTCAGCATTGTTCAGGTGCAGCTGGTGCTTAAGCTGTTGAGTAGGGGTGATAAATGTTCCCGTCACAGCTCTGCATTGGCTTTGGTGCAGTACCTGGCACCTCGGTGGCATTGAAGGTCAGGAACTTAATATGGCTGAGAAGAGATGCCTGAGATCGCTGCCTTTAGAAGGAGATATCCACAGCCATGTTACTTGCCTCACCAGAGGTGTAAATTGCCCCAACTAGTCTGGGTTGTTGTGTTTTTTTTTTTGCTGGGGAGTGATTCTGCTGTGAAAAGGTTAGCGTTTATGTAGGCTGACAAACAGCTTCGAGTTGCCTAATGCTCACCATTTAAAACTGTGTACCTACTTAATATTTGATCTTAAATCTGCTTCCAGTTAAGTCCCTCGATGATTAGATGTTCTAGGACAGTAAGAAATAGTCCTGTGTCTGGGTAGAAATATATAGTCTGTCAAGTCAAAAATTATGCTCGGAGGGACAAGCCCTGAGTCTAGCTTTATGTTTGCAGAGCAGCCAGCACAGCAGGGTCCCTATCTTGATTTGAGACCTCTAGGAACTACGACAAGATAAATATCAAATGATAACTCATGCCATTCCGCAAGAGGACTACCAATTTTCAAGGAACACCAGGGAGTTTTGAGTTTATGACCCCAAGAGGAACAGCACAGACTTCTCTCTCCGTATAGTGCACAGGGATGGTTGGCCTTTCCTGCTCAGTGGCAATGCCAACCCGTGTGCCTGACCTGTTAGCAGAATTCCTCCAGCTCCTCGGGTACCCTGACTTCCGAGCGGTCGAAAGGAGGTTCGGTGGCAGTCTGTAAAGGTAGGACATTTGTACCTGTTACTGGGATGCAGGCAGAAAGCGTCACAGCTCATGGGTTTTGCAGTAAAAGGCAATTAATTATCACCTCGCTGACCTCCTTTGCTATCAAATTGCTACTCAAATGATTTTACTACTATTTATAATGAGGCTAGATCCTGGCTGTTTTATCCAGTGATTTCAGTGGAAGCTGACGGGTGCTCAGCACGTTAGAAAACCTTGGATTTTATGGTTGTGCCACCCGACTTCAAGGATCTGCTTTTTATACGTTTGCGTATTTTAATACTGCTTCCCTGCCTGCATGTTATTTGGGAAGCCTGGTGCTTAATGTGGTCCGCTAGAAATAAGGCTCAGGATGTATCAGTATTTTCGGACACGCCGTGTGGCTGGGGAACCAAGTGGAGCCTCGCTTTTGTGCTCTCGAGTGCTTCTGGAAATCAGAAGGGGCTGGCTGGTTGGTTTGTTTTCTCATTTTCAAGGAAATGAATTATCCAGCCATTTCTCGTTTCAAACACTCGGGTGGACGTGACTCTGCTGATAGACACAGTAAAAGGCAGCCTTGTAAAGCTCAGATCATAACCACTAAGGTTCTCTCACCTTAATGATGAGGTGCAGACCTGGGGGCAGCTGCCCCTTCTCGCTTCCACCGGATTTCAGTGCTGGGTCCCAGCTCTGCAGAGCTCCGCACACCCTGCTGATCCGTTTTGCTGCTCCTCCTGCCTCTGTCACAAGTCCCCAGGGCACAAGATTTGGAAAGCAGCGCGGAGCTGGCAGCCAGATGAGGGCACCCTGTTTCTTCTCCTAAGCAGTGATTTTCTCTCTTTGGCCGATGAGCAAGAGAACTGCCTGGTGCTGTCACTAACGCTTCTGTCTGTCCCCAGCTCTGACCACAGCTCCCGTAGCTATTCCTGCATCTATCTCCTCAGCTTTTGCCAGGCCCTACAGCTGCCTGTGACTCACGGTCAGTGGGATCTGAGTCCCAGCTTTCCCTCTCGCTGTCCTCGGGTGGCAACGTGGCGCAGTCTAAGATGAAGGGAAGGAGGGGAAAAAGAAGCTGTGGGAAACCCAGATAGGAAAGATGAGGATTTAGTGTCAAGCTAAGGGAGGAGAGGAAGGATAAGAGAACAGGTAAGGATTGTTTTTGGAGGTCTGGTGAAGTTACAGAAGGCAGAAAAAATAATGCTCCCTCCAAAAAGGGTGGGAAAACCAAGCCTGAAAGATCCATTCCTGCCAACGGTATTTTGTCTGCATCTGTAACTGAAGGAAACAATCAGAAAACATGATGTAAACCGTGAAAATGTTTGTAGCCTCACTGAAATGAAAGAGTGAGCACAGAGCTCCCAAGCTCATAAGAGATGGCAGGAAGGTTAGTATTTTAAAGTGAGGGAGGGAGAGGAGGTCTGTGCTAACTCTGCTGTGCTCATGCTCCATTTCCATCTGAAGGACAGGTAAGACTAAGGAGAAACCAAAATTGCTTTCTCTTTCCTATTGCTGAAATAGGGTCTGGAGGCAACATCTCCTGCTGTTAGTGCAGTCAGTCTCTTGGTTTCTGTACTACCCGTGATGGTTCAAGGTCAGCTTGCACGGCTTGGAGGGGAAGGAATGAGTCCTGCTGACCATCCTTTGCCCAGAGGCATTGTTCTGTGATCTGCTGAGGAAGGAGGCTTGGAGTCCACAGCTCCTGGAGGTCATCAACAGTTAAATAATTATCTCGTTCCGTAACAAAGCTCAAGTCTCTGTCTCCTCTCGTGTAAGGAACAGCCTTGGTTTAAGGTTGACTCAAGTCCCAGCCTGCCTTTTACTCTTCTGCTCTCCAGACAAAGTTGTCCAGCATAACATTTATCTTACTGTACTGCCTTTCTTTCAGATTTCCTCTGCTCTTCCAACTGTAGCTGTTAGCTTTGGTAATGTCTGGTTGGGAGGGGAGAGCTCTCTGCATGGGGAGTAGGCATTCCTCCTTCAGAGGTGTTTTTGGTTTGGGGAGTGGGGTTGGTTTCTCTGTTATTCTCATGTTCCTGAGCTGTTGTAGTGGCCCCACCAACAGCTGTCAACCCCCTCAGCAGAGACACAGCCAGAGCAACCAGAAAACAAACAAGACACAAAAGGAAATTCAAAACGTGTTCAGAGAAACGTGCTACTTCAAAGGCAGGAGTAGAGGTCCCCCTGGAGCTCATTACTATAGGCAGTGGAGGGGAGGGAGGGGTAAGGGAGAGCAGGGAGTGGGAAACGGTGTGCATCCTTTCCCCGCAACTGCAGCGAGCACCGCAGCTTACAAATGCCCCACCAGCTCCTTCCATCGGGCCACAGACTCCAGTGTCCTCTTCATCTTTGCACCTCTGTCTCCTCAGATGTGGTCGGACACAGATCCTCCTCCCAGTAAAGTATGTTTCACATAGACAGCCTTCTTGCCAGTGCCACGCAGGCTCAGGCATGCTGTGGAAGCCTTGCCAGCAGGAGGGGAGGCCAGCGTCTGCGGCCTCTTCACGTCTTGGGGCTATCAGCCTGGGCTGCTCAAGTCTGACCGTGGTCATAGATGGTGTGAGGTGAAACACTGGCCTCTGGGAGTTGTTTTTTGAGACCTGTCAAGTCAGTTTCAGATGGACTGCTGCCTTATGATCTTAGGCTTTCTGTGAATTTCTTTGACCGGTGAGCTCACAGGTTCCCTTCCAAAAATAGAGGTTATTCTAAAATGACCTGCATTTTTGTGAAACTCCGCTGGCTTCTGTTCCGCCACTTCAGACTGTCACTTCAGTCTGTTCAGCCAGTCTGTCTTTCATGACAGCCCAAAAGGAGAGCAAGAGGAAGGCAAGCAGGTGATGGATCATTCTGAAAAATTAGCCCTGATTCTTCAGTTTGTACAGAGGTAAACATCATGGAGTACGTGGAGGTAATTTCACGCATGTGAGGGCTCTATCAGCAGTATGCATTTATTTTCTTATCACATATGAAGTAGGGAAGACTTGCAGGAAGATTCACTGTGTGTGGATTGCGTGCCAGCACCACAGCATGTTCCCTTCTTTGTTGGTTGCCTACTACGCTGTACAGAGAGGTGGCTGTGAGTAGAATAATGAAATACTATTGTGAGATGCCATGGAGAGGCAGAGGGGTGGTGGCATTGTATGCAGGTGGTTTTGTTTGTTTGTTTTTAACTAAGATAATGTTAATGGAAAGCCTCTGAGTTACTGCACGCAGAACCGCGTGAGCTGGTGGGACCTACAATAACAACAGCAGTCTTCGTAGGGAAAGCACGAGGATGGTAGCAGAGAAAGGCGACGTGATGCTGCACGCCTTGTGTGGTGATAACCAGCCTGGTGCATTGGAGCCTCTCCTCAAAGCTTGTGGGGAGATAGCATGTGTGATAACGCACGTAGCGTGAGAAGTTGGTGTGCTGGATACCCCACGCAGCAGACAGTGCGATGCTGTACATCAGTGGAGAGAGAATACAACATATCCAGCCCCGGTTTCAAGGCTTCCAAAAGCATTCCCTTGACTTTGATCATTTGTAGCTCATTCTCCCTGTACACAGGCAAGACCCACTGATCTGGGAAACTATTGCAGCTGTTGCTGTAAGCCTCCAGAAGGATCTAAAAAGCTAATTGCAACAGCCAAACCAGCTGTTAGAATAAGGACTACATTCTCAGTCCTCAGATCCCGGCATGTCCCTGTGGGATGGAGTTTCTTCTTCAGCTCTAGGAAGCTGAGGGGAAGCAGCTGGGTTCTTTGCTGAACCTGCATTAACCAGGCCGGGAGAGACTTTTTCTGCCAATCAGGAGACTAAAAACTAAACAGCTGCTGTCATTTCAGGCCAGAGTGTGGAAGCTTTTGCAAGGGACAGGGATGCTGTGTTCACTTGAGGCACAGAGCAGTTTGCCTTTCAGTTTCTTTTAACTGTTTCCTTTCTCGGCGCAGTAGAGGCTGACTGGACCCCATGGGCTGTGCTGTAGCTTCCAACTTTGCCAAAAGAATGGCATTTCAGCTCCCACCTTTCCTTTCCCTGTAAGCTGGTAAGGAATTTCTGCATGGTAAATCTTGGCTTGGCTGCAGCAAGACCACAGAAGAGCCCAAGTAAGACAACGGGGACAACAGAAAGCTCTTACAGGGTGATACCAGTAATGGTGGGGAGTTTGGTACCTGCAGTTTCTTTAAAACGCTTGCTCTGTGCTCTATTTTTATAGAATTCCTCCCAGGTGTGATAACCCCTGAGTGACTTTTACCCCTACTGCTTGGCAGAAGTATTTCACGTGTTGCAGGGAAATATTTTTGTTGCAGGGTGCAGGAAGGATGGTGAGGTAACGATAGCAAGCGATAGCAGCCCATCGTGTGGTCACCTCCGACAACCAGGCAATCCCATGCAATCACTGGATGTGGTAACACATCTGGCGCTGCAGCCTAGTAAAGCACTGAGTCCCAGTGAGTTTATTATGGAGGCACTGGAGTGTGTCTGCTCTGCAGTCCCTAGGATGATCCACTTACTCAAATTATCCATTTTTTCCTCGTCCTGTAGGGCATCCCTGTTATCTTCCCTTCCTATTATCCTAGATAATAGAGAGCTGACTTGCAATAATGCAGTCACAATGGCTCCATAGTGTCTGAACGATTCCCATGTGATTGACATTGTGTGTCTGTCTGAAGCTTCCTGAAGAGCAATTCTCCATCAACACTTCTTTCATCAGTAGGCATTAGGCAGAACAGGATCCTATAGCACAAGTCTATTAAAGCCCAAGAATAAATATATTTCACTGTGACAAACAGGAGATGTGAATTACACAAATGGATAAGACACTGCTTGGAGGGTCAATTCTGTGTGCTTATATGACTTACTGTGCTGGGCATCAAGGTCAAAGGAGACCCGGGGGTTTCAGTTTCAAGAAGCCAAGTTTCCTCAGCTGTCTGGGCTTAAAAAAGAGCACAGACAAGCAACAGAGGGAACAGAAACACCTCAGTGTTTTCATGTTTGGTGTTAGATCAAAGCAGACTGCTCAACTGGAAGTGACAAAGGGTTTTAGGCCGTAGCCATCATGATGCGCTCAGAGAATGAGGGAAAAGCTGTGGATGTGATCTACCTAGGCTTCAGCAAGGCGTTTTACCCTGTTTCCCACATCATTCTCCTGAAGAAACTGGCTGCTCAAGGCTTTGGACTGGTGCACGCTTCATTGGGTTAAAAACTGACTGGGTGGCTGGGCCCAAATTGTTGTGGTGAATGGAGTCAAATCCAGTCAGAGGCCGGTCACTAGTGGTATCCCTCAGGGCTCAGTACTGGGACCAGTCCTCTTTAACATCTTCATCGATGATCTGGATGAGGGGATCGAGTGCACCCTCAGTAAGTCTGCAGATGACACCAAGTTGGGCGTGAGTGTTGATCTACTCGAGGGCAGGAAAGCTGTGCACAGGGATCTGGATGGGCTGGACCCACGGGCCAAGGCCACGTGTATGAGGTTCAACATGGCTAAATGCCAGGCTGTACGCTTGGGCCACAACAGCCCCATGCAGTGCTACAGGCTGGGGGGAGAGTGGTTGGAAAGCTGCCTGGAGGAAAGGGACCTGGGGGTGCTGGTCTATAGCTGGCTGAACGTGAGCCAGCAGTGTGCTCAGGTGGCCAAGAAGGCCAGCAGCATCCTGGCTTGTATTAAAAATCGTGTGGGGAGTAGGGAAATGATTGTCCCCCTGTGCTCAGCTCTGGTGAAGGCCGCACCCTGAGAACAACGCTGCCCAGAGAAGGGCAGTGAAGCTGGCGAGGGATCTAGAGAACAAGTCTTATGAGGAGCGACTGAGGGAGCTGGGGTTGTTTAGCCAGGAGAAAAGGAGGCTCAGGGGAGACCTTATTGTACTTTAAACTTCCCTTAAAGGGGGCTATAGCGGGGTGGGGATCAGTCTCCTCTGCTAAACACCAGGTGATAGGACGAGAAGAAGCATCTTCAAGTTGTACCAGGGGAGGTTTAAGTTGGATGTTAGGAAAAAATTCTTCACTGAAAGGGTTGTGAAGCATTGGACCTGGTTGCCCAGGGAAGTAGTCGAGTCACCATCCTTGGAGGTCTTCAGAAGACGTGCAGATGTAGGGCTTAGTGACATGGTTTAGTGGTGGGCTTGGCAGTGCTACGTTAAAGGTTGGACCAGATGATCTTAGAGGCTTTTTCCAACCTACGTGATTCTGTGACTCCAGTGTGGGGTTTGCTTCAACACCTGGAGATTCTGGCCCATACCAGACAAAGCATTTAGGAAGATTTAGTGTTTTTGTGAGATAAAGTTTTCATTCTTAGGATATTTCTATGCCAAGAAGCAGCTCTGGAGGTCTGGGAAGAAGACCAGGTTATAAGCTTGGTTATGCTAACTCAATGAAGATGGGTATTGATCTCCCGGGAATTCTAGGTTATGATCAGAGTCAAAGCTCGTAAGGTTTATCACCCATAATCACAGTCCACTGAGGTTTGCTTCCCCTGTGTAACATGTCTTTGTGTGTTAGGTGGACTGATAGGGGAATGAGCGCAGGCTCTGTGTTCTTCTCAGTGTCTTGTTCAAAAGCGTATCTGAGTCCTACGGGTAGTTCCAGTGTTGAAGATGGGGTAAGCCCAAAGCCCTCCGTGGTTTGTAGAGCCTCAGGAGTTTCATTCCAGCCTTTTGCTTTGGTATTCGGTGAAACATGAGCACAGTGCATCTGCGGTGAATACCCCTGTCGGTGGAGATTCTTGATGAAGCTGGAAATGCAGTGAAAGGCTTGCCCCTCACCTGGCTTAAATCACAATACTGCTAACAATGATACACTCGCTTATACTGGCTGACCCGATGGCTTAAAGTTTCTCACAAATTCAGAACGCTTTCTCTTCAGCAAATGGTTTGTCACTAGATTTTGTTTTTCTATAAGAGTGTTTTCCAAGTAACACTAACATCGGTTCTCAGGCAGTGGGCTGTTTTGGGGTCTTTTAGCTGGCCGTTTCCTTGCTTTCTCAGAGCATTTTGCAGCTCCTTACTGTGGTGTTGTGGCACTCGCTGTCTACATAGCACGCCGTGATCTCTGAGGCGTGAGTGAACGGCTGAAACTTAAAAATAAAAATAAAAAAATTATGCGCTTTCCAGAACTAATCTTCCGACGCTTGATCTGTGCTAAAATACATGAGGCTTTGGGGATTTGTGAACATTTTCATGAATAATAAGAACTTCACAAATAACAAAAGAGGGAACTTATTGATCTTACTCCCAAATCTTTTATATGTAGAAGAGATACGAACAGCTCTAGTTTTCAGAAAGAGTTTTGGCAGCAGGTCACTTTTTTCTGAAGTGAAGAAAATAGAAACAAAGAATAGGGCATGTGGGAAAGGAAAATGAACTGCATTATTTGCAAAGCTCCCACATCCATGAGTATTCTTTGACTTTTATAGATTTTCAGTAAATTAGCATAACTACATTATCCAAGATTTCTCGCAGTTGTTTTCCCTTCCAAAGTTGATGTGACTGAGAGGGAATGCGAATGCAACAGCTTAAAGAGAAGAAGGGAGGAAATTATCATATTTAATATTGTTTATACAGAAACTGGCATACTTTATGGAGCATCATCTGATTAACTCATTTCCAGCCCCGCGGCGTGTGCGCGCATGTATGATGGCAGGGAGGAGAAATGAGAGCTAGGCCATGTTTTTTCCTGGCATGAGGAAGTGTTGCTGTAACACTTGTGTGGCTGGCAGCGTGAGACATAATATTACCTAGAAGAAAACCTTGAAGTGTTGGATTAATTTCCCACCATCTGCATTCTGTCTCTACTGGAAATCTAGCTCGAGAGAGGGAAAGCGGGGAACGGATCTGGGTTATCTGGCAATTAGGTTTGGAGAAATGAAAAATGTTTTCAGGGACCCTTTTGTAGTCAGCTGTTGGGTGGCTGGAAGGGCTCAGTCAGCTGAGGAGCTGGCTTTGGAAAAGGCTCTTTTGCTTAAATGGCCTGAGAGGATGGGAAGAGAGGAGCAGTGCCATTTTGCGGAGCTGCTGCCAGTCGCAATTAGGGACAGGCTGTGGGTGCTGGCGGCTGTGAGAGGAATGCCAAGCTCTGAGAAAGCGTACAAGGAAATTGAGCTAGAAGTTAGGTCCAGATGGGACTTGCTCAGAAGGGTAGTGCTGGGTAGGGGGTGAAGTCTTACCGTGAAGCAGCTGGAGATACTGGGAGAGGGAAGCGGTGGATGGTAGCGGATCAACAGATAAGGCACTGGAAGGAAGAGGGAGCAGCAGAAGGAAGGGGGGGATGCCAGGCATGTGTCATTTCTTCTTTGACTGCTGCCTACATCAGCAGTGAACCACGGAGAGCAGAACCCTCGCGGGAGAAGATGAGCCACTGAATATTCAGTGTGACTGCCTTGTGCAGAGCCCAGAAAGGATGGCCCTGTCTAGGCTGCCACCCTCGCAGCCAAATCCTGAAGGGCCTTTCCCAGCCCTCAGAATGACAGGCGGGTAGGGGACAGAGGGAGGGTGTTGGAGTTGCTTGTGGGAGCTCTCTCTCCTGTAATGTGCTTATGTTTCTGTGTTACTTTCTTCTCTTCTAGGTAAGTCCTTAAAGTGTTTGTGAATGGTTCTAAGGAGCTCTGGCTGATGCTGTACTGGGATTCCTCTGGCTTCTCTGAAGAGGAGGAAACCACAGAGCTCTCTGAAATGGTAACACAACCGGTGCGTCGGGTGTGCCAGTGGTTACTGAGAAGTACCCCTGTACTTCCATCTCTGAATCTGTTATTCCCATTTACCAATAACCCACAGCCACTCAGAAACATCCTCACTGCGTGCCTCAGCCTGGGGCTGCCATCCCTGATCCCAGGTGACAAAAGTCCCATTGATGCCACAGTGCAGCATGCAGGCCATGTCCTGCATCCTGTCCTCTGCCATCTCGTGCTTCCAATGTTTCCAGTCCTTCTGGGGATGTCCCCCAAGGGTTGGTGGATGGTTTCTAGAAGAACAGCTTAAGTATCAGCCCCAAAGTATTTGTGACCTTTGGTGCTCTTTCTGTCTTGAGATGTTATTGGATATTTGAACACTGCAGAAATCTATATAGTCACTTTTCATAGCTCACCATTTGAAGTGCACAGAGCTCCTAGGATGAGGTTTTCTAAATTTCTCTTCCTGTGGCTGGCTTCTGATTCACCCAGTGGGGGACTGTTTTGAGAATGCGGTGACAGCTGAGCAAAAGAAAATTCAGAAGGACACTTGGGGCAAAGCTCCCTGGCAGCGAGATAAATTGAGCTTCTCGGGGGAAGTCCTGGGCATGTGGTTGTTTGAGATGGTCAAAACTCTCTAGGTCGGAAATTGCAAGGAGCAGTCCTTTGCTGGCAAATGGACGTACTGTTGGAGGTGATGGGTGTTTCTTTTCTCTGACGGCTTTTATTTATTATTATTATTTATTGTTTTATTAGCTTCAGATCGTTGACTTCACCTCTACTTCAGTCCTGCTGTATATACTATACAGTCTATAATAAGCATGGTACTAAATGATATGCTTTTGTGCTGATGTGGTGCTTGTTTGTTTCCCAGTGGAACGAGGTGATATAAGCACATACATTAAATATATTTATGAGAAATTTCTCATCTATTACTTTTATTTAGAGTGGTTTTGAAGTAGTGTGGATTCTGCTGGAAAACAAACATCTTTTTGAAGGTAGACAGCAAATCCAAAAGAGTACTTGCATCCTTATTCCCTTTTTTATTATTATTGTTATTATTATTTTTAAAGGCAACTACAGAGCTGCAAGGGAGAGAAAGAGTTCACCCCTTGTATACAGTCAGTGTAATAGATCCTAGCTCATCTCTGCTTCCTGGAGGAGATCTCTCTTTGTCTCTCAGTAAAGCAGAGAGACCACAGTAAGCTGAAAACAGTGGCCACGTCCATTCTTCATTGTCCTGAGCTGGGACAGCTCGTCTGAGTGAGGAGACACTTTGGACCTATGCCTTCACGGGCTTAATACCTTAAGGCCAGCAAAGCATTTCAGCATTCAAGTGCATGGCTATTATTAAGCTTTTTTAGTGTGTGTGTGTGTGTCTACGAAATGTCCCTCCTACAGCAAAAAGAGAGGAAGGAAGATGAACATGCTCAGAGAGCAGGGAAAATGCTGTTGGGAGGGAAAAGACGCTGTCATTTGATTTTTGTGCCCTAGAAAGACTGCAGATATATGTACCTGTACATGTCACCTGAAAGCTACAGGACTGTGGTAAATGCCAGGCCTTCTTATGTGTTTTAGGGCAGTATGTCTCTAAAGTGCTCCTTGAAAGGAGAATGATACTTACATTAGATAATAATGTCAAATAACTTAAAAGATTTTCTCTTGAAGTAGAGTGCTTCCTTTCTTGGCAAGCCTGCAGCTTCTTGTCTTGACTTACTTCAGGGAATATTCTTGCCTCCAGCCTTTTAATCTTGCTGATGTCCATCATTTTTCTACTTGTCCTAGTCTCATAGATGGGTTTCAGCCGCACATAGCCCAGGTTTCAGATGGGATTATCTGACTCAGCCAGATAAAATGTAGCTATAGTGTCCTCACTTGGACCACGTCTATCAACATTCTATGAAATGGAAATTCATAGGGAAGAAATGCTTTTCATATGCATTATTACTTCTTAGAGAGTTAGATTACCCTTATTATATGGAGTGCTATTAGATATATTCTCCTCTGCTCATATTTAATCTCATCTTCAGCTACATTAACCACAGTTAAAAAAAATGCTAAAAGGTTCCCACTATTGGGAACTTGTTAGAATACCTTGAGCAACATACCTTGAGCGTTCAATTTTTATTTTTCATTTTTATCCCTGGCAGCCAGACCTTTTCTGCTTTTGTTGTGGTCTTTCTGAATCAGCTCTGTGGTTTGGTATGCTGTTTCTGAATCTATTTCCCCAAAGACTTTAATTACCAGGTTGTGGGGGAATTCTAGGGCCTGCAGGAAGCCCTTTATCCTGATCTGTGACCTGCAGGAATTTAGTTAGCATAATAGTTGGTGTCCATACATGGTATAGTCAGCTGATATTTTCTCTGATAGTGACCTTTCTAGTGAACTGAGTTGACATGCGGTGTTCACGTATGCTGTTTTCCTCTTTTTTTTTTTTTTTCTTTTTTTTTTTTCCCTTTCAAATCTGCACCATGCTATCCCAGAAGACACATCCTCACGGCTCTCCGGCGTCTTGCTGAAAGTATAGAAAAGACCTGCCACATTCTCCCAAATGTACTGCAACGAACATCATTAGGTAGCCTAGTGGTTGGTGATACTTTCATCTAATGATGCTGTACCGTGAAAGCAGACATGAAGCAGGGCTCTGAAAAAGCAGCAGTATGGACAGATCTTAATTCCCATACCGAGAGGTCAGATAAAAAAAAAAAAAAAGTCATGAAGTGGCTTGGAAAAAATGTGAACATTTATATAACATAGTAAGAGCGTAGGGCTTGCAACCATTTTTAAAAATACTTCCAAATTTGGTTACAAAAAGAATGAGAGTGCAGGCTATTGAGCATTCCCTCTTCATTCGTTTCACATATTCTCCACCGATTCATTTGCTTGTTTGTCTTCTCTGGCATTCTTCTTTGCTTTCACATTCTGTTCTTTCTCTGATCTTCTGCCTCGAATGCTAAGTGACTCCTCTGTGCCCCACATACTTCTGTGTTTGCAATTTTTCTTAATTTATAATAAAGCCGGGGTCTGATTGTCTTTGAAAGTGGATTCTAGCTGGGTTATTTATCAGCTATGTAGATTGCATTTCCTTAATCTAGTTAGCTATTTGGTATATAAAGACATATTGCATGCAGTCAGTGGATAATGCAGTTATAAACTATGTTGCGTAGAATTTCCATTTCTTGTCTTTCTGCTCTGGGAATGGATGTGAAAAACTTCATCCAGATCCAGTGGCTTTTGCTGCTGCTGTTTTCTCTCAAGAGTGCCAGGCACTCTTCTCCTCACACGGCGTTCTGGTTCCTAGTGCTCTTCTTCCATGGATCCATTTAGTTCAATCTACTGCTGTGTGGATTTGCTTGCATGGACCCTCTTGAAGTCACTGAGTGCAGTGCTCCTGAGAATGAAGGACTGCTTGCCTTGGCAGGTAATGTCCAAACCCATAGGACTGAGTGCAGTAGGTGCTCTGGCTGATTGACCCCAAATTGCAGCAGCAGGGCCCTCTTTTAACACCTCTGAACTGAATTTCATATAATCAAGCTGGACTTTTAATATGTGCCAATTTTCATATGAACCTGATAGCGGTTTTGTTTAGGATTTAATCCGCTAACTCACCAAGTCCCCAGATTATACGGAGAGCTCAGGAAAAAAAAAAAAAAAAGAGAGAAAATGTTTGGACTTCTTGCTACATGACAGCCAGTTTTGTCCAGTGCTGTCAACATTACCTATATAATGGGCTCAACATGGGTCAAAAGGAGCCTAGTCTGTGGCACAGCATCAGAGATTTTACGGGCCCCTAGAGACTGGTGTTTTGAAACACTGGCAAGTCTCATCTGACAATGACATGCTGTCTTCTAAGTGCCTGTCTGCAGCGGTCTGCGTCAGCTGGTGGAACAAATCCAGTCAGCAGCTCTTGCTTGTTGCTGTCCTTTTGTCTGGCTATAAAACAATTGGCCAAGTCTCCAAACGTCTGCTGTGGTGGTGGTCAGGTAAAGGGGAAGAGGAACCAGAAGACAAGAGGACCTTTGGTTTGGAGATGCTAAACTGAGGAGTGTCATTCATGTCCCTTGGGCATGAGTCCAGGTGAACACGTGTGGGTGGAGCAGAGTGTAAATGCGTCTGAGTGGGCAGAGCAGTGATCTGGATCTGAGACGATTTGGAGGAGGTGTGTTGCAGCAGTTGAACACGGGGCATTTCTTTTCTGGGAGCTGACTTTCATCTTGGAATGGGACTTCTCTATGAAGTGAGTTCTGCTAGGTCTTGGTCTGCCTCCAGTTGAGTGACTCCTGCATGTGAAGCTGAATGAGGCTGGAGTTCAGGCTGCTTTGCAGTCGGGTAGGTGTCAACGCAGGTCCTCTCTTTGAGATACATTTTCCTGGGACTTGGGCCGTTTGGGAAGCAGAACTGTGAAACTGTGAAGAATTTTGGAATAAACCTAGAAACTGAGGGCATGCCTAACTCATTGTGAAGGCACAGCATCTGCTTGTTTGACTTGCAAGCCAAAGTTTCTTTCAATAATTTATTTCTTGTAGTCTTTTATCCCCTGGTTTCTGTGGCGTTTACATCAATTTCTGGGATAGGAGGAGATGATATCTCTTAGACCTATTTAAAAAAAAGCCTTCTACTTCAGAGCTTCCCAGAACTATTTTTGAAAAACCCCTTCTCCTTCAGTCATCTTCTGCCTTCTGGTGTACACAGAGCTTTCTGCTCACAGGTACAACAGGTGCCTCGGTTACGTGATTAGAGGGAAATAGAGATCTCTGAGAGTACTTCTGGGAAACGTGGAATTTTTCAGTACTCCTCTGACCTACAATATAATGCCTGTAATGTGCGCCACACAAACTGCTTTTACATGGATCACGCTCAGGCTGAATGGAAATACATCCTCTCCGTTCATAAATTAATCCCCTCTCTTTTCCCACTGCTTTCCTGCCTGCCCGACTCCTCTTGCTGTTCACTCTCCCTCTCATTGCCTGCCCTCTGAATGCTGTTAAACAGCTTAGCACAGGATGCTGGTGCTGGCTGTCTCTTCGAGCCATGGCCATCCATGCCTCTGTTTCACAGATGAAGCCAGATACGCTCCACAGCATGCTAGATGATGAGCTCCTCTTTTCCGAGAGGTCACGCTGTGGGAAGTACCTGCTTCTCTCTGACCCGAGCCCCTGCAAATCCTTGTGCCCACCACAATACCACCAGCAAGAGCTCACAGCAAGGTCATTCTGTGCTTGCACTGTCCTCCAGGGAGATCCACATGCAGGCAGAGTTAATTACACTAACAGCCGCAGAAATTATATTGGCCCACCACTGGCCTAGTGAGATGAATATCTCCACTTCTTAGTCACAGGGGGACGTTAATGGTATTTTTATTAACTGGTGACCTGTTGACTGCTATTAGAATATAGATTGTATGCATAAACCAGGTCAGGGTACTGAAGATATGATTATAGAGCAATTACTGTGTCAGCCAGTGTGGCTTCTAATCAGAGCTGGCAAAGAGTCTTTGGAAGCCTGAAAACTCTTTTTGGAGTCCAACAAGAAGAAATAGCTTTGGATCAAAGTCTGTATTGTGTCGTTACATCTTTCTGGAATTAAATGTCTGATTTTCTGTGATTAGGATGGGCAGTCAAGGCAGAAAGAAGTCTTAAGAAGGACAGCTTTAGTGGGACACCACTGATTAGGAGAGTTCAAAGTTGGAAAACTTTTCTTTTTTCTTTTTTCTTTTTTTTTATTTTTATTACATGGTTTATGTTTATTTCACTGAGCTGGCTGGGGATGCTAATTCTGCTCTTGCCCTTTGAAATGAACTGCAAGGTCATGCGGCTGAGTGTCTGGGATGTCAGTAAAAACGATTACACTAATACATGCATTTCATTTGATGAGGGCCATAGCTACAGAACCAGATGTAGAAATGCTCCATGTTTGTCAGAGCTGTTACAGGAAAAAAAGAGATGATAAAACCAAGAGCTGGTTTGTGAGATACGGAATCGGGGTCTGGCTTTCTCTTAGATGCAGCTGTTCATCTGGAGTTGAACTGAATGCCCGGCTTCTCGAAGAGTAGCTTTGTTCCATCAGCAGCATCACTGATCTCAGTGAAACAACTGAAAAAGACAAAAGGACCACTTTTCAGGAATGAGAGTTTGAGGCTCATGTGCGTCTACAGCGAAATTTGTAAATGTATTTGTGTTCTTTCCTACATGGACTAGATGTGAATGCATCTTGAGCTCACTAGTGCACCTGCCAAATTTATTTTTATTTATGCTTTTTTTTTTAGGGTGGACATCAGCGTTACTGGAGGGTAGGGCACAACTCGATTTGTATGTTTATGACAATCCAAAAAAAAAAAAAAAAGGACAATAAGTCATCTGAGATTCGAACAGCTAAATAATCTCACGGTAACTGGAGACAGAAGCTGGATTTTTGTATATCTGGTTTGTGAAAAGAACAAAGTTGTTGAGATTCAGGAGGAAACAAAATGGTTATAGATTTCATTTGATGATTAACATATAATATGTAGCTAAGAGGATAAGCTGCATCCCTTCTATTTTGGAACCGGAATTCAGCTTAAATAGAAGAATAAAATTTGAATTATGAGTCTGTCGCTAGGCTTTCTGTGCTGAGAGAGATCAGTTGCATGCTAAACCTTGAGGAGGAGGAGGCATGTTTGTATTTTTTCCATCAGATTTTGAGTTATCTCTGTAGTTGCCATTGTTATCATTGTGGTTTGTAAGTCCTGAGTATTCTTGAAAATTCATCCATTGATCTTTTGAGATTTGTTCCTATTCTGTCTCCCTTTTCAGCTTGTGAATGAAAAGGACATATTCTGAGGGGACAGAAAGAGAGGGAGGGAAGAGGAAGAGATTAATGTGTTTCTTGAACCAAACTCCTTGTAAGAGTAAAGGCAAAAATGTCCTTTCCCTGCCGACATGTGCTTCAGTCCACTACAAAATGGTGGTAAAGTCTTGGCATACCTTTTTTTTCTTTTTTTTTGACACAAAGTTTACTTTCTGTAGTGTTTTCATGAGAGCGCTTACTTCTATTTTTTTTAAGGATTTCTTATCAATATTTTGTGGGAGAAAAACTTTGTGATCTGAAACAAAACATCAAAATTGGAACGGCGCTGAAAGACCAATGGTAGTCGTTCTTCCAAGAGCTACAATTTTTAAGCTAGTGTCACGGTTCTTTGGGGTTTGACTTACTATCTTTGAATACTGAAAGATGCTACTAAGGCAAATTTTCTTTCTTAAATACTTTTTTCTCTGACTAACTTCCCATTCCAGCAGCTTGGCATCTATTTAATACTCTGCGTGTCAGAAATTCCCATCTCGGAGATGACTCTATTTCCATCAAAGCCGCAGCCGTACTTCACAATTTCACTTATTAACAGCCTACTGAGATAATTGGGTCTGCCCAGCTCATTAAAAGTAAAATATTGATGTTTTCTTAGGGTGGATGTAATTATCTTGCCCCCCCAGGGAACAGGCAGCGTAAAGGAGGGAGGGTGTGGTGTAATACACATCCTGCTATGCACCTGCTTGCTGCTCTGCAGCGAAGGAAATTAGGGACTCCTAGCGCCGTTACACTGATAAAATAGGTGAGGATGGGAATGCAAAGGACAAGGTTTCCTTTCAAGCCTGGGAGAAACAAACTGACCTTTTATTTTTATTTTTAAATTTAAATCCTGGGTTCAGCAGGAGAGTTTGACAGTGCTTCTGTCTGGTTGTGGCGGTTTCACACTGATGGGCAGGGGAGCTCCACCACACCGCTCTCTGGCTCCTCATCCCCAAAAGAACAGGAGGATAAAATATGAGGAAAAAAGGCTCATGGATTGAGATAAGGACAGGGAGATCACTTCCCAGTTATGGTCATGGGCGAAACAAACTCAGCATAAGGGAGACTAATGTTTTTTATTATGTATCACTAGCAGACTAATAGTACAGTGAGAGAATAAAACCACCTTGCCCTCATCCACCCTCTTCTACCTCCTCCCCCCCGAGTAGGACAGGGGAACGGGGGCTGCAGTCAGTCCCTAATGCTTTGTAATCTACCACTTCATCATCTTCATGCTCTGCCCCTGTTCCCCGTGGGGTCCCTCCCACGGGATGCCGTCCTTTCCGAACTGAGCCTGGGGGCCTGCCCACAGGCAGCAGCTCTTCAAGAACTGCTCCCACATGGCTCCGTACCACGGGGTCCATCCCCCAGGAGCAAACTGCTCCAGCACGGGTCCCCCACAGGCAGCAGCTCCCCCCAGACCCCTGCTCCTGCGTGGGCTCCTCTCCATGGGCTGCAGCTCCAGCCCGGGGCCTGCTCCTGTGGGGGCTCTCCATGGGCTGCAGCCTCCTCCAGGCCACATCCACCTGCTCCACCTTTTGGAGCCAGCTGGAGCTGGTGGCCCTTATCTAACACTGTATATTTTTTTTTTCCCAAAATTTTTTGTTCCTAGTATTTCTCTCTTTTCAGCACTAATGAGGTCTCTATCAAATCCAGTGGTACAGGTCATCCAGCATAATGTTATACAGACTTCAGACCACAGATCCACTGGTGAGCTGGGAGTGGTGAGATATTTATGTTCCTTTGCTCCCATGCCCCTGAGTTACCTTGTTTGCCTTATCCAGCTGTAATTGTGAGACGTTTCAGTGGTGCTGTGCAGGCCATGGAGTTGATATCCCATTGATAAAACTGGACATGGAGGGACTAAGGATGAAGAAAAAACAGAGCACTTTTCCATCCCTTTTCTTACTCGTCTGTTTAAATGAGTGGTAGAAGACAGCCACAAAACAAGATCTGAAATATCAGCCAGCGTTTAATTTAACTTAGATGTTCCTGTCTCATTGCCCTGTGTTTGGCACATAGGACCTCACGTCTAATTAAAAGTAAGTGTGATGAAGGCTCTTAAGCTGTTCGGTTGCCAGTGAAAGTATTTCCCATAGCTCATATATCTGGCTAAAAAAAAACTTAGCTGTGAACACTGCATATTGTCCAAAACTGACCGTTCCATGAGTGTTCAATAGCCGTGCATGGACCTCAGCCCAATCTTCAGCCATAATCCTGCCTGTAAAAATGGTTTTTGGATGAAAATGTTCTGTCCTTGTGCCCTGTGGTGTCTTCCAGCTGTTTCTCTCTCCTGCTTGGAACTAGCTTGAGGCACCTCACTGCTTCCATTGCATCTCCATTGAGGGTTCAAGTGCTTGGCACCAGGCTGCTGGGTAGTCTCACTGTTTAACAGGCTTCCTGCACTACACTAGAGCTTGCACCTCTCTTCTAGTCTTTTACCACAGTGTCATCAGAGCGCGGTGGTATTGAGGCACTGGTAACTCTTTTTGGGCAGGTACCAGCAGCCGTGTGGTATTCTGATGACCTCGCTTTGCATCTGGTTTGAGAGTGCAAAGACAGGCATCTGCACCACTGAAGAAACACATCGATGTCTGCTTCGAGAAAGAAAAATCATTACTTTAGGGGGAAGGAATCCTACGTGTTTCTATTTGGTTGTGAGGGGAAGTGGAAGGTTTTTGTTTTGTGAAGTGATGCTCCTCTGCGCCACCTCCTGTACGTACAGCAGCCCTAACCCAGAAGACTTTGGCGCTAGTAAGTATTGCAACATCCAATTCACGATCAGCTGAGAGGAAACAAGCTCTGCACTTCTCAAGCCCGGCAGCTATGGTCTGGCCATAGGGTCACATCAGTGTGTTTCACTTCCAAGATGAGCTATTACCAGCTTAAAAGCTGAAACAATCTTGACGTGCTCTCTCTTCTGTCAGCAGCACTGCAGAAGGATTTTCTTGTTGCTGAGAAAGCCTCCTGTTCTGCTGTGCCACAGATGATGTATATAGCTCTGCAAAATGGCTGGAGGCAGCATTATAATTTTGCAAGTTTGCTTCTGCAGTCAACTCTGAAGTGCTTCATATGGAGGTCAGTGATAGATGTCTCTTGAGCAGGAATTAGGGAAAATAGAGTAAAACCAGCAGGACTTGTTCCACTTGTGCCTCAAGTCCATGCTGTCTCAGACTTGGCTAGTGCAAAGGTGGGGCTCTCTCACCATCAGCGGGACTTAAAAATCAACCACTTCGAGTATGCCAGCTTAAAAAAAGATGGACTTTTAACAGGCTACTTCCTGCTTGGGCAGACGGTGAAATAAATGGTCACGTTTCTGAAAGGGCTCACCATGCTGTGGCTGTAACTGTCACAGTAGGAATTGCTGGGCCCTGAGCACTTTGGTATATCTGGCCTTTATTTGGATAATGGGAGCTGAGCAGTTTGGAAAAATCTGTCCCTAATTATTGGTGCAGAGCCCTTGAAAATCTGGCCCCAAGCTCTTCGCAAATAAAAATCTGGCCCCATGGGCATGACACTGTCAGAAGCGGTGCCTGGCATAAAGTGCTTCTTATCCTTTTCAGTGATTTTGTCCTCCTGTGAAGTTTCTAATTTATTTTAATTGCTTTAAAACTTTTTAAATGAGGCTATTTAATGGCTAGGATTTTGACTTATGGATCGAAGCTTCAGTGCACTCGGCATTAAATGGCGTGTATTTCGTTATGCCTAAACTCTATTGTTATGCCTGCCCTTTGTGCTGGCTTTTTCATTTTTCCAGTTTGGGGGTAGTTGCATTTCTAGGGCTCCCATCTGTCATAATTTAGTGTTTCTTCAGCACTTTTTCTCATCTTAGGAAGCCATTCAGCATGTCCAAATATTGCTTTATGCCTGCATGGACAATGCTCTCTATCTTTGGAGGCGTCTGTTCTGTCTCACAAAGGGAACCGGGTGCGGACTGAACGCAGAGATGTCTCTTTGAGCCACTGGGTTGTAAAGAGATGAACTCGCTGGCTGTCCTCTCTCAAAGCTTTTCAGGAGCCCGACTGTTCACGGGGGATTCTTCGCATGGACCACAATTGAGCCCCGTTCTTCCTGCGATTGCTGTTTCGCAGAAAGGAGCTCTATGCAGAACTAGGAATGGAGTTTTGTTGTATTGAAATTTCACGTTCCCAGTACCCGTTGGTTGGAGCTGAATCCACGTTTTGTTAATTAGGTCTTCCTGCCCTTGCTTTCTGGTGGGAGACATTTTGGATGGCGCTTCACTGGGTCCTGTCTGCTCTCTGAGGTGCTCTTCTTCGCTGCTGTTCCCAGCTGGTGAGCAGCAGAAAGAAAGGTCCCTTTGAAACCGTACCTGCCTGAAGTTGGGGAAGGGGAATAATGGGGTCAAAGAGAACAAAGAGGTAAAAATGTAATGCAGGCAGCTAGAGCTGGGCCAGGAGACTTGCATCTGCCAGCTCTGATCTTAGAGAAAATGGTCAGAGCTCCCTAATAGCTGAAGAAGAAGGGCTTTCGTCTCTGTATTTTATTAGGAAGATAACACATCCAGTGAAACAACACCTGCACAAAGCCAAAAGAGAAGAGCATCCATTCCAGTGGCTCATATGAGATGAGGCCAGTGCAGCCACAGAATTTTTGTATGTTCCTTGGTAAACTGTGGAACATCTCCGAGCCTCATTTTCTGCGTGTAGCACAGGAATCGCAAAGCCTGCCTGGCTCTTAGAGCCACTCTGAATGATTTTTGAAGCATCCTTTTCACTCGTTTTCCTAAAATCAAACTCCTCCTGTTTGTAAAATTACAAGGGGTAATCTGGTAAGAAAGCAGCATTCAAGGGGACCGTCAGAAGATAATGTAATTTGCTTAATTATGAGGACAGTAGGGTTTCTTTAATGTAGACAAGTCTGTTGAGACCTATACCCAGAATTGATTTAGCAGAAGTGTCATAGATTTCCTGACCAGGGCTACTGCTTCTTGGCCAGATGAGATTCCAGCATCAGTTTTAGCTGCTGTTAGAAACCAACACAGTGGTTTGAGCTCGAGGGAAGTCAGTTGCTGCATTCTTCAGTTTCGATGAAACTGGAGTTTCAGTGTAGAATCCAGGGAGAGATTCTTTGGGTTGTATTTGCTCGTTTTTCAGATAGGTCTTTTAGTGCACGTTTGATTTTTGGTGAGGCATTTTTCCCATTTGCACAGCCACTGCACCAGCAGTGGCAGCAGAGCAGCCGCTCGGTAGGGGCTGAGGTAACAAGAACGCTTTGAAGCCAGCCAGAGGTGCGCTGAAACAGTTGGAGACAACTGAGGGTTGGAAGGAAAGCGTGTGTCATTAGGGCAGAAAACACTGCATGCTTTCTAGAAAGATGGCTGTTAAGGAAGAGGAGTGATCTTTGTGTTTTCTCTCTCAGTATCTGCATCCACACTCTCATACCTGTGCAGAACTTTAAATGCATTTAGCCTTCTTCCCTTTTCCTCCCCATAGCAAGAAACCATGAGCAGAATACAATCCGGAGGTGTTTCTCTGCCTGCACCCTGGAAGCTTTTCTGGGGAAACAAGGTCTGTGTGCTGGGTGAAATGCAGACAGATGGGTTGTGAGCAGCCGAACAGATACATTCATGTCATTCCGGTGCTTGTATTTATTTATTTATTTTAAAGGCATCCCCTTCTCCCCTGGCCATTTAAAATACAAAACAATAATTAAGAGTGTCTCAAGAAGCTCCAGATGGATTAGGGATGTCTCCCAAGGGGTTGGCTGACATTTCCGCTATCTGAGAGTCTCTGCTCAGCTGCCTCTTCAACCAGCAAACCTTGATTCCAGCGGCCATCTGATTAAACAACAAAGCATCAGCAAGTACTAAAAGTCACTTCTCTTGGGCCAGGCTGCGCTGACAGCAAGGGCAGAAACAGAAAATGATGAAAGGGGAGGAAGTCTTTTGGTGCAAAACACGTCTCTTGGTGCTATATAGAGCTGGAAGATGAAATGTTTTCCTTTGTATGATCCTGGCTGGGCTGCTGCTTGCTGTGTCCTAATAGCCTGGATCCTGGTTGTGAGTAGACAGAGGTTTGATTTGTATCCTATGCGCCACTGTGTGCGTATGTGAGGTTGTGCAAATAAGGGCTGTTAACTCCATGATTAGACTCAGGTATCCAAACATTACTCCGTGTGAAACGATGTTTTACAGAATTTCCTCTGCAAGACATTATCATACCTCCCTGCAGCATCCTCTCCTCCTCTCCGTCTCTCTGACAGCACCCCTCGATCGAGAGCTGCCGAGTGCTCCGGTGCTCCGCTTCGGCTTCACGTGCGACCTGCTGCCTTCCCAGAGCCTGGGGCTCCCCACAGCCGGCTCTGCCCCGACCCCTCGCCTCTCCAACAGCTGGGGCAGAGCCACGCCAACCCCACAACACCGCTTCTGGAACCGAATTTCGCATCCCCCTCCCCGCGGCGATGTGGTGGGGGAGCAGAAATCCCTGCTGGAGCTGGTGCTTGGCGCGTCTGCCCTGCGTGACACACAGACCTAGTAATGTTACCAATTTTAGGGCTTTTATCAGGAGTGTTGTTATAGTTGGTATATTTCTTAAAGCCCCGGCTCTTGGTGACATGCTATTACATGAAAATCCAACCTGCTGTTATTTTCTTTTCAAAGGAAGTTTCTAGTCTTTCTGGGTGAAAAGGTGGACAGAAGAGATTTATATGAAAAGGAAGGGAGAGAGAGGAAAGGAAAACAGCAGTGTGCTTTCTTAAAAGAAATCACGCTTTTTTTAGGCAAGTATCCTGCGTTTGGAGGAATGTGGTGTATTTTTTTGGCTATTTAGAGCCACCTATGTTAAGGTAGCTTTGCCATTTCATCAGGCCTCGCAGCAATCGTTTCTTTTGTGCTACACATCCTCCAGCACCTGCCATCAGAAACGCGGCCGTTATTGTATTTAGTCCTTGCTGAGACTTAGACGACTGATTCAGGTATTTGAGTGGCCTGACTTCGTTTTGAAACCCATACTTTTCCTCGGAGCAGTAGGCAATTCTCGAGCTGCACCTGAGTCCCCACACTCTGCTAATGGGAGACAGTTACAGCATTCACTGAGGGGTCTTTAGCCAGCAGGCTGAGCAAATACAGTTGCTCTGCTCCTTCGCTCTCGCATTTGCCTTTTAATTTTTGCATCTGAATTATGAAATGCCACCTCCACTAGCCACTGCCAGGAGCAAGAACCATTAATATTGATGCTGGAAGGCCCTGCTGCATAGCGGTAGGGTGATTTAAGGGTGAGAATATCAGGGATAGCATCGGAGTAAATAAATTCAAGGTCCAATTTATTTTTTCTTTCATCTGGCTTTTTTCTCTCCTCTTTTTTTTTTTTTTTTTTTTTTTTTTAAAGCAAAATTAAAAAAATAAATTAAAAGAGGGAAAAAAAAAAAAAAAGTGAATCGACAGATTCTCCAAGCTGCTGACTCGATTAGCTTGTAACATTTCCTGCCTTGCCAGCTCCTTTCTTTTCCTCCTGCCACCTGTCAGGAGGGAGGCGATGTGACAAAGCCCGGTGCGAATAGAGCTGTGTGTCCCGATGGCAGCAAGCCACGGCCCGTCCCTGCGTGCTGGATGAGAAGAGCCTGGATGGCAGAGAGGTTTGGGAGGGGGGTTCTCGAGCCTCTGATGGAGGTGAGGAAAAAAAAAAGGACAAAGTCTGCCTATTATTTTTATTTGTCAGAAATTGGAATGAGCCAGGCTGATTCTGGACCTTATTCTTGCAATAAAGCTTTCAAGGACTAGTTATTACCTCTCCTGGTAAATAAGTCAGGGCTAGTCTTCTAAGTTTCCAGCTTGACAGAGGAGACAGCGACAGGGCCCTGGTGCTCTGCCCGCGATGCTGTGCAAGGCACATTCAGCCTGCGGGGTCACCCCAATGATCTGCTCCCAAAACGTGCCTTGGGGGCAAGGGTTCTGGCCTTGCTGTGGAGGGGTGAGAGGTGGGATGGAGCCTGAGAGACTTCATGAATAACCCCTTTGAGGGAGGGTTGTAAAGCCACAGAGAGTGTGGAGAGTGTGAAGGGTCTCCGTGGCAAGGTACGTGCCCTTCTCTGAGAGGAAGGCAGCGCAGCCACGTTGGCACAGGTGACCTCCTCTGAGTCATCCCCTCTCCGCCACAAGCTGAAGAGGGAGCTGACTGCAGGACCCCGTGGTGTGTTCATTTTGCAGCTAAGTGTGCAGACCGGGCAGTCTAATGAGACTTTTTTTTTGTGGAGTTAATGGCTTGTTTTGCTGCTGGTGACTGATGACGGCACTGGGATGTTCCCCTGCAAAGAAACTCCAGAGTAGTAGGGTATTGGCGCTGTTACACTGCAGCCCGGTGTCATGCCGCTGGGCCTGCAGGACATAAATACGGCACAGGTAGGAGGGACTGCTTTCTTCCACAGTAAATGCCAGCAATTTACATTTTCTTCCCTTGGAAACCCGAGCGTGCAGCTGTGGTTCTTTACGACCCTCCTGTTTTCCACAGGCCATCAAACAGCAATGCCTTGACCTGGCCGCTTGGTAGCAATGACTGCAAATAGGTTGGAAATGGCAATTCATGGGGGATGCAGATATGTAAACTCTTTTTCTCCAGGACTGTCCAGCGTGACAATAAGGCTCTCACAGCTCTGGGTGAGCTTTTTTACTTCTTAAGAAGGCCGTGCTTGCTTCTCTTCTGCCTCTAGCCTCTCCCTTCCCTCTGAAGCTTCACTTTTTGCCCTCCCCAGTTAGGGCATTTCTGTCTCAGATGTTGCTTTTGATGGGATTTTTTTTTCCCTTACCCATCTTAGTTTCTTCTGACCCCAATTCTGTTTTTATAATGAGGCCATGCTAATTTGTGCTGAGAGCTTATGAGTTTTCTTTAAGCACAGGGAGAGGTCACCGAGAAATGGCGAGGGATGGTTCTTTCTTCCCATGGCTGCTGTTCAGAAGGTCTGATCAATTTATTTCCCTATCACCATCAAACCGTTTCCTGGCTAAATTAACAGCGGTGTCTTGCGCAGGCATTGGTGGGGGGACACGCAAATAAATTGACGGAGGGTAGGAAGATAGGGTGTATGAGAAGATGGCTCTGGACCGGCAAAGGTCTTGCTACGCAAATGCCAGCTGCCTTGTCATTGTGTGGCAGAGGCCAATGACTTCGTGCAGTGAAACTCGTAAGGGAAAAACAAATTAAACAGTTATTAGGGAGAGACAAGGAGTCGGTACCTTGCGGCGGGCCGTAAGCAGATCTGTCAGTCTTCGTTATTAATTGAAGACGTGCCTCAAGGGGAGCCCTTTTTGGGAATGTTTACTTAGTTACATGGAAGGTCCTGGCCCTTAGCAAGAGCCTTATCATCGTTGTTAGTGGTAATACAATAATAATAGTAATAATGCTGGCAAATATTACTTCCTCTTGAATGAATGCTGGTGGAGATATTTTTATTATTATTATTATGAGAAAAAAAAAAATCAGCCTCCTCACGCTGGCCTCTAATTACCATTTTTATGAGAACTACATGCTCTTCTATTCATGCCAAAAGATTTGTTTATCAATAGTTCCTCTTCATGTGCTGCTTTTGTAGAGTTTCTCTCTAATCCTTAGCCACAGGTGTTGGGATAGTAGGCTGCGTGAAAGGCCTGAGATACTGAGCTGGGTGGAAAGGCAAAAGATCTGATTCCTGGTTAGGATGAATTGGTACAGGTCCGGTGGAGGTTGTGATGCTGTACTGCTTCCTGCCATTTGAAATGGTCATCCAAATGGAGAAAAAGAGTGAAACAGTTCATCTTTGTAGAACAAAGCACTTTTGCAGACTCAGCCACATCTCACCCTGATTTGGGGGCAGTTTTTAAAATGAAAAATAAGCTCTTCTAGTCGTCTACCTCAAACATGAACTTTCTGTGCCTTGGCTTATCCAAGCATAGCAGTTAAAATCAGAACAAAAACAGAGAAAGCTCTCTTGAAAGTGGGTGACCAGAATTATGCCCTCATTCATACGAGACCTCACCAGTACTTCTTATAACGACGTCTCCTCCTTGTCAGTACACAGTCACCCCATGAGGCATTAGACTCCCAAGTCCATCTTCCCCACTATTCTGTCCAGCTAACAAGCTGCCCACTTGCATGACAAACTTTTGCTGTATTGCTTGACCTTGCACTTCATACTTTTCTCATTTCTGTTTGTCCAGCCCTCAAGGTCAGGCAGTTCATTGTTTGTGTGTCTCAGTCTCCCTCTGCACTGACAGTGTTTTCCAACTATGTGTCATCTCTTCACTTTAATAGTACGCTCTTACTTTTATGCTAAGATCAATCATGAAAATATTAAATAAAATTGGTCTCAGTCCTTGAGGAGCTCTATTAATAAATTCCCCTTTCAGCCTGACCAGTTGTCATCTCTTTCATCAATTTCTTATTTGCCTTACAATTCTTTACTAATACCATCATCTACATCACAACTAATAATTCCCTATAAGACACTGTATCCAATGTTTTATTTAAACGGTGATATATTAGTCTTTGCTACGTTCCTTTTGTTTAAAAAATCAGTTATCAGAAAAGGCAGTTGGTTTGTTTAGAGCTTTTGGAAAAGCCACACTGCAGTTTATCCTATTTTCCGCTTACCTTGATGTCTTTAATTACTTCAGCATGTATTCCAAAGCCTTGCATACTGTTAGGACCATACAACTAAATCTGTAGTTGCCCAGATCACTTTCTCTTTTTTCTTGCTTGTGTGTTTTAAATTGGGTGTTTAAATTGGGTGTTTAAATTGGCTGAGGCGATCGGCTCCGGGGCAGACGCGTTCTGCAGCGGAGCGGGGGATCGGGCCAGGCAGGGCTAATTTTCCGGCATCGAGCCTACTTGAGGGAGCCGCCACGACCCGGCAGCCCTCGTGAGGGACGCTGACGAGGCGTAGGCAGAGCCAGCAGCGCCCCCTCCCCAGCCGTTCAAAAGCTGCCCCTCGGGAGCGCGGCGACCAGGGCGGGCAAACAGGGCGTGGCGCGTCAGAAGGGAGTGGCGCGGCAGTTCGCGCAGGCAGGGCGAGCAGGAAGGGCAGGGCGCTCTCCCCCGCCCATACGTAACACCTCCTGTAACGACAGCCGTTAGCTAGGTGATAACGGTCTCCACCAGGCACGGTGCGCTCTCCAGGAAGTCGGTACACACCCAGACCGACTACCCGTTAAAAAATGCAGTAGTTCAGGTCACCGGATGCAAGGAGTGTCTAAGCCTGTTGCTGCCGTCGGCGGGAGGCAGAGAAACTGGGTGCGTGAGGTGCGAGCAGGTGGATGACCTGGTCCGCATGGTGGCGGAACTCAAGGAGGAGGTGGAGAGGTTGAGGGATATCAGAGAGTCTGAGCGGGAGATAGACTGGTGGAGCAACTCCCTGCAGGGCCTCAAGGAGAAGTACCGGGGTGAGACATCTCAAACGGGGGTAGACCCCTTGCCCTGTCGCCGTCAGGCAGAGGGAGGGGATCTGGGAGTTGAGGAGGAATGGAAACAGGTCCCTGCTCGACATCGCAGGCGACGTCCTCTCCTTCCGGCCCCACCTTCCCAGGTGCCCTTAC
The DNA here is from genome assembly GCA_011076525.1 of Nettapus auritus. NCBI lineage: Eukaryota > Metazoa > Chordata > Aves > Anseriformes > Anatidae > Nettapus > Nettapus auritus. Next base: position 85,487,065 of record CM021765.1, read on the forward strand.
ATAACAGGTTTGAGGCCCTGGAGCTTGAGAGACCGGTGGGTGAGGAAGAGGTAGCAAGAGTACCCAGGAGGATGCCTAGGGCGAGGAGGTCGACTCCACGCCTCAGGACTGCCTCCACCAAGAAAGACAGAAGGGTTATTGTTGTGGGAGACTCTCTCCTCAGGGGAACGGAGGGCCCTATTTGTCGGCCTGACCCTACCCGTAGGGAAGTCTGCTGCCTCCCTGGGGCCAGGGTCAGGGACGTTGCTAAGAAGCTTCCCAACCTGGTTCGCCCCTCTGACTATTATCTTCTTTTGATGGTCCAGGCAGGTAGTGATGACATTGAAGAGAGAAGCCTAAGGGCTATCAAACGAGACTTTAGGGGACTGGGACGGTTAGTGGATGGAGCAGGAGTGCAGGTGGTGTTATCGTCCATCCCTACGGTGGCAGGGAGGGGTACAAAGTGGACACGGAAAGCCCACCTGTTAAACACGTGGCTCAGGGGCTGGTGCCAACACAGAAATCTTGGTTTTTTCGACCATGGGGCACTTTACTCGACACCCAGCCTGATGGCTGCAGATGGGTCCCTATCTTTTAGGGGAAAACGGATCCTGGGCCAGGAGCTGGCAGGGCTCATTGAGAGGGCTTTAAACTAGGTAAGAAGGGGGACGGGGCTGAAGCAAGGATTGTTGGAGCTGTGCCAGGGGGAACAATAGCAAGGCCGGGGGATAAGGCAATGGCTCAGCTGAAGTGCATCTACACCAATGCACGCAGCATGGGTAACAAACAGGAGGAGCTGGAAGCCATCGTGCAACAGGCAGGCTATGACTTGGTTGCCATCACGGAGACGTGGTGGGACCACTCTCATGACTGGAGTGCTGCAATGACTGGCTATAAACTCTTCAGAAGGGACAGGCAGCACAGAAGGGGTGGTGGTGTGGCTCTCTATATTAGAGAGTCTCTCAATGTTGTAGAACTCGAGGCTGGGAATGACAAGGTCGAGTCCCTCTGGGTTAGGATTGGCAGGGCCAACAAGGCTAGCGTCCTGGTCGGGGTCTGTTATAGACCGCCGAACCAGGATGAGGAGACGGATGAGGAGTTCTACAGGCAGCTGACAGAAGTTGCGAAATCGTCAGCCCTTGTTCTCGTGGGGGACTTCAACTTCCCTGACATATCCTGGGAGCACAACACAGCCCAGAGAAAGCAGTCTAGGAGGTTTCTAGAGAGCGTGGAAGATAGCTTCCTGACGCAGCTGGTTAGTGAGCCCACCAGGGGTGGCGCCCCGCTAGACCTTCTCTTCACAAACAGAGAAGGACTGGTGGAGGATGTGATTGTCGGAGGCTGTCTTGGGCAGAGTGACCACGAAATGGTGGAGTTCTCTATTCTTGGCGAGGCCAGGAAGGGGACCAGTAAAACCACTGTATTGGACTTCCGGAGGGCTGACTTTGAGCTGCTGAGGACACTGGTTGGCAGAGTCCCTTGGGAGGCGGTACTGAAGGGCAGAGGAGTCCAGGAAGGCTGGGCGCTCTTCAAGAGGGAAATCTTAATGGCGCAGGAACGGTCTGTCCCCACGTGCCCAAAGACGAGCTGGCGGGGCAGAAGACCAGCCTGGCTAAACAGAGAATTGTGGCTTGAGCTTAGGAGGAAAAGGAGGGTTTATAATCTTTGGAAAAGTGGGCAGGCCACTAAGGAGGACTATAAGGATGTTGCGAAGCTGTGCAGGGACAAAATTAGAAAAGCCAAAGCTCAACTGGAGCTCAATCTGGCTACTGCTGTTAAAGATAACAGAAAATGTTTTTATAAATACATCAATACAAAAAGGAGGACTAAGGAGAATCTCCATCCTTTACTGGATGCGGGGGGAAACTTAGTGACAAGAGATGAGGAAAAGGTGGAGGTGCTTAATGCCTTCTTTGCCTCAGTCTTTAGCGGCAACACCGGTTGTTCTCTGGATACCCAATTCCCTGAACTGGTAGAAGGGGATGGGGAGCAGGATGTGGCCCTCACTATACATGAAGAAATGGTTGGTGACCTGGTACGGCACTTGGAAGTGCACAAGTCGATGGGGCCGGACGGGATCCACCCGAGGGTACTGAGAGAACTGGCAGAGGAGCTGGCCAAACCGCTTACCATCATTTATCAACAGTCCTGGCTATCGGGGGAGATCCCAGTTGACTGGCGGCTAGCAAACGTGACGCCCATCTACAAGAAGGGCCGGAGGACTGAACCGGGAAACTACAGGCCTGTCAGTTTGACCTCAGTGCCAGGGAAGCTCATGGAGCAGATTATCTTGAGAGTCATCACGCAGCACTTGCAGGGCAAGCAGGCGATCAGGCCCAGTCAGCATGGGTTTATGAAGGGCAGGTCCTGCTTGACGAACCTGATCTCCTTCTATGACAAAGTGACGCGCTGGGTGGACGAGGGAAAGGCTGTGGATGTGGTCTACCTTGACTTCAGCAAGGCTTTTGACACCGTTTCCCACAGCATTCTCCTCAGGAAACTGGCTGCTCTTGGCTTGGACTGGCGCACGCTTCGTTGGGTTAGAAACTGGCTGGATGGCCGGGCCCAAAGAGTCGTGGTAAATGGAGTCAAATCCAGTTGGAGGCCGGTCGCTAGTGGCGTTCCCCAGGGCTCGGTGCTGGGGCCGGTCCTCTTTAATATCTTCATCGATGATCTGGATGAGGGGATCGAGTGCACCCTCAGTAAGTTTGCAGATGACACCAAGTTAGGTGCGTGTGTCGATCTGCTCGAGGGTAGGAAGACTCTGCAGGAGGATCTGGATAGGCTGCACCGATGGGCTGAGGTCAACTGTATGAAGTTCAACAAGGCCAAGTGCCGGGTCCTCCACCTGGGACGCAATAACCCCAAGCAGAGCTACAGGCTGGGAGATGAGTGGTTGGAGAGCTGCCTGTCAGAGAAGGACCTGGGAGTAATGATTGATAGTCGGCTGAATATGAGCCAGCAGTGTGCTCAGGTGGCCATGAAGGCCAACAGCATCCTGGCCTGTGTAAGAAACAGTGTGACCAGCAGGGCTAGGGAGGTGATCGTCCCCCTGTACTCGGCTCTGGTGAGGCCGCACCTCGAATACTGTGTTCAGTTTTGGGCCCCTCGCTACAAGAAGGACATCAAGGTGCTTGAGCGAGTTCAGAGAAGAGCGACGAAGCTGGTGAGGGGTCTGGAGAACAAGCCCTACGAGGAGCGGCTGAGGGAGCTGGGATTGTTCAGCCTGGAGAAAAGGAGGCTCAGGGGTGACCTTATCGCTCTCTACAGGTACCTGAAAGGAGGCTGTAGCGAGGTGGGGGTTGGTCTGTTCTCCCACGTGCCTGGTGACAGGACGAGGGGGAATGGGCTTAAGTTGCGCCAGGGGAATTTTAGGTTGGATCTTAGGAAGAACTTCTTTACCGAAAGGGTTGTTAGACATTGGAACGCGCTGCCCAGGGAAGTGGTGGAGTCACCATCCCTGGAGGTCTTTAAAAGACGTTTAGATGTAGAGCTTAGGGATATGGTTTAGTGGGGACTGTTAGTGTTAGGTCAGAGGTTGGACTCGATGATCTTGAGGTCTCTTCCAACCTAGAAATTCTGTGATTCTGTGATTCTGCGGTCACATAATACCCTTCTGTTTTGATAGGTGTACTGACTTCCTTGCGGCTTATCCTGCAATATCCCTTGTCAGTTATTTAAACATTCTGGGGTGAAAGTTCTCTTGTTCAGCCTACTTGAGTGTGTTATGAACTCAGAGTTTTGCTCCACTCCAGGAATTACCATTTCCACTTTCTCATTCCCATTAGCTCTACTGCCTTTGCCCTGCACTCTGTAACACCATCCCTATTAAGACATTAAACCAAGTCTTCATTTATTTTTTGGCTTACGTGCATCATCCTAATTCTCTACTGCATGCCCACTGCATAGTACTCCTGCTTATTTTTTCTTTGCTGTCCTTTTATTCATATGACCAAGGAGTCTTTCTACAACTTCTGTTAATATCCCTTGTGAGGTCTGGCACATCCTGACTTTCAGCAAGTATCACTTTATTTGTACCCTACTGGACCATGGGGGGGAGGAGGGGGAGAATTCACTCCTTGGTTCTTTCTTCTTTTCCTCATAGGCTTTCCCCTTGCACCAACATCCCTTTTACAGGGATTTTTTGTTCCTTACTGAAGATACAGAAACTGCAAGAGTGTCTGCGTGCTGTCATTCAGGGGAGTCATTTTGTCATGGGAGAGAACATGCAAGGTGTGCACAGGACATCAACGCCTGAGTATATTAAAAAAATAAAATCCCAACTTCCCATCATCTTTTTACTTTCTCCAACTCATCTGTTTCAAAAGTGGCCATAAACTTCTGTATTTCAATAAGCTAGCTTAAACCACAGATTCAAATGCTGCATTTGAAACTCGGAGAAGCTTCCAGCAAAATTCCCAACTTTGCAGCTTGGATTTGTGTGTGTTTTCAGCGTGTGTTTGTGGACTCAATAAGGTAGAAATAAATTTTGCCTCTGCTGCTCCAGTAATGGCTGGGTGGAGCTGCCTCATTGTGAATAATACTTCCCGGGACAGATTATAGCTATTGAGGTAGCGAAGGATCAGGAGACCTCGGGATGTGAACAGGTGAGATCAATCCAGACTTCAGTAATACTGGCACTGTTGTGCGCTTGCTCTCCTTCCATACGAAATGAGAACAAGCAAGGTGCCTCCCAGATTACTGCTCAGCGAAGATTAGACAAGATGGAGTTTGCCTGGATCTGAGCTTATTTGTATTCATTGGAGTCCTTGACGCCCACCTCAATTCCAGCAACCTAAAAAATAATGGTTACGTTAAAGCTTTCCAGCAAATGCCCACAACACAGATCATTATCGTCTGAGTGACAGGAGGGAAAGAGATGAGAGAGAGGAGAGGCAGGGGGAATCAGCAGCCTGCTGCTGCTGCCTGGATTCGCGTTGTGCAACACCCCAGTAGTAAGGAGGGGGATGTTTTTTCCAATATAAATGCCCTAACAGTGAAAGTAGGGCACGTGGTTCCACGCAGACATTCAGGTGTCCACAAACACTGAATTTAATGGAAGAGCATACAACTACCACAGTACCTGCAGACACTGCCCACTCAGGCAGTATTGTTGAAATGATCATACAGACACCCTCATGCAATTTAAAAAATAATAATGATAAATAAGGCAAAATTGGGTTTTCATACATGGTACCCATGGACCACCCATTTAAAAAGTAAAAAAGAAAACACAACCCAAGGACAGGAGACTGACTTAGCAGCAATGCTGGCTGCAGAGCTGAACCTTGCATCTCGTCTGCCCAAGTATTTTTCCATTCTTTAATTCTTCATAGTGTACTCTTGCTCCTCCGTGACCCTTGGACTCTAGTAACTTGAGGCTGTGGATTACCTGAGGGTACAGGGTCAGCTAGAGAGCTGTGCCTTTTAAACCACTGTGGGTTACCTGAGCTGTACGCTGTAGTGTGAAAAAATATATATATGCAGTTGTGGGCTGATCGATAGGAACCCACCTGGGCACATAAGTTTCTTCAATCCCCCTCTCCTTCAGCCTAAAGCCACATGCTGTACTAGGTTTAATGGTAACAGTGTATATGAGATATGCAGTGAGGGCTGGCACATATAATCTATGTCCTACGCTCTTCAGGAGAGCCAGGCAGCATGCCCTTGGGTCCCTAAGATGGCATCCGCTGCATATGTTTAGGAATCTGAATCACACCCTGTTTGATTTACAGGAAGGCAATCTAACAGTTTAGTAGTGGATCTCAACAAAGCCTGAGTACTCAGCAATGAAAAATGCTTTATAGGGTTAATAGCCAATATCTGTGCTTGCACAGAGACAGACCTACGACTGGCAATAAAAACCAACCAAACAGACAGAACTCGAAGGCTAATTATCTAAATGCATTTTCCCCTTCTCTTTTGTTTTTATTCTCTTCACTTTTTAACAGCAGAGAGAAAAACTGTACATATAGCTGATATTTTGACCAGGTTTTGCATCTTCCCAATTTAAGCATGTTGGGCTTTATAGCAGTGCTATTTCATTGTTTCAAGCTTCAGTGCCAGTTTATTTGCTTTGCCACCCATTTCAGGGGGTTTATTCTTGACTTCAGAGGCAGTGCATGTGTTGTTGTAGAGAACAGTACAAGGGGAACTTTTCAGCTGCCCCTGGATTTAGCCATGACAGAAAAGTTTGTTGCTACTTGGTATTAGCATGTTTTGAAGAGGCTGGAGGAGATTAATACACGTATGCATGAAGTTGTTTGAATGTCTTCAATTTTGGGAATGAGACGTGAAGAATGAGATGCGTGGCGCAGACTGCTTGGCACCACTCGTATCACTTCAGGGGTGCTTCCCTTGCTTCTGCACAGCACCAGCCCATCCGTGACTTTATAAAAGGGAAGAACGTGTTACAGGGCTTGTGGAGCTATCCTGCCAGAAATGGGAACTGCTGTGTAGTATCTCTGAGAAATGTTCCTTACTGAAAAAAAAGGTTAATTTTACACACAATAGACGTGACATCTGTTCCTGGGGCATCCACCAGAAGGACTGGCATCCTTCCCACTATGTCATTTGTGAAGGAGAGACAGAGAAAGGAATTCAGGTCTTTGGATCATCACTTTCACATAATTTGTTGTTGTTGTTTTGAAAGAGCTCCTGCAGTTTCTCTTTAAAGCACTTTTCCTGTGGTTGCTATCACCTCTGCCTACTGCCATCAGTGTGTGGTGTAGTGAACTGTTCTTCCATTGTCTGTTTCTAAAGAGGGTTTGTATATACCATAACCCACCTGGTGACACCATGGTTCTTCAGCTCTTTTTTAATTCCAGAAGGTCCCTGATCCAACCCCAATCTATTAGTCATTTCACAGTAATTAAAAAAAAAAACATGGGTCTAGCCTGTCCTGTGAGTGAATTTGAACCTAATTTCATAGCCCCTGAAGGTGGAAAGCAGAAAAATTGAAAATGGGTCCTCCAAGGTGAAGTTCGGAGAACTTCCCATGAGAAAGGGAGGGAAAAGGATAAAGACATACAATAAGATAATGACACAAGGAAGTGGGGCTTCTCTTTATCTGAAGACTACTCTGGTAGCAGTATTTAGTTGGCCCTCCTGCCTTCCCTCATAATAGGGACATGGAGAAAGTGAGAGTTATCCACAAGTATGTGGTATTAGTTCTGCTTGGTAAACTTCAATGTAGGATAGCAAAAAGCTTGGGGGAATAGCAGATTTTCTTTAGAGGGGGAAGTGTACTTTTGTGTCTGAATATCTCAGGGGAAAAGCGAGCAAGGGAAGCCAGTGGAGGCATCGCTTTCTGTAAGCCAAAGGCAAAAGCTACCTGCCTTCCTCTCAATACATATTGTTCTTCTTAACATGAAGAATGTCATTTTTAATGAAAGATTATTGGAGGCATGAGAGGGCATGGGGGACAGAGCAGTCATGGTGCTGATCTCAGCAGTGGGACTGCCGTTGTTAATATGCTTGCCCTTGCTAAGGATCTGTTCGGGCATAGATGGAAATTAGGATCTCTGATTTGACTGTGTTTCTTTACATGACATTTCTTCCAGTTTCTGTTCTCTTACCTACATTTCTGCTTCCAGCAGTATCAGAGCACCCCATGCTTTTGAATGTATTTATCCACACAATATTTATGTTGTAAATTAGGAGAAATTTCTTCTCAGAAACAGTAGTGAAGCATTGGAATGGGTTGCCCAGGGAGGTGGTGGAGTCACCGTCCCTGGGGGTGTTTAAGGAAAGGCTGGACGTGGTGCTTAAGGACACGGTTTAGTGGGTGACATTGGTGGTAGGGGGACGGTTGGACCAGATGATCTTGGAGGTCTTTTCCTAATTATTCTGTGATACCACACGGTTGGAACAGAAGAGTTATGCCAGTTTATAATTAGGATGCCCCAGTCAAGGAGTTTGAGACTAGTGATATGCCTGTGTCTACATCAGCAGTATTGCAGACCTGTAGGAGCACATTGATAGAGCGAAACTGTTACCATAGGTTCGTGCCCTTTCTTCAAGGTTTCCTTGTTTTTTCCCAGCTTGTGACTACAAAAATCAGGACCGAGGACCTGACTATAAAATTTTCAAGGGAGCGTGCTTTGAATTAAATGTACCTGTGAATTGCATACCTACTAGCAGGTGGAATACATTTGATCTGCATCTTATTTTCAGCAGAAAGAAATCTGGTCTCTGCACTTCGAGACTTCTCTACTGTCCAGACTTGGGGAGTGGGGATGGCCTAGAGATTCACTTCAAAATTACATTTATGCTCTGAGCTGGAACACTGATGCAAACACATCAGGAGTCAACTGCTACCTTCTGAGATGTGGTAGGGTATCCTGCCTATGTTCCTGCTCAGAAGAGCAGAAGAGAGTCTCCCTTGGTTTTGGTGTTATATTTGCTAGCCTTGTGTGGATATCTCAAAGCAGCAGTCAGCCAAATCAAGCCTAGTAAGTCTGTAGCAGAGCAGCAAAATGGGGTTCTTTGGTATCCTGGGAGCTCTTTACCTTCCAGAAGAGTTTTGGGATTGCTGCTGTTACTTAGACTTAGGTGAGAGCTGGCTCCTGGGAAGGGGAAATTCTTTGGCAGTGTTGGCATTCCTGCTCAGCAGGTAAATAACTTTCTTCTTGACTTTCTAAGTTGAAGCAGAGATTTCTAGTGGTGATGACCAGGTTCCTCGGGTTTTGGAAAAGTTGTAGTACTTGAAAATAATGGCCACACCGTGTTCCAGTCATCACTGTAATGATGAGTTCTTGTTCATGAAGACCTATTTGGAAATAAGCTTGATGTAGACAGTGTTGTAAAACTCTACCAAAATTCAATCCACCGACAGTGGTCCGGACTGGAATCTCAAATCTAAATGCCTGTCAGCTTCAGAGCTGTATTTTAGGGTTGTATAAAAAAAGTGCCATATTTTGGAAAGCTCTGTTCTCTCTGAGCTTTTGTGCCATGAGTGTAGGTCAGTGCTTTGCTTCCATAAAGTATTCACTGGGAGTTCTCCTGGGTTAACATTATGTTATGACAAACCTGTCAGTGTTCAGGAGGCATTTGGATAATGCCCTCAATAACATGCTTTAATTTTTGGTTAGCCCTGAAGTGGTCATGTAGTTGGACTAGATGGTTTTTGTAGGTCACTTCCAAGTGAACTACTCTGTTCTCAATCTTCGCAAAGCAATGTGGTGTGGATGCTTTTCACGTAAAAGAGAGATCTGGTCGTGGATAGTGCAAGTTCACGAGAATTAAAGATGTGAGCATTTTCCCACTTCATCACTGGGCTGCACCCTCAGCATTGCCTAATTAAATCTAGCTGACAGAAGCACCATGGCCACACAATAATTTCAGTCCATCTCCTTTTATGACCAAAGATAATAAAAATACAAAAGGACTCCAGCTCTTAGTTCCTCTTCGTGGCTTTTACCAGAGCTGTGCTGTCAGGCTTAAGTTAGAGGCCTTGTTGCTTAGATGGCAGGTACGTGTTCCAAAGAGATGGAATAAAACTCAGTTTAAGACATGCACACATTGCTAGACTGCTCTTCTTCGCCGTTTTATACACTCGCTATTTATGTATGTATATTACTCTAATCGCAAAACCCCGTAAAAAGTCATGTTACTATAATTTGGGATAAATACCTTACAACTGGAAGCATGGGGTTTTAGCTGCAGTATTCCATCAGCAAAATCCCAGCTTAGACCATTATTCCTCTTGCACTCTTCTAAAAATTACTAGTGGATACGGGAGTCATCTGCACAATTCCCCGTGATAAGCTTATTCCATAACACGGCTCCTAAAAAACCCACTGACATCCTACCCCAAAGATGGCTGCACTTTAGCAGCAGGTGTAAAAAAATGCCAGTACCCTACAGCGTGTATGTAAATCTTGCGAATCCTTTGCGATAAAGTGCAATATAAACGTCTGATGATAATATGGTTTGGAAACATTGTCCTTGCTCTATACCTTGTAGCTGGTTGAATGATTTACTGACTAATTATCTGATAGGAGGCAGCAGTAACTTACCCCCAGACCACGTATTACTGATATTGATAAAAAAGAGAGCCAGCGTGCCTCACCATATAAAGAAGGTGGGGCTCCTTTTGAAATAATAGTATCAGCTCATGTAGCCCTGCAGACAGAAAGGTTTCTTGTAAAGGCTCCATACTTTATGTGGTTGGGAACAAGCATGCGTGAGAATCCGAAGCAGGAGAGGAAAACTTGCAGTGTTTCGTTTATACCTGTCTAGCATTAGGTGTGGTATTGACTAGTGTTATTTGAAAGCTATACTGGACCAGGAAAAGGGCATTATCAGAGTCACAGAACTACAAATAGGTAATTAAGTGAATCAGATTTTGGGGGGCCTTGAGATGCCTATTTTGGGCTACGTGATTCCTTTCTGCCACTGTTCCTTTAGCTGTACCAGGCACTTTCATTAGTGACACTGTTGAATGGGTCAGATGTGAGGCAGGAAAATGTGGGCCACTGCTGAAAGGGGCAGAGATGTGACATCAAGTGATTTGGAAAAGGACAAGGAACTTAATGCCTTCTTCACCTTGGTCTTTACTGGTAGGATTTGCCCTCAGGAATCCCAGGCCTCTGAGACCAGTAGGAGATGCTAGCACAGTGAAGACTTGGCTGAAGTAGAGGAGGACGAGACTAGGGAATGTTTAAAGAAACTGGAGACAAACAAGTCCGTGAGACCTGACAGGGTGTATCTGTGAGTGCTGAGGGAGTTGGCTGGTAGCATTGCAAAGCCGCTCTTGATTACTGAAGGGTTTTGGTGATTGGGAGAGGTTCCTGAAGACTGGAAAAAGAAAGTATCAGACCTGAATATCCAGGGAACTACAGACTGGTCAACCACACCTCAGTCTACACCTCAGTCTGTGGGAACATGAATTCTGGAAACACTTTCCAGACCCTTGAAGGACAAGAGGGTGCTTCCGAGTTGTCAACATGGATTTGCAATGAAATGATCAGTGAATGGGTGCATATTAGGGATCTTGATAGCAGATGCTGTTTTTACTTTAGAAAGGCATTTGACACTGTCTCCTCTAAGATCCTCATTGACAAACTGGTGAAGCGGCCACAAATTGCAATACAGGAACTTCCATTTCAATACATGGAAAAACTTCTACTGCAGGAGTGCTCAAACACTGGAAGGGTTGCCTGCAGGGTTGTGGAGTCTCCATGGATGGAGACATTAAAAACCGGGCACGGCTCTGAGCAACCTGTTCTAGTTAACCTTGCTCTGAGCAGAGGGTCTAGACAAGACAGTCTGCAGAGGCATTTTCCAATCTTGATGATTGCCCTGGGGGTCTGAGTGCTTAAGTTTGATGTGACAATATCCGTGTTAGGTTCAGAGCTGTAATAGAGAACAGAGGTGGAGCTATTGGATATACAGAGTCCTGTATGCGAAAGAAAACTGACTGATGCTCTGGCTTTTCTTGTAGAAGTTCTTTTGAACTCACTGAAAAGTGTCTGAATAGCATCTCTTGTCTGCTTGCTTTTACAAACTTCTTTGGTGTGAAAGAACTGCCAGTTGCAAACCAACTAACCAACCCAAACTCTTGCATTCTAGTAAGGTTTCCGGCTTGTCTTGCCAAATGTTGCTGTAAGCATAGATATATATATTAAAGTGTTTCAGCTCCCACCTGAAAGGTAGGAAGACAGAATTATGTGTTGATAGAGTGAAGAGAGTATGCACAAGTTCCTTACTTTCCCATTAAATCTTAGATGGATGACTGTATATTGACCCATATGTGGTCATGATGCAAAAGCAGTCCAGAGAAGGAATGCAGAAAAGAGCAATTATTGTACTTAATGCCATACAGATCCTTCAGAGCTATTCCAGTGATTCACTTGCACATTTAGATAATCCTCCTGATTTTGCATGGGTACCTTGCCCTTTTGTGTTTTGGAATGAAATCTGCTGACGTGGGCATCTATATGAAGGTGTATGGCAGAAGCAGTGCTGCTATAGAAAAAGGTAAATGCTTAGGTGGAGGTAAGGGCATAGTTTGGCTGCAGATTCCTTATCATGCAAACGTAAAATGTTCCAGGCAAGAAAAAGTCCACCTTGGTCAACTCCCAAGAGAAGTTTTTGGCTTGAGCGGTCAGGAGAAGAACAAACATGTAGCAGTTTCCTTTACAAACAGAGCATGTTTGTTGTTAAGCCACTGCAGAACAATAAACTTCCTGTCTAAATAATTGTCTATTCCCACCACAGCCCTTGTATGCTGAAAAGGTACAGGGACTCCAGGTTCTGATAGAAAATATTGATCTTTTGGTGAGGTCAGCTGGTGGTGATGAGAAAGGAAGGGAGAAGGATGGCAAAGTGTAAGCTCTATACAAGCTTCTTTTTTTTTTTCCTATTTTTTTTTTTTTTTCCCCAAGAGCGTCCACTTGAAGAAACCACAGGATATGTCCTTGTTTCATTAGTTCATTGTAAAGCTCTCCCCTTTGCAATTGAGACGTTCAGCCTCTTGGGAAAGACAGCTAAACAGAAATCCATTTACCTTTCACATGTTTTTCATAATTTCCCCTGCTACTTTGGTTAATTAATTATCACCGCTATTTGTGTTTAAACAAGGGGCCTGTCTCCCTCCCTCCTTCAAAGCCCATCTGCTCCTCCATGACCTTGCCTGCGAAGGCATCGCGGCGCTGACTTTGTGCAGGCACAAAGCCTTGGTGGCAACAGACAGCTGTGTCACAAAGACAGGGCGGTGCGACCTCGCGGCAGGAAGGGCCGGGCTGGTTGCGGGCAGAGATGTCTCCCACAAACACCGACGCTTTTGATGATAACGCCGAGGAAGGTAAGAACAGAACAAATCCAGAACAAATGATCTTGCTGTTCGAACGCTCCTGCTTTAGAAGTTGGCCATCGCTTTAAATCCCCTTCTTCAAAGACGCTTTTTTTTTTTTTTAACTTGCGTGTTTTTCATGCGAAGGGAATGGCTTCTCCCTCAGATCTCATCTCAGAAGACATCGCCAGGAAGAAGTAAGGGATGGATTTAATCACAGAGGAGATGGGCTTGGGTTTTTAAAAAGCCTGGGTGGTATCTCAATCCAAATTTTCATTTGTTCAGTTTGGACAAGCAAACCCAACGCTTGAGAGGCAGTCTAAGTTTTATTCTGATTGCACACGGATCTCTGTCTCAGCCTACCCCCGCCCAAAATGCCTGTCTTCTGAATGAAATCAGGTGTTCGTCTATAAAGGAACCTAGCAATGAAAGCTTTCCTTTATAAACATATTTGCATGGCTGGATGGGAAGTGGAAATTGAGACTCATGATCACAAAGCATTTTTAATGTAGATACAGCAAGGCTGCACATCAAAGCTGAGTAACATATAAGTGGTACTCCACAAGTAATCTGCAGAAACTGCCTCTATATGTATTGATTGTGAGACTACAGAAAACATAGCTTGATCAGTCTGTTGCTGTCTTCCTCCTTGGCTGATTGCTTAGTTGTTCCATGAAATGGCAATCTTCAAATCCACACACCTACTTCGTTAGCTAAAAGTAGCCAGTGTTTCAGTATAGTTCAGCGCTGTTTATTGCCTGAGAACAATTTATAGCGCGGTGTGCTGCTGTGGTAGGCTAATCAGGTTGAACCAAGTCTCCCTTTTGGATCCATTCCACAATTAAATCATGCTCGTTCAGAGCATGCATTATGGGGCTCAGTTGATGTGAACCACAGCAAAACGTTTACTTCTCTGGAGTCCGTTTTCTTTCAGGTGATAAGGAAGGTGATAGCACCTACATCCCACCTTAGCTTCATCACAGCTCACTCAGCCTTCGGTTGGGAGGAGAGGGTGAAAAAGAACATTGAAGGGAGAGACACCAGTTTACGTTAGGGTCTCTTTGCGAGACTTTGAGGAATTTAATGGACCTAGTACGGAATTTTTAGGATTGTCTAGTCACTAGGTGGAAGCTGAGTCTAAGGGAAAATCAAGTCTTTTGTGTCCCACTGAATGGCTCCCACCCAAGTATCATTTTACTTCATGTCTGATTTGTCCTTAGCATCCCATCTAGCTGCTGCAGCTGTTTTCTCTGCATCCCATTTGATTCTGTCTGAGTAGTTTCTCATCTGTCTCACTTCTTATGCGCTGCTTAAGTTTTACTAGATAATCAACCATTTCCTGTTGTTTGCCAGTATCCTGATCTCTGTGACCTCTCCTCTGTGCACAGACCTTCCTTTTCATGTTCTGTTTGCTTGGTTGGATGTTTGGACGTGTGTATATGCATAATACACCTCCACTTAGCTGGTCCTCAGATGCTGATGCAAATTTTCTGGGTTGCACCAGCAGTGCATTTAGTATTGTTGCATTTATATCCTTGCAAAAGCAGTTTTCTTGGAGTCCAGCGCCCTACAAAGAATGTAAAGATCTTTTAGATCTGCAGATCTAACACCCTCTTATCATCACTGTAATAGAATAGCTGGTGGAACCCAGAAAGAACCCGGCCTTTCTGATTTGCCATGCAGTCTGTAGGTTGTTCCTTTGCTCTGGTGTAACAGACAATAGAGGACCATGGGGAAAGATTGTTTTGGGACAGCAGTAATGTTATATTTAAGTATGCTTTTAAAAAAAGAAGAAGGGCAAGAAGTTTCTTTAGTTTGGCATCTTCTATCAGAGGCAAGATAATAGAATTTCTAAACCCATTGATTTTATGGCATTAAGAATCTGCTTGATAAGTCAGTCTCTGTACACTGGTGATCGCTATCTCCAGCTGTATAAGCAGTACTGTCCCCATTTCATTTTCAATAAGAAATTGAGGGAGACTTAGCTTTGCTGAAGACTTTGGGGGAAGGCAAGCGGCATAAAACCTCGGTGCTGTTGGGCTGGTTCACAGCTATTTATTATTAAATACTGTAGGGGTCGGAGAGAAACCAAGTCAGAGGAAGTGTGAGCAAAGAATTTGTGCGCAGCTGCCCTCAGCAGGAGGTGTTGCAGGGAAAGGGGCAGGAATTGGGGTGGCGGGGTGATCCCTGTTCCCTTTGGTCCTGTGGATGTGAAGCATGTACAGCACTGAAACGCGTCTCGGTTCCAGGGAAAGAAGGATTGTGCTCCCCAACTCCCTTACTGAGTGTCTGAAAAAGAAGGGGAATAAATGAGGGCGGGTGGAGTCACAGGCAGGCCCATGGCGTTGCCAGGTACCTTGGCCGGATAGCTGCACAACATCCCTTTCCAAATGCTGCCTCTCTCCACGGGGCTGTCCAAGTCTGTTTTCTACTTGGCTGGATGTGCTATTGAGTCCTGTTTGGAAGGATTCACATGTGACCTAAGACCGTCCTCTAGATGTCTGACTCTGTCCTCTACGACATAAATAATGCAAAAACAAACATGCCAAACAGTAACCTTCACTTGTCTTCCTGACACTGCTGGAGGGAGGGAGGAAAGGAAGGAGCAAGTGCGAGCAAGCGAATGAGCAAAAACTGTATGCTAGGCAGGCAGGAGCCTGGCAAGGAGAGGCAAGGTACAGCACGAGGAGCTGCGAGATTCGCTCTCCGCCCCAGCTCTGCTGCTTTCCATGAGGATGTGTGTCTGCTGAGGTGCTGTCCCTGCCAGACGAGGCCATGGAAGCATCTGTCCCCAGCCTGGAGCAGAGCAGCCCTGCTCCTTGCCCAGGAGGTACGGGAAGCTTTGGCAGCCTCCTGAGCATTTCTGCTCAGCGTGGGCCGTGGCTGGAGCTGGGTGAAGGCGCTGCTATCACTCGAGTTCAAATCTAAAAGACCTTTGAGGTGCTGCTCAGCTGTCCTAGTAGCCTCAAGCAAGTCAGTTAAAATTGCACAGTGACTCTCTCCCCTGTGCCCTCTCCCAAAGCCCCCTCCCCACGTCTCTAAAGAGGAGAAGAGACTCCCTTTTCCCTACTGAACGTACTTGTGATGCAAGTATTCATTAATTGCAGATACAGTTGTACGCGGATTGCGTGCTAAAGCGCTACCAGCTTTGTGTGGAAGACAAACGCACGCAGACTTAAATAGCTGAGATTTTTATCTTTCTGTCTTTGCACAGAAAATATGCAGTGAGTTGTCCTCATCTAGGGACTTGGCAATGAAAGAAGAAATCACTATTTTCTCTCTGTGAGATACCAGGAGGTGTAGGGGGCTGCTTGCATGTTCCTTCCAAAGAAGAGGGCTTCCCCATCCCAGCAGTGGAATGTTTCTGTCAGGTTAAAAATTGTGAGACTTTCTAGGAAAGAGCATCAAAAATACAGCTTTTGGACACAGAGACAGTATTTCCCCTCTACATAACTCTAAAGCACTCTGCAGTGGAAACCTGGCTAAGTGGAGCTCTGAGGATCTCCTAAAGGTAAGCGCAGGGGCAGATGAGTGCCTTGGTGTCTGTGAAAGCACCAGGCACCCAGGGACCGCACACATCTCAGGGATTGCAGAGTGGTGCACACAGGCTTGCCATTCAGATAACGAGAGTGCAGTGATTCATTCGAGTTGGCATAGGTTTGAACCTGATGGATTGGTGTAGGACGTGTGGGACGGTCTCTTGCTGCACAGGAGCCACCTGGACAGATGGTGAAGGCCAGCCCCCAGCTCAGCTTCTGATCGGGGTCCAACAGCCAGGCAGGTATCTGTCTCCAAACCAACTGTGAGTCAGGTGAGAGAGAAGATGGTGCGCAGGGAAATGAGGAGAAGGGCTTCAGCCTGAGAAGCTTGGCATCCAGGCAGCTTTGGAGCGGGGTTGTCCTGCTCCCAGCGGACTCCGAGCTGAAGGAAATCCAAATTTCAGAGTGTTTGCTGATCAGATGTCCCCACTTAAGCATAAAACTGAAAACCTTTTGTTTTGAGGAGCTCAGAAGACAAAGCTGCAAGACCAAAGAGGGTGAGACTGTTGGCATGCAGGAGCGCTGGGTAACTAGCTGCCTGGAAAGTGAGCTGGGGAAGCTATTGTGGGCTGATTCCCTAGGTACCGCTGCCCCTGTTCTGCCGAGCTGTGTTTGCACAGAGCTTGTTCCAAGCCGTCGTCTTTGCACTCAGATCCTGCCTCCCCATCTGCTCACCTGCCGTCCATCACTGCCTACACTCTGGGATTAATGTTCCCAGTCCTGCATGCCAGCAGTCTGACTCCCTCAAGCTTCTGTAGCTTGCTTTCTCGAGGATCAGATCAACTATTCTCCTGTCCCGTTCCTCAGCACACACCGACTCAATCTCTGTCATACCAACACACTCTCGCGTGCACGCACACACTTCAGCTAAACGCCTTTTGTGTGTTGCATCGCTCACAGCATTAAAAGAGGTGTTTGCTTCAGCAATGTGATTATCCCATGTGTAAGGCATTTTCCCTTCATTTTTCTTCCTTGGTTGGGGGAAGGCAGTTGTATGCAGAGCTTGCAAAAATTTGTTTGCGCCTTTATTAATGGTGAGCGGAATGGCGTCTCTGGTGTGTGACAGGGAAGCCTGGGCCATTATTTTAGATTTTTATTTAAAAAGCAACAAAACAGTCACAAAAAACTCAACAACAGAATGTCTGCGTCTTACCTACATAGATCATCATCATCTTACAGCTCTGTGTAGAATAGCCCATTTTCCCCTCAGCCCTGTGCCCTGGTGGGACTGAGTTCCTCAAGAAATGGGATTTATGACTCACACAGGTTTTTAATATACTATCAGAACGCTGCTGTGTCTGAAAAGCTATGATACTTACTCTGGATCCCAGCAGACTTTCTCGCCGATATTGACTTGCAGATGAAAGCTACCATGTGCCATTAAAATAAAGATGCTGAGCCTTGTCATCGTGCAGTTGCAGGGCAGAAGCATCAGGCTCTAGCAGGGAGTGGTGGTTGGCAGAGGATCCACAGCCGTGTTACTCTGGCAGAGTGTCCCCAGGCCTCTGATCCCTCCTTGGGCGGACAGGAGCCATTCGTGTGCAGAGCTGCAAGGCTGGTCGATGGCCGGTGTCCTTGTCCTGTGCCTTCTGATGGCTGTGATTCTCCTCAAGGGCTGGGCTGCACATAGGGCACGTGTGGCATGAGCCCATGTCGCTGGTGCTTGTGGCTAGGCAGCCTGTGTGCTGTTGTGTGCTTTTGCTCAGCACACGGCATGCCGGAGTGTTGCAGTAAACAGCTTTAATGCAAATGTTGTGCAGGGCTCGGAGCCGTGATTAAATCACCGCCGTTTTACTGTTGGCTGTGGTTTTCTCATTCCCCACATGTACACTCCTAGCTAGGGCTGGGAGAGAGGCTGGAGATGTGCTCTATCTGATGGATCTAAGGCCCAATTTTCAGCTTTTGCAATGTTTTAATAACACTGCTTTTCTGCCTTGGAAACAAACCACAACCTAATCACCCTCTTTGACTTTGCTGTCAGTTCAAGACATTTTTCTGATAAACTGTTCTCAGAGTCCAGTATGGGTTAAAAGCAGGCAAGGTAATTACGGTGGGGGATACTTGAACTGAGAAACAATAAGAAAAGAAAGGAATCTACGTACATGTGGGATACGTGTGTGCCTGTGTGGGTGGATGCAAGTGCCCACTGCTCTCTCTGTGACTGCATGTGTCATCTGCTTGGGTTAATGAGTTTCTGTGGCTTGAGATGCCACTCAGCGCTGCCCGTCTGTGCGTATGTTCCTGCCCTGGGGTAATGGCTTGATCCAAAGTGGTGGAGTTAAATTGGGCTTTAGTCCCTTGTATTTGATGAAATTATGCCCACAAAGTTACACAGCTTCAGCTGATGGTGAAGCACAGTCAACTGATTACTTGTAGCAAACCTATTTATTTTAATCTTTTATCTAGTTCTTTCGTTGTTCCCAATGTTGCTGCAAAATGAAAGAGATATGAGTTCTTCAGGCTGACCACAGACAGTTGCTCCAGGACCTTTATAACAAAGAGTATAGTAATGCGCGATATACAACCGTTACACCTGGACAGAGGCCTGACACCCAGCTAGGTGAGATCACGAGGAGCACAACCGTTACGTGTACCTTCAGTCCTGTGAGGTAAATAACGTTGTGCCATGGATTTCATTTAATAATGAGCTGATCAAAACCGATGAAGGTGCCTCTTATGGGAAATGCTGGCGTCTGAGCAGTCATCTTTCTCCCCAGTCAAGGCGCAGCATAAGTCAGAGTAAAGAAGTGTGTCTTCTAACGACTAATA
Organism: Nettapus auritus; assembly: GCA_011076525.1. Taxonomy (NCBI): domain Eukaryota; kingdom Metazoa; phylum Chordata; class Aves; order Anseriformes; family Anatidae; genus Nettapus; species Nettapus auritus. The sequence continues at coordinate 85,506,148 of CM021765.1, forward strand.
TTCTGAAGGAGGAATGTGGAAAAATGTGAAAGCATTTCGCTTGCTTCAGGTTCAGCTTGCAGATCTCCCAGCCCCTTCAGTGCCTCATGGAAGCTGTGGCCTAGGACCTACCCGTGCTTAAGGGCTCTGCATCGCATCAGACTAATCAGAGTAGGCCTTCTTGAGTGCGTTAGAGCCTTATATTTAGTCTGAGTTATCAGAGAGAGCATTTTTATTTCATCAAAACCTCATTTTCCAAAGGAAAAATGTTTCAGTCAACCTTAGTGATGATTATGCAGCCAAGCACAAGGAGTATAAACAAAACAAAACGTATTTTCGCTATGCATAGCTTTTCATTCTAGATTAAAGCAAACAACCAGAAAGAATATTGGTCTCCCATGAGAGAGCAATGTATTGGTGAGTCTACAGTAAGAAGGTAGGAAGATGCAGCAACTTTGAGAGTAAAATGGCCGTTGGGGAGAATTTTTGAAACAGATTTAAAGGGGAAATACACAGAAAGCGGAGAAGCAAGAATTTCTTGCTGCTTCCACCATAGTAATAATAATAATACTTTGCCCAGTGCGTATGCTTTACTGCTCACTGTAGCCAAGAGCAAAATTCCCTGCCCACCAAACAAAATCAGCAAAAGGCAAGACTGGCTTTGCAGGCAGGAAAACTTCATGGGTGCATCCATCAAATCCTGCAATGGGACCAGTGAAGCACGCAAGCTGCAAGGCATCAGTAATGAGAACTGGAGAATAAAAACCCACAGCAGTACAGGCTCAATAATTAATCAAAGCTGAAAATCTTTCTAACGAAGGCAGCAGCCCCAGCAAAACAAAAAGAGAGCATTTAAGGAGTTAGGGGGTCTGAAGAAGAAAGGAGGAGATTGCACAAAACAGGTTATCAGTGGAGGGGGAAAGAATGGCATCAGCATCTCCCTTCTTGAGGTTCTCAGGAATGCACTGAATCCGGTATGGTGATAGATAGGAATCATATTAATATTCTTGATTTATTTTTCTTTTCTGTGACCTGATCCATGTAAGTGCCTTTACTGGTGGCTAGCTACTAGTGTAAGAAAGAGGTCATTCTATAGAAGAAAAGCTCCTGCCTTGGGAGCCTGCATCCTAGAGATGTCTCTAGTTTTCAGGGTGACAGCATAAATGTGTTTCTCAAAGTCCCTGGTCTAATGTATAAAGTTGTCTGGCAAAATTCCCAGATGAGTCTCAAGGCTTATTTAATTATGAATCAAAGCCTTAATATATACCTTGTGCTTCTAGCCCTTTTAAACAGAGGACCTCAGGTTGCTTCTCACACCAAAGGGGGGAAATGATTCATATAGAGTTGGTTGTGAGTGGCAGGTGGACTTCAGCAAAAGCAGGCATGAAATAGGAGCCTTGTCATCCTGGACCCCATGCACGTTGAAAGCCAGAAGGTTTCCAAGGCTGAGGAAAAGCGACCTGTTACTCACAGCAGGGTTCTGACTAAGCACTTGAAACTTTTCTGCCCTGTGGCTTGATGCTTCTTTGAAGGTATAGACCAAGATGGCATAGAGATGGCTTCTGTGAAGAAATCAAGTCCAGTGGGTGTGTTAGTGAGAATACTTCTCCTGTTGGTTGAGAACTTGGCAGCAAACTTGCTCAGGAAAACAGGTATCGAGGGACACATTACCATTATCTACCACTCTCTTCTCCATCTGTCCCTTGGACGCTTGGCCCCTTTCAAAGTCTTTGATCTGGAGTTCAAAATCCTGTGAGAGCTACTAGTTCTCTGTAAGGTTGTGTCACTTCTGTATGTAGCTGCTTTATGCGGTTGATCAGGTAGAGTGACACAGGTGACACAGCAGTCCCACTAACTGGATCTCTATGCTGGAATTCTCCAGTGCATGAAGAAAAGGTTATTAAATCCTTGCCCCAGCAAAGCCAACTGTGGCACCGGAATCTGTGCATCACCTCCGCACAGCAAGACATTTGTTTTTGTTTTCATACCTCTCTCCTGAAAAGCATGCAACCCTTTTTCCTCAATACAAGACAAAAAGATCATTGTTGTTGTTTACACTTATGGGAAGCAAGCAAATAAAAATGGGGATGGGGCCAAGTTAGAACCGATAGATAAAATGGATTAGGCAGATAGATGGAAACCAAATTAGCTGCGAAGCCAGTGTCAAATAGAATAGAAAATCATTTCCACCCAATAGCCAGCTGAAAGATTTAGCAAGACAAGAAGGAAATAATCAAGATTGCCTAATTGCCAAGTAACCTCTCAGTCATCCTTTCACTCCCTTTCTTCCCTGATACAATCTGTCTCAGATTTCTCTATTAAAATGGAGGAAAACATCTTTTGATGTGGTCTGCAATGTGAACTGCAAGACAGACTCAAAGAAACTCCTCTGAAAGAAAGGCCCTTTATGTAAAGCTATCTCTAATGTGCCATACAGCTGCCTCACAAGATTTTTGGCTGAAGGAAATAAAAGAGAACATGCCAGCAAATACTGTGTATGCTGTTCCCTTCTGGGTTGGCTCTGTTATCTAGCATGTCACATACAAAGTTTGATATGCAAACAGTTGGTGAAGAATTAAGTAAATAGCAGGGATATATGGGGTGCACTTTCTCTCCATGAATTGCTGATAATCCCTTCCTGGGGGTGGAAAGGGAGAGCTTTGAGGAGCTGAAGAGCAGCTTTTTAATTAGTGAGAGCCCCTGGCCACATTGAGAAGTAGTGTTCAGCAGCAGTATTCTTGGAGAAAACAAAATTTATGCAGGGATGCAGCGATGGAAATCTGTTCCTACAAGCCTGGCAAAATGGGTCTATCTTGTGTTGCTTTTCCATTTCTTCGAAAGGACTTAAAGATATGTAAAGGCTATAATATAGTCTGTTGGCAGAAGAAGTAGGTAGAGCTGTGTGTGTCGGGAGCCTGATAATAGGCTGCATGGATTTTCCTGCAAGTGACTTTTTCAAACCTTGAGTGGGAAAAAAAACTATCAGAGATGACTCTCAGAAGTGAGCTTAGTTTTCTTCCTGGAGTGTATTGAACATTAATGATAAAGTCCCTTGGAAGCAGACTCTCTAGATTCCTGCAACCTATGAAGATACCAGGTGATGCTAATGGGAATCAGTCATGATGTGGAAGTTGGATGCCCATACATTTTCCATGACCTGTGCACTTTTCTTCCTCCCAACCAGTGAGGTGGGGGGAGGATGCCTGGCTGGTGGTCACTCTGTGCCAATTCAAAGCACGTAATCAGGAAGAGCTGAAGAGGCCTGTGCATATTGGGTTGCATCTCCATCTGGGCAGGTTTTCCACATTTTCCAACTCTGGTGGAGTGACCGACTGCCTGCTCTCCCTAGAGGAGTGGGCTTTGGCCACCAGGTGGAGGAGGAGCAAGTCTGGAGCTCTTGCTGGGTTTCTGCGTAAACACCAAATGTTATTTCTGACTGACTGAACGCTTCCTGTGAAGTAAGAAAGAGGGCAACACGTCATTTAGACTACATGCTTCTGTTAAAATACTGCTAGGCAGATATCTATGATATTTTCATTTCTTGCTCTAAATTAAAAGGGAAGGAAGACTCCCTTGAGAGTATCTTGGTTGTGTTCAGGGCTGAGATTAGTTTTTGTTTTTAAGTCTTTCTTTATTATTGAAAACCAGAGAATTTCCTGAGTTGACAAAAGGTGTGATGTTACTAAATGAAGCAAATAGAAAGTTAAAACAGAGATCTCTGTGGTTGAGACCTGAGTGCTAATGAAAGGCTAGGAGGTAAAGACAAAGTGCTTGACCTTTTCAGCAAGGTTTGAGCAAGGATTCTGCTATAAAAGATTTCCAGTCAGCACTGCTGTAAGTCCTGTCAAAACTGAGTCTTCATCCATGTACAGCAGAGCGGTATCTAAGCAGGTGCTTTGCTAGGATGGATGAGTGGAGTGAGTCGCAGAGGCCTTCACCACATTTAGGTGCTAGTTTACACAGCTGTGTGGGGGTGTGTCAACTGTGAAAATCCGTAAACCCATTTGTTTTCTGTGGCCATTATGTCAAACAAAACTACATGAAAATGTTAACAATTTCAGTGTTGTTCCTTTCACTCAAGTTGACGCAGTGCTGGGGGCCAAGGCTGACTCCTAAAGGAGGGAATGGCAGGGTCTTGACTGGGACCCCCTGAAGTGCTTCCCCTCAGCACATGCCATGCCGTGTGGGCAGTCTCCCAGTCTGTTTCCTATCATCACAGGCGTATCATAACACCAAATTTGCAGGGGCTGGTGGCATCACCCTCTCTGTGCTTTTACTCAAGCCGTGTGCTGTGCCGCGGGGGCTGCGGCCTACCCGCTGAGGCAGCAGGCCGGTGGGGGGGCTGCAAGGCGGCCATGCCCTGCTTCCCCACAGCCCTCCGGGACAGGGACAGGTGAGGGGAGTGCTGCAAGCAGGCATCCCTCTTTCCCAAAAGTAGAGTAGGTGAGGGAGGCGTCTGTGCTTACAGAAGGGATAGCCCGTGAACTAGTGCTGTGTTTCTGCCAGGAGCCAGAAAGGTCTATTCTTAAATAAGTACCTGCTCTGAGAACCTGGTTTAATTTTTCCCCCTCAGGGAGGCTGCTTTGAAGGAGAGAAAAGTGCTTTTACAGCAGAGTTGCAAGCAAATCCTTTCCCTTCAGTGTCATTTCCTACTTGTTGAGAAAGGGAGAGCAGTTCTGGGGAAAGGAACATTGAAATCATCTTCTAAATCACTTTGGTTATGGATCTCTTCGGTATTGTGTGAAAACCTGGTGTAAATACACCATTAAGAACAGGCCTGGTTGCAAACAGACCACACATAGCCAATGTATTCAGATCAAATGGGTATAGTGAAAGCTTTAAGTAAGTAGCAGATAAAGGGGGAAAATGCCTATTTAATAAATAAGCACAAATACAAAGACACGTACAAAGCAAGCAAGAGAAAAATCTCATGTGACTCTCATGGGAAATAATAACATTACTGTAGGAGACTAGGCAAAGGAATGAAGCTAATAAATGAGAAACATCTAGTATATCAATTCTATACCCCAGCAGTGAATTGTGCTGTTTTATACTGCAACTAAGGCTCTGGATTTTATTTATTTATTAACATAAAGAATCAAAATAAATACTGAAGATTCAGGGGGGAGGTGTGAGCTGAATCCATTGCTCCAAAGTTATGCTAACACAGATGCGTGGAGAATGGCAAGTGCTAGCGACTAAGTCCATCAGATCTGTAGAAGACCTTTCCAGTTCAAGCTTTCTGCCTCACAGCATGACAGTAACATGAGAAAACCTGCCTCAACCTGCCTTTTCCAAAGGTTTAGGTCTTAGTGATGCAGTACCAAGGGCTAGAAGTACAGCCATGTCAAGATGTCAAGGGCAGCTTTGGCAGCCAGGATAACTAGTTTGTATAAGCTTTTTTTTGTTTGTTTGTTTGTTTTTGTTTTTTTGTTTGTTTGTTTTTTTTTGTTTTTTTTTTTTTTCCTGAGACCCCATTTACTGCTGAGATGTTGTTTCCATTTGGTCAGGAAACAGTTGTAAGTGGCAATATAATGCACCTGGTATCTGATAAGTACACAGAGTGAATGGAGTTTGAACAACACAAAGTCAAGGGAGGCAGCTAAAAACTACGAAGAGGGTGAAAAGTAAAGTAGGGGTATTATTTTTTTTCTTCAACCTCATAGATATCTTACGAATTGTTTAGTTCTGTTTTCCTGCTAGAGAATTCATGTCACCCTCCATTGTACACATAAAGACAGAAGTATAGAGATTACATCCACCTAAATGATTACTGAAAGAAAAGGCAGCATTTGTCCATCTTTAATGTTTTATAGCTTAGCTTAGACGAAATCCCCAAATTAAGAATGAATATTTAGTTTTAACTCGCCTTTCTTGTAAACATGCGTTATAATAAAGCCGTTAAAGACAGTATAATAACATCTCAATTCTCAAATAACACCACGCAAGACATTCATATTTTTCTGTGAGCTTTGACAAATGTGTAGGATCTTGCAGCTGTTCAGTATTCTGGTTATTTCAGACAAGCAGAGCTTAATGATGGTTTCTTATGAGAAAAGTATCTGAACAATGCATCATAGATGAAGAGGTATTATAATGGCCATTATAGTGAAAAGCGTGTATGTGCTAACGCATATGGAGTTCTGCAGATAAATTGCAGAATGAGCTCATTATAAACACAGGTAAAGTCTTGCTTCCACTGCTGTCCGTATCTCTCTTGGCCCTTGTTTTCAAAACACATGGCCCTGTAACTTAGCGTTGTTCTTCATATATGTAGTCCAGAGAGGTTTTGCTACCAGCATTTACTACAATTAAATGCATTGGAGTTTCCTGGTTTAACACAGCGCTTCATGGAAAAAAGAGACTGCATTTCAAGACTGGAAAGCTGTTCGGGTATGACCAGCCCTCTTCTAGGACTTATTTTGTTTCTGATCCATTTCTGATCTCTCTAGCACATGTTCGATCTCAAATTTACTGCTATGAAACCAGGCTCTGGCCTGTAGTATCCTGTCGCCTTAGGGAGTTTTAGGACTCGTTTCTGTTCATAGTCATGTCCTAGCCTCCTTAAGCAAAAACCTTGTGTATTTATACAAATGAGAAAATACTTTGAGGGGAAAAAAAAAAAAAAAGTAATTTATAAGCTTTTTCCATGAAAAATTCCAACGTGAAATTTTGTGTCTTATAAAGGGGACTTCAGAAAGCCTATTTTGGGACAGATTCAGCAGTCTTTTTCTTTTATCAAGAAAATTGTCTTCCTCTTTTTGGTGAACTGTATTTTGCTTTTGCTGTGATAGATCTTTCTTTGATAAGGATTTTATTATGCTTAAAGAAATTGACTGGGACCAGCATGAGTTGGGGTCAGCTAGGACCAACTCTAACAGTCCTTGCATAATCCTTCAGCCTTTGAGGTTAAGTAACCTCACCTACTATATTACCTTTCCCTTCCTATAAACAGCAGTCTGTGAGTTAAATCAACATATGCATTCAGAAAATGTCATAAAGATAATCAGTCTTTCATGCCGTGTGCACAAATTATTTCAGGCTACTTCAAATTTGTCATAGACTTCTTGGTTGCAATCCATTTAGAGAAGGACCACCTCTCTCTCTCTCTCTCTCTCCCCTTCTCCCCCTCAGTGTCAAGACAACTGGGGACAGGGGACAGAAGCAAGGACAAGTTTTGGATGAAATTTTTTTGAAAGTAGCAGTAGGAGAAGGGTTTTTGGAAAGGCTTTTGGAAACCCATGAATGCAGGTAACAGGCAATGCATGCTGAATAACAGGATTTTGAAATCTGTGATCCAGAAGACACAAAGAAAAAGAATATTACTAGAATTTAAAAAGAAATACTCGATGTTTTGCTTTGTTTTGAAAGTATTGTATGCATTGAGAAAAGAAAAAAAAAACTAGCTAAAATTCGCTGATAGAGTTTGATAACAAATTACATGTAAGATTCAAATTAGTTTATGCTTCTGCACAAAAAGGTTGGCAAGATGTCACAAACCATGCACGCTTAATACAACTCTGTGCATCTGTTAATCTAGCAAGCAGCTTGTGAAATTCTACAGTAATAAATTACTATTGTGAAAACGTACAGTAATAAATTACTGTTCTGAAGTGTTTGTAATCTTAAGCGAAAAATAAAGAAACCCAAATCTTTTGTTTAAAATATAATGCACAGTGCAGGCAAAAATTATTATAACTCATACCTTAAAGAGAAGGCAATTTACTGTTAAAATCTGTCAATTATTACAGGCAAGCCTACAAAGGTAGTAAAATAAGTGCAACTGTCAAACATAAAAAAAAGAAACCCATGGAAGGGGTGGCTACACATTTGAAGTTTTAGGAAAAAAAAATCCGATAAATTTGCAAAATCATTCATGCTGGTTCTTTGAGGCCGTGATTAAAAAAAAATGCATGTACAAGTAGAGAATTAAGGCAATACTGCCTGATTCTAACTGGTATTTCGTGGTGGTAGTGGTGGTTTGTTTGGTTTCTTCTTTTTTTTTTTTTTTTTTTTTTTTGTCTGACTGTGCACACGTCCAGCTGATTTATGCATCTCCACCTCCAAACCCTATTCAGAGGCGGGGAGAAAAATTACAGTCATGTTGCACATGAGGTAAACAGAATTGCTTACAATTACAAACCAGATCAGTAGCAGAGCCAAGAAGAGCAGCCAGCTTTTCCTTCTTCTTTACTTTGAATCCTACATCCAATTTAGTGAAGACTGCGGCTCTAAAGTTATATTAAATTAGTTGTCTGTTCCCCCTCTCCCTTGACCTGTATAAACATAATAGTCCAGACCCTCAGCTGCTAAAATCACTGCAGCTCCATCTGGCCCATTAATGTGTGCATGCATGCCAGTGGACAAGATTGCAAGTTGTTACCTACTCCCTGCCTAACAAACCTGGCAAAAAAACAAGAGTAATAAACACATAAAACTGTCATTAAAAAAATTGCCAGCTTAGGTTGCAGAGATTTCTCCCTCTGCAACACGCTGGTGAAGATAATAGCCAAAAATCCCCCATCTAATACTCTATCAAGAAATGACTATTCTTCCAGTGAGCGTTGAGTAGAATTCTGCAAGCCTAGGATAAATAGCCTTAGTACATGTAATAAGATTCTTCTCTTTTGAGAAAGAGAGAGAAATCTGCTGGGCTTTATGCAGGTAGCAGGTTCCTAATCTCTCGTCTCTATAATTTTAATAACGGAATTAATGACAGGATTAGCATAGCCACATCAAGATGATCTCTCACATGAAACCAACAGAGTGTCATGGCAAAGGGCTGGTCAGCAGGGATGCTTGATGATAACTTTTTTTAAAATATATTTATTGGGTGTGGGAAAGCAGAGACGTACTTTCTGTAGCCTCAGTGCCCAGGATTTGGCAATATTCAGAAGTGTTTTGCCATGTGGGAAATTAAAATCTGCAAGTACAAAATTGCTTATTTAAAAACAAAGAACAGCAACAAAACCCGTGTTAGTTCAATTAAAGGGTCAGCCCAGGGAAGCCAAAATAGATTTTTTATTTGCTAAGAAGCAAGGGACTGGAAAAAGATACATCTAGGTAGCAGGTATTTCTAGTTAACCAATGGGAGTAAAGGCACTTGTTCCACTTAATCACGAACCAGCAAAATGGAAAATGGCCCTTCTCATCTCAAGAATATGCTCTGGAAAACAAGCCAGGATGAACAGAGAAGCACGCAGCATTTCAGGAACATGTTCTGCTTTCCCTTTTTCCCCACCTCCCCTCCATCCTCTTTGAAATCGAGGCTGTTTCAGCCTATAAGCAGGTATTTATTTTTAGTTTTGTTTCAGGACTGGCGTAGCGGTTTGCGGTGAGCAGATGGGGATTTGATATTACATTCTGTTTCAATTGTCTTTCAGTTAAATTAATTGCAATAATGATCCCCTTTATTGATGTAACTCCTGTTTCCAGAAGTGTCCCACTGTAAGAACACTAGAATCTGAGGAATTCGGAGTCTTATACCTAAATACGGGATTACAGCTAGAAATGGTCCTTGAACAAAATCTCGGATTCAGGCAGCGTGATACTTGAGAATCAAGTAGAACTTTACATCTTACTCTTAGGTCTTTATTTGTTGTTTCCTCGGCAGAGCTATCAGGTGTCTAATTTGGGTTCAGGCCTCCCATGTTGTACGTAAAGGTTCCTGCATTTAGGGCTCTTTTCTAGGTCTCTCCCATCTGTTGTAGACCCCATGCCCTCCTCCACATTGCGCACGCCTCCTCAACTTCCTCCGCATCAAGAGAATGGAAATCTATTTCAGTTCCCATTAAGCAGGTAATGAGTTTGATGGCGTATCAGAAGGGGATTGATACCGACGTGACTGCCTCCACAAAGCTCCTGCAAGACCTGTGTTTTATATCCTGCCTCAAAACCAAACAAAGAGAACTGCTTTTTAATTCACCAGTTTTATCTCTCTGGGCTTAGTGAATTCTAGTGCTCATAAAAAGTGAGAGACAGCTATTGCAGGCTAAAGGCTAGCATGGCGCAGGTTTCATGCATACATACAGCTCTGCTAAATACACCTTCGCGCTGACCCTGCGGCATGTCCTATTCTAATAATTCATCCTCCCCAGGTCCCCAGCACTCTCCTCACCAGGTCTTTCTTGGTGTCTCTGTTGCAGCTCGCACTTTTCCTTTTTAATATTGCAGGCTTGGGTGCCCCCTGATTAGTGACTGAAGCTTATGCTGAGCTCTGCAGCAGGTTTTGTGAAGGGTCTAGGGTGAAGCCTTCTGAATTCATTCTCACTTTTGATAGAAACCAGACAGTGAACTTGAGTTTCCAGATGAGGTAATGATTTACCAGCTGATCCCCTGTGGTCCTTCCTGATTTAGGATCTTCCTCTGGGGAGATGCTTGTACATTTAGGAATGAAGTCACTTTTGGAGCACTCTGTCCTGAGCTGGAAATCGTAAGCAAGGGCCTCTCCGAGCCTGTTTTCTTTGCACTAAACGAGAGTTTGTTATCCAAACGAGAAATTTCTCTCTTCAGCAGATGTTTTTCTATGCTTTCCATTCCTTTTTAAAAACACAATGAAACTCTAAAGGCTGGGAAAGGTCAAATGTTCTACTGAGCTCTATTCAAGGAGGAGGAACAGATCTATCACGAGCGAGTGTACCGAGACCCCAGAAACGTCAAATAAGCAGAATATCTGGTTACCAGAATTGGGGCAGCTGGTCCCAGGTGAGAACAGCCCCACAACTTCTTAGCGCTCTTTTTCAGCACTTAGCTTTAAGATTTCTCCAACTCAGACATGAAATGAAACACACACACACACAAACTGTGCTGTTTCTTATCAAAGAGAATTTCAGGCAGCGAATAAAATCCTGCCCCTATTTACATCAGAAGGGCTTAGCCATTCCCTTCAAGGGCGCTTGGATTTCACCTGAAGAACCGTCACCTGCATGGCTCATTCCGTAATTTAAAGTGACACATTTTGAAAGGCAAGTGAATAAACTTGACCACTCACTAAGGTGCGAGCGCAGAGTAGCTGGGAGATCTTTATCTCATCCGTAGGACAGGCTTGACAGCCATAGCTCTTAAACTGGTCTGTACAGACTTGTTTGTACAGGCTAGAGAGGGTACCTCTAATGGTGGTGGGAATTACGTCCAAGTGCAGGGATCCTTGATACAAAAAACTAAAAAGATATAATAAAGATCTACCTCTTACAGAACGTTTTCCCTCCACAAGTCTCCAAGCACCTTACACAGAAGGTAAGCATCATTATCCCCATTAATGGGTTTTTCAGATTTGTCCTGCAGACATTTCTGGTTGGGTAAAGCCAGGTTGGCTGAGAGGAAACGCGACGCTGTTAACGATTCCCTCACGCTTCATGGAGACCTAACTGACTGATGCTGTAGGCCAAGTGGCAGTGTGGGCAGGTCCAGGTTTAACTCTCCTTGCCGCGTGTGTAATGAAAAACAAGAGGACAAATCACTGTGCCATTTTCATGCAGTTCCAGTAGGTTTCTCCCAAGGGTCGAGAGTTTTCACATGTCCCTCCTTCGTTTTTGGGCCTGGGATGACAGTTTGGGGTAATTGAAATACTGTGGTGGATTTCGAACATGTTTTGTTTATAATAGCAGATTTGATCCTTATATTCTGCCTTACTTCACATTGCTAGAGTGGGTCTGTACAACACCCTGCAGAAGACCTCATTAGCTGAGTCCAGCACTACACTGATGTATCTATACCATGTTGAGTCTCAGATATATGTGGTGTGCAGCCTGCTTGTGTACCTGTGGGTGGACACTTTGCTGCAGGGTGGAAAGCATGCTTTGGATGCCGAGGATTTTTATTTTTTTTTTCCTTCAGGAGTGTTACAGCTGAGTTAGCCCACAATATTCTTTCAATTAACTGCCTGGACAGCCACCTAAAAGAATGTCTTTGCCTCCTCTTGGCAAAGGTTTCTTCACTCATTTTCCATGCTCAGACTGTTGATATTTTGTAAATAAGATTGGTTGGCTCTAAGTGGCTGGAATTTTATTTATTCCTTTGACTTCTGTAACATTCACAAGGTGAATGTATAAGCCTAGTCTGCCTCTCTTGCTAGATGCAAGAGAGTCAGGGATGGTGCCGTGGTTTTTATAGATTAGAGGCTTTCCTACAGTGAGTTGACCATTCTTAAAGACCTCAAAGGCCACTGCTGGGTCGAGAAGTCCTTGTTAAATGCTGTCTGTCAGAATCATCTACCCTCCATCCTTTCAAGTTTAGGGGGAAGAAAACATCGATAAGATGTGTCTGTAAAATTCCAGTTGCACTTGGACCTACAGAAATTCTGCTTTTTTTTTCTGTTTGGTTGTTTGAATTATACTAGGCAAGCTTCAGAATGACTGTCTGGTGATTTTGAGTTCAAAAGTAGCTGTTTGTCTTGAGCATTTTTGCAGTATCGTGGTTAAGGCATGTTCGCAGGGGATGTGGAAGTTATTTCAAGATAGGACGTCTTCTGCTCTCAAGCCTTCTGTGATGCTGGGCATCACATTTCATTTTTGCACATCAGGTAACCATTTTGGAGATGTTCTTCTTGATATTACAGTGGATTGTCCTCTTAAACATCTAATGTGCTAAAGTTCTGATGGCAGGGAGCTGCTCAAAAATGTCGTTCTTTCGGACCAAGCAGCATACCACTGGGGAGATCGCAGGGCCTGCCTGAGGAGGACATCGTATTCATTCCTTTGGAGCCTGCTGTCTTATATGGCCTCAAGAGGTACAGTTAGTTGATGATCTTTGCTCTGTGCTTTTTAGAAAATGTCTTTGGAGTTCGGCGATTCAGCTTCTCGTTGCTGATAGCCGCGAACACACCAGAGAACTGTCACCACTCATCTCCTCCTAGCTCCTTGTAGGAGCTGCGACCCCCGGGGAGCCCCCGCTGGCCCTGCTGCTGCCTCTCTTGTTTTCTGTCACATGGAAATCCCTCCTTACGCCAGCCTCGTCTCGCCTGTGGCATCCCCAGAGAGCTCCTCCGAACCTCCCCAGTGTAACAAAACTCTTTGTGGGAGAATCTCGCTAGCTCCAGGCTGCGAGAACTCTGCTCCCTGCCAGCCTCCGGTGGCATTGTGTTTTGCGTTACCGAACAGAAGGGATTAATGAAAAAAACACCGAAGGAGCCCATAAGAGGAATAAGAACAATGACAAAGCAGAGAAGAAATCCCAGGCAAGCACACCTTCCACTTAGTGGGAGAGGAGAGGGGAAGCCTAAAGCTGCAGCACAAATACTGATTATTCCTGTCAAGGATTTGCTGCTGTTGCTAAGTTACTGGCCTCTTTGGAAAAGCCTTGAAGTATGGGGTGCATTAGGAGCTCATTAGGGTCCCGGGGACTTGCGCTAAATGTACAATACGTCTCCGTGCAAAACGCACATCAGAAGTAACAACAGAAACTTCCTGCCCAGCGTTTAGATACTTTTCTTGCTCCTTACTCCTGCACCGCTTCATTTGCTCTTTTATGACACCTGAACCGTTTGACGCGATGGAAGAGGTTACCTGCAGTAGACGGAGGCGAGCTCCGCTTCACTTTGTAAACTTTCCGGCTTTTCATGAGACATCCCCTCCGGGGGAAGGTAGAGAAGGAGGCAGGACAGATGGAGCTGCACCTCCGATCTGTTCAGACCGCAGGTTTCACGACACTCCAGAGATTTTGCATCGAGTTTGCAGAGCGGAGAAGCCCGAACCGCAGAAATCCAGGGGTGCAAGCTGCGCACCGGCAAGGCCCATTTAACTCGGAGGTGTCGGAGCAGAGTCTGCAGCCCGGAGCTGGCTGCCCAGGTGTGGCGGAGGAACCCCGGCACGCCGACAGCTGGTGGGAGGACGCTGGGTTGTCCTCGGGGGGCTCGAGGCAGCCTGCCTGCATCCAGAGAGATCACACGTGATCTCCGCAGGGAGTTCGTAACGTGGCGGGGCTGAACGGAAGATGTGTATCTCTGCTGTTTTACATAATATTTAATGAATGATATATTAGTAGCCCCAACAGGATTTTAGTTTTATTTAATGTAATTTATAAATTAAACAGTCCAGACTGGGCGGAGAAAATTAACCGGCAGGCTCACGAGGAGCAAACTGCGGGTCTTAGGAACAGACAGCAGCTACATTACACGGATCATGTGCCATTTAGCTAACTAGGCATGAATTAAGCGGAGAAACACGCTTTCACGTTGCAGAGTCATCAGTTTCCATAACTCATCAACCTGAAATCCACATTTGAATTGCGAGCAAACCTCAGCCTGTTGGCTCAGGGAGCATTTTGGGGGAAAAAAAATGAAAAAAAAAAAAAAAAAAAAGAGCTTTCTTTGCTTAGACCAAACAGATGCACCAGAGGATCAGTCACCAGTTTTCCAGAGATAGGAGAGGAGCAGTGATGTTAGCATCTTCAAATCTGGTGGCTGAGATGTTGAAAATACTTCTGGGTGAGAAAGCAGTAACTAGCAAGGTACCCGATCGGGAGGACGAGGCTAGAGCTGCGCTGTGTCTTACACGTGCAGAGCTGCAGGTGGTTGCCAGCTTTGTGACCGGAGAACTGCAGTGCAGGAAGCACCTCAAGGCAGTGTGAACCTGGATTGCTACCTCTCACAGCTCAGCCATTTCAGAGGAGATCTAGGCAACTGATCCTAACATAAGTTCTTAAGTTGTGTTTACTATTTTTTTGTTTTTTGATTCTGGCCTGTAACTTGAAAGCCTGACACGTTAAGCACTGCTAAGTGTTCTTCTGCCTTGACCTGAATATTAAGTTTATCTATTGAAAGGATGGGAGAGCAGTGAGTGGGGTAAAACAGACAAAGTGAGCAGTCTCCTTGGAGGTGGTGACTCAGAGTAAACCAATTATATGCAGGCGGTCCTCAAGGAATGGCACCTCACCATATCTTTAATGAGCGTGGGGGCAGGGAGTGATTTCTGATTCTGATTCTGAGTGGTTTCTGAGCAGACTGATGGCTTTTTGCAAAGGAATTCCCTCTGGCGAGCAGGAACTCCTGTCCCTCTGCAAAAGTCTAACAGCTGAGATTAAGCCTTCCCCCTGCCCTGGCCCCACATGAGCCTGAAATAATGTAGCAGTTTTCCCATGTGTTGCATGGAGGAAGTTAAGGACCTCAAAATGGCATTCACCCAAAAGAAGGCCCTGGGTAGATGCGCCTGGGTTAGCAGCAAGGATAGGAGGGTCTGAAAGCTCAAACATTTTGTTTAGGTTGCTAAACAAAATGAGACATCATTTTGGCCCAGTTTCTTCCCTGCATTAGAGGGCTTGCATGAACCTCTCCTGGTTCTAGGCCATGAAGGACAGCACCTGACCTTCCTGTTTACATGCTGTAAAAACTTCGTTATTTGAAGATTTAGAAAATTTGTTGTCTGAAGATTTAGAAGCTCATGCCATGAGTATTTTTGTCTAGGAGAGCAGAAATGAACAGCACTTATCCCCCCTTCATATTGAGTTTGTAAATTGCCTGCAGAGGCCAAGAGCGCTTGCTCCCCATCAGCAGAAAAAGAGGGGTGGTGGTGTTTTTTTTTTTCCTGAAAAACAAACAAAAAACACTTTGAAATCTCCCTTTTCACTGATGTAGTCTCAAAGAAAATTTTTCCAAGCATGAACTAAGCCCAATTAACATAATATCTGCCTGGAGCAGTCTCACTGAGGTACATATCTATCTCCAGTCATTTTATGTGATGTTAACTCTGAAACCTAATCACTGGATTTTAATGTCAATGGTCTTTACTGTTTACCTACTCCTTATTCTGGCAAAAGCTCTGGAGTGTCAGGGCTTATCCATAGCTGCCGTGATGGCTGGCAGCAAACAAGTGGGCTTCGTGGAGGCTTTCTTACATGGAGGGGTTCTAATTTCTGTCCTTCATCTCTCAAGCTATGTTCAGCAGCACCTCATTACTAAATAGGATCCTGGGACCAGAATATTTAACCATGGTCTGCTGAAAATCTGCCATCCCCGTGGGTCCTCGCTGTTGTAAGCCCACAGTCTCTGCAAGAAAATCTACTGCATGTCAAAAAGACAAGAGCTATAGAAAATAACTGGAATATAATGCCGAAGTAAATAACACCAGAAATTCAGTATGAGTTGCATTATTAATTACATGAATAACGAGGACATAATATTCAACTGGCATCCTAAAAAGTGCCTCTAAATCTGCTGCAGCAGTTGCCACGTGCCTGGAGGTTGCTTTGACTAGGGGCCCTTCCCAGAGTTTCAGTCTGGTTTGCTACAGAGAACACAAGGCTCGGCTCCCCTGCGTTGCTCACAAAGTAAGGGGACTAATTAACTGGTGTTTGAAAAGCCCTTGGAAGATACCTATTTACCTTTATGAACCAGAAAGGCCCCTGGAATAGCTGTGGAGGAGTACACAGCCTCTTTGCCTACAGGAGCATCATCTCAAGGTGTCTGCCCAGGTGCATCCCCTCAGGAAGCCGCAGCCCCAGCTGCGGTATCCTTCCCTTGCTCGTGTGTGCTCCCACCACGGGCAGAGGCAGCCCTGAGCGTTTTGGCTGCAGCGGAGACTGTAACAGTCGTTCCCTCCGATGAGCATCAAATTCGCACAGCATTAGAACCAGCAGACACCTTGGTGAGCCCCAGCTCTGCAGCCGGCGTGGCTGAGTGAATGGATGCTGCCACCTAGCAGCTGCGACGGGCTCCTACCAGGCTGCTGCTTGCCTTCCGTGCCAGGTCTCCTACCTTGGAGCGAGTTTGTTGACTATTAATTAGTTTCACAGGTGAAGGGCTTTTCTTTTTCCGTTTACATCATCATCGCAGCATGCCGGGCTAAACACGTTGAGCGGTCCTTGCTGAAAACAGCAGTGCGAAGCTAGGAAGCTGTGTGTGCATCTGTGAGCCCTGGCATCTGCGTGTGCTGGTATGAACCTGGGCTTGTTTGCGGGTTCACGTGAGTTTCTGTGCACCCGACTGTATTAGGAATGAGAGAAACCTCCCAGGGGATGGTCACCATCAGGGAAGAGGCAACTGTGAAGTCCTAAAGGCCCAAGTTTAAAAAAAAAATAAATAAAAAAGATTGCTCACTTCTCCATTTGCGGAGATAACACTGGATCACAGAAAAATTCAGAGGGAAAATGGCTGTGTTACTAGTTTGACCTTTATAAGAGTAAATGTAGTCTCTGAAGGTGAGGCTATCTGATGCAGAGTGGACACTTGACCTTAGAGCTAAGGTCTGAAAGATGCTGGTGATGCACGTAGAACACGTTTAACTGTTTTTCAGAAAACTGAGTGATCTTGACAAGTGTCCTGTCCCTGCTGTACTGTGTCCCAAAGCTATGCTCTCTACTCTAAAAAGCTATGGCCTTCAAAGAGACAGGAGGTAAAGGGTTAGAAAACCTCTTCAAAGGAGCAGCTGGAGTGCAGCAGAAAGTGAAATTTAGGAGTTAGCAAAAGATGCGAAAGATTCTATCCCATTAAAACATGCACATGGTCATGAGTGTTAGGGGCAGTGCACTGCCCAAAGTTGTTTTTGTTCCTGGTCTGATCTCCTTGTCTGCCATTCTGGTTCTGGAATAGCTTATCCTGGGGAGGGAGAGGAGGGAACGAGGAGATTCGTGTCCTGTCTGCTTGTAGCAGCCCTGCTGGAGGTACCAGGTGAAGCTCTGACCCCTCGCTCTCCAAATTCCAAGTGGTGTAACTGTACCACCTCTGCTCTTAAGCGGGTGCCCGTAGGAACACACTTTCTCAGCAGAACTGGCACACCATCCCCACCTGCGCATCATTTGCTGTCTCCTCTGTTAGCACTGCTATTTTGCTTTGCTTTTGCCTGTGGCTTTGTGTAGGCGATGGAGTTAATAATCACTGCTTTCCATTCGAACCGCTGGACCCTCCCCTTCTGCTCGGTTCACCTGCCTGTCCATCTGCACCCTGTGGACATCAGCCTCTGCTGTTGTGCTGCGAGACCTTGTGGGCGATCAGGCAGTCATCCACCTGCTCTCTCAGCCTCTTCAGCAAGTCCTTCTGCTTCCTTCAGTGCACCTCAGCATCCTCCCTGTCTGCTTCTCACTCCTGTGCCACGTGTCTTACCCCATCACACCCACCCTACTGCCTCTCTGCGTACCTTCTGCTTTTGCCTCACAGCACCTTCCGTCTCATGCCTTTCCCCCGCCAGTCCTGATCCCATCTGATGCAACAGGGCAGAGGGAGAATCTGTGCGCTCACGTGCCACGCAACAGGGAGCTGGGGAAGAGCTGTGGCTGGTATCCCCAGAGAGCTGTGGAAGGGAAAAAAACACTCTACATCAGGGGAAAGGATACGCTGGTCTGTCCTTTGTCTGGTTCTGCTGCAGCCTCGTTCTTCCTGTCTCAAGATGGGTGAACTATCAGGCTCCATCCTACTTTGAGTTTCCTCTACAGCTTCCATGCTGAGATCCTGTGCAGGAAATGCTCACATTTCCACCGACCACCTGAGCGACAACCATGAAGTTAGTAGGTGGTGATCACAAAGCTATAATAGAAAAATTTCTTACTCCACAAGATGCCTCTATTTGGCGTCTAACTGCTATCCTGTACCTCCATATGTCCACAAATTGCTCGAGCAATAACATGTTTACACTTGAATTTCAATTGCTTGGAGTGCATATCTGTTTGGAGAGCAGAATTCTCCCAGGAAATGAGGGCAGAATGGTATAGGAAATTGCTCGTCTGTATCAAACTAATGGCCCATCCAGTCCAGTAGTCTGTCCTAGCCATTGCCAGTGCTGGATGCTTTAGAGAGAGAGACTTGTAACAACCCCCTCGTGTGCCCAGTTTTACAACGCTACATAATAGGGAGACATTGCTTTCTGACCCCTACTTGCGATCGTTTTATACCCTGAAGTGGGAAGACTAATAACCCATATGGTTTTTATTCTAGCAAGCCTAGCTGCAGATGCTATTCTTGTAAGGTCTAATCCTTTTCTGAATCTTGCTAATCTGTTTTCCTCTATAATATCCTCTGGCAACAAGTTTCACAGGTTAATTATACGTTGATTGCACAGTCTTTCCAATCATAGGCACAGTTCTGTTGTACCTCATCCGTGTATTTTTAAGTCTCTTTCAGCGACCAGAAGTGCCTGCAAATTTCTTTCTGCAGAAAAATAATGAAAGAAACTCACTTTATACTGAATTCCGCATGCATAGGCCTCGAGTTACTGATATTATCTCAGTTTCCTTTGAATTCAGAGCATGCTTCCTTCCAAGTAATCTATCCAGTGTAACTATAAAGAACTTCTCCCCGGGGTTCTGCCCTACAGCTCATGCCTCTGAAATTCACTCTCCCAAGTTGTCTGTAACATATCCCACTCCCAAGTCAGAGGTGTGCCATCTAGCCAAACTACATCCAGACCAAATCATCCCCTATATTACTCTTGCCAGCAGGACATGGTTGCCCGGTATGGTGTGGCCACGCATCCACCCCATTTGAATTGGTGCTGTGTTTTCCAGTCTGCCTGCTTCTGTACTGCATTTTATTGAATTGAAATAATGATTCCTGTTGCTCCCTGTTTCTAAGTCCTGATGCCACGGGTGTTCCCTCAGCAAGAGCAAGCTGTGGATGTACCGTGGTGCGTAGCTCTTCAGGATTCCCAAGTACATCCAGTGGCAGCGGTGGAAGACAGACCGAACCTTGCAGCCTCCCTCTCCATTGTGTATGCCTTGGCTGAGTGTGTGTCCACTTCAGATCCCTTTACATGCTGATTACACCTGTCAGGCCAGGTAATCATTAAAAACCTCAGCTTAACAGAACGGGAAAGTGAGGCAGAGGGAGGTGTAATGACTTGCCCGAGGTCATCTTGTTTCTCAGCCTAACACCCAGCTCTTCTCTTCTTGTCACTTCTCAGCTGCTGGGCCTGACATGCAATTGAAATTCAGCTGTGACTCCCACACTCCTCTGTTAAATGGCTGCTCTATAAATACAGTTTCTATTGAAAATGGCACATTAGAAGAATACTACTGCATAATTATAATTTTTTTGTTGTGAGGTTTTTAATCATCACACAGAGAACCCCCAACCTTCAAAGTCAGCTACCGAACCCATTCTTCCCTCTTTGTATCCTAGAAAGAGCACTTACATCTAACCAGAACCAAATTAAACCTACTGGTGTAAACAGAGAAGTGCAGAGGGCAATAACTGAGCCAACTCTTGGACCTTCCTTCCAAGAGTAGAGAATGGAAAGATATTTTTTCCTTTCCTGGCGAACGCTGGTAACTTTACTCTCCTGTAACACATGGAAGCAGACTCTCTAGGAGGTGACAGGAACAAGCGCATTGGAGAGAAAAGTCTGGCATCTGTGTGCAAGTGGGAAGACACAGGGCTGGGTGAGGGTAGGCTCACTATTTTAAGTTGCCTGGTGAAGTATCTGTTGAAGTCCTTCCATTCACATTTCTTTCCACAAGCTCCTAAAATACTGGTGTGCTGTTTTGTTTTTTTTCCTTCCTTTCGATGCTGTGTTCAAAAATCCAAGTAGCTCATAAAGAGAAGTCTAACTAGGGTTATAAAAGAGATTTGAAGTTTGAAAAAAGACGCAAGAAGGCATTGCATTGAGAGTTACGGGCTGGGTTGGAAGAAGGAAGTGTAGCAAGGTGGATATTCAAGCTGCTCTTTCCTGGATGCATTTTTCTGGTGCTTTTGGTGGGGGTGTATGGCCACCAGCTGTGTCTCCCCATCCGAAGCACTGTCCTATGGCTACCTCGTGTGGTGCCTGCAGAGTGTGGTGCGTTGGGGTGCATGTAATGAGCTTTGTGCTCCCGGGGTAGGAGGGGCTTGGCGAGCACAAACTGCTTTTCTGAGCTCGTTGGCAGACATCAAGGGATTCGCGCTTCTTTTCTCCCCCTGGTAATGAACTCCCGCAGAGAATGTACCAAGCGCGATGCCTTCCTTCAATCCATCTGCGTGGGGGGGGGTTTATGGTCCCTTCCCTCTGTCTGGGAAACGGGGAATTTAAAAGCTTCTTCCCAGCCAGTCTAACCCTTCAGAAATAACACTGGCATTGCAAAAGGAGGTGGCCACCTGGTTCTCCTGCTGTCAGGCAGCAAGGCCTAATGAACCTCTCAGAGGGAACATCCGCAGAGGGAGGATGATGAGCCCATCAGGCGCTTTGGTCCCTGGGGTGGGGAGGCATCAACAGCAGCAGGGATGGTGCTCACGGGGAGGAGAGGGGAAGGGCTGACGAGCGTTCGCACCATCTTGCCTCTCAGCATTAAGCTTCCCGCATATGGTGGCTGGTGGCGTGTGAAAGTGGGGACACAGAGCTGGCACGGGGAGGCTCATCTCTGCTCTGAGGAGCTGCTTTTCCTTCCTACCTGCCCTTCCCTCCGAGCCCAGGTGCTGCCCGTGCTGTCGGCTCCGATCAGCTGCTCAGGAGGCACGTCATCAGCGTAAAAGACACCTGAAAAAGCTCAGCAGCTACCTCAGGAGCTAGCAGAAGGGGAAAGGTGCCTGGCATGGGAGCATCTGTCCTTGTCACGTCTCTAGCCATATGTAACCCTTTCTGTTTAAAGTCATTTGCTGGCTGCTGGCCTGGCTACGTGCAAAGCTCCATCAGCCGGCTCACTGCTTTCAGAGGGAGACCGAGGGCTGTAGATAGTGTTAAAAATAAATGATGCTTTCTCCCTCTGTCAGTATCTCTGGAAGATCTGTAGAAGAGCTGTACTTAATGGAAATACCTCCCTCCACATTTACTAAGGGTCTGCCATTTTCCGGTAAGATTATTTACTATGTTCTCACCTGGTACCGCGAAACTCCTGAATTTGGGGAGTTAGAGGAGGAACTATTGCTTTTTGGGTTTATTTTTTTACGTTCTGCAAAAAGATGTGAGGGTGGTTTATAACCTGTAATGAGTGTGATCAGTCCTGTTTATACCCGTACAGTGATACCAGGAGCGCATGAATAACATGATGATGGATATTGCACAGGAAAGTAGTGAGCAGGGTAAATACTATGATCCAGGTAAATATCCTGGCTTCAAAACACACTCATCTAATGTGCAACATCTGCCACTATCAGGCTGAAAATTGCCTCAAGGATTTTGGAAATTAGGTCATAACAGGGAAGAAATTTCCATTCCTTGGTAGCATTTTATTGCCATATGGAATTCATGAGACACGTTGCTTTTTGCTTGTGGGAAGGATTGGTGGACAACATTTGCAATAGAGTTTCAGTCCCCAAAAGCAACTAAAATGCTAGGAAAGCTAAGACTTAGCAGAAAACCTTCAGGATCTTTTGGACAGTCTTCCTCTGTCAAAAATACATTTCGGTTTCTGCGCAATTTCCCATGTAAGAGGGGAAGAGGGAGTTCTAAATCTCTCTTTGAGCAGCCATTCCCTCTCCCTCTTGCCCTACAACTGCTTGCAGAAAAGTGTTCCTAATGTGTGGGTGGATGGGAAATGCTGCTTTGCCACTGAACTTCTGTGACCTTACCAAATCCCTTTGCCCTCTGTGTCCTTCTTTCCCCTCTGTGATTATAGTCTTATGCTGGGGAGTTTTGCAGTTTTGTTGTTGGTTTTGTTCTTTAAACATACTTCACAATGCAAAGTGCAAAATAAAATACTTTTTGGGTTTTAGTATTTCAGTGTTCTCTCTGTTCATGTCTCCCACACTTGAGTAAGATGAAAAATAACCAACTCGGTGTAAACTCATCTTTGTAGGCAGAATTTCCACATTTACAGAGCTCTGAGTTTTCTTATTTGTTAACAAGACTCCTGCAGGAAATGGCTTTCTTCCCCCAGAACAATTAGGAAAGCAATATGAAACACCCTTTGTCTTTAAGGAGCCAGGTCTTCATCTTCCACAGCCCGTTCCCAAGTTTAGAGGTTTTTGAGCATTTCAGCGGAACTTGAATTTGCTGCAGTCTTAAATCCTCTTGAGAGTACCACGACCTTTGAGGTTTGGTATGCTTGGAGTGAAGACACCATCAGTCCTGCAAACAGCTGACTCCTCCTCTTTTCCTTAACTCATTTTGTTTGGAAAGTGAACTGTCTGCTCATCAAGGAGATCATTGCAATGTTGCTTTCCAGGCATTTGTCTCCCATGTTATAAATGGTATTAAAATTACCAAGGGCAAAAAGAAAATTGAAGTTCTGGCTGTGAATACATAAGGCTTCCTGAATTCAAGTACAACCTTTCTATCCAGCGGTCAGTGGATGCAAAACTCAGTTTTGCTGCATCCAAGCCTCTGTGAGCTTTTGGGAAGCTTAGATCTGTGTCTGATGTCCATCTGTAATAAATATTTTCAACAAGATGAGGTATCTGTTTAACTACTGCTCAGTATGTTCTTCAAACCAAATTATTTGAAAGTGATCGGACATACAGCTATTCTCAAACTGTTGAGATCTTTGCAGATGCAGAGTTGTGCTCAGTGAATTCTTAAGAAAAGCAATGAAAAGGGCATTGCTTGCAGACTTGTAGGTATCACTCAACCATGCCATCACTGTTCAGGTATCTTTACAGTTGTTTCCCAGGGTCACTTTCTCTAGCTAAATTACGCCAAGGGTTATGTCAAGCTTTGGTGCAAGGATGTAGTGTCAGCCAGTTAGGTCTTCATAGCTGCTTGGGGATTGCTGGAGGGAGATCCGCGTCCTGAAATTCAGCTCTGTGAGCAGGCAAGCTCTGAAAAGCTCAGATACTCTACAAGAACAAGTATGTAACTTTGCAGCAGTGTGGATCACATGCAGACACAGGTGCTATGAAGGAAGGTTGCCCTGTTTTGTTTTTTTTATTATTTGTTCCTTTCCCTCCATGATTCAGTCCTTTCACCTAAAGAGTCCCCTGTTCTTGGCTACCCCACCTGTTTCTGTATGGGTTGTGTAAGGGTTGTTCTTGTGTTGACATATTTATAAGGGAAATTTATTATATTTATTTCTGTTTATTTATTGCAGTTTATCAGAGATGTGGCTGTAGTCACTAGGGCAAAGCAATCTTTCACAGTCCTAAATAAAGATAATTTGTTAACTGTTAGGGGTTATCAAGTATACTAGGTCACTCCAAGTGAACTTAAGCGTATTCACACGATTAAAGCTGAATATGCGGGCTCAGACACGTAGTGGTTGTTTTGCAGAGAGGGAAGATGTATTAGAGTAGGATTCTCACCATCTGCTGTAGCGGAGGAGACCCTGGCTGACAAGACAGAGCTCAACAAAACGAGGATCCAGTGAGTCCAAATAAAAATGATCAGATTGTTAGAGTTCAAAAGAATCCGAGATTTGGGATTCAAGGCCATACCTGGTTATAAAAACTGACTGAGAGGCAGGAACCACCTTAAAAGATTGCATGGCCCAAGCTGTCCTTGCCTTGCCGTAGTAATCATTCTCTGTTCATTTTTATAGCCCTACAGTGGAGGGAACTAAAGAGGGATAATGGCTGATTGGTTTTCTGCCACCACATAATTGCACTGTCTTTCTCCAGGCAAAAGAAGGCAGAGTCCCTCGCTGTTTGTCCTTTTAGGTCTTTATTTTATTGTATGCATGTGGCATCACGTTTCTGGATGCGTGTGCAATCATGTGCTAGGGAAGAAGTCTGTGTGATATATTTCCATATTGGCCTTACGAGGATCAGTTGGCAGGAGTCTCTGTTCTGAATTTAGTAGCTGACACCAAGAGTTAAGGAACCCGTAAGAGCTTGTGTCAGTGTCTTGGGCGCAGGATATGCAGTCTGAGTTTAGAGGAACTGACCATGCATTTAGTAATGAGGAAGTATGTGATGAATAAACGGGGACTATGTTCATACTGTGAAGGCTAAGTGTGTGTTACAGAATACTTGCTAGATTTTCTCGGCACTCGGAAGCCAGATAGTCCCTGGATCATCCATGTCTGGGAATCATTTGGTGTAGGTGCAAATTCTAAGAACAAATCTATGCCAGCAAATTTGCGTAACATTTATTAACACAACTGTATCTGGGAACATTCCTGGGCATGCTTGAGTTTACAGGTATAGCACAGCCTTAATTGCTGTAGTTGCATCTCAGCTGATGTTCTGGGAGAGCATTCAAGCTCCTCCTGGGGTGACAAGCAGGATCCAACACCTCCTCTCCTCCTTCACAATCCATTGTTTTGATGGGAAGGAGCCTTAGTTGTATGGGATGCAGGGAGCTATGGGAACTCCATCCAGGTCCCTCACTTAAACCAGGACAATCAAAGGACCAGGACGGCTGGGCATACCATTTTGCACCGCTCAGTCCTTTGTCTCTAAAATGAGGATAATAGAATTTCCTGACTTAGTTTGATTTAAGTCAGCACACTAGTAGTGTAGGTTAAAAAAACACTACGAAATAATTGCTATGTTAGCCAAGCACTGTCTTTTTGCCTTAAATTGTTCCTGGGTTTGTGGAGTTATCCTTCATGGGCAGGTTTTTCTCAGACTCTCCATGTTATTTTTCTCTTACAGTCAGTTCTCAATTACACAAGGTAGTAAGAGGTATTATATCTGTGTCTTTTTCTTCATCCAAGCTAACGCAAGCTTGGATGGTGGCCAGATGAACCATTCACTGGTCCCCCGTGACAATGTATATGCCTTTATTGTTGGTAAGGATGGTATGGTACTTCTGACAGCTGTAGAAAAAGCAAGAAGTAGGAGTAATGCAAGTATCTAGGAGATTTCCAAGACCTTGAATATTTAGATTCCACCATTCTACTCACTAGGCAAAAAAAGTTTCTTTAAATTCTTCCAGCAGCTGCTCATGTAATCTTGGAGATCTTCCAAAGCTGCCTGGAGGTGGTCCTGGGCATCCTGCTGTGAGTGTCCCTGCTTGAGCAGAAGGGTTGGACCTCCGGGGGTCCCTTGTAACCTTAGCCATTCTGTGATTCACTGTGGGGCAAAATAAGCTCTAATGTGGCAGTCCTCCTCATGTCTTCCGCATTCCCTGTGGGAGCACAGTGTTCAGGGTTTTCAGCAACTATCTGGTGGTATTCGCATTAGAATACATAAACGAAACAGCCAGAGTTCCCAGTGAAAAGGGAATAGTGTAAAATGTCCATTCACGGGTTTTGGCACAGCTGATTTTCCACCCACCAACTGTGCCTGTTTATTTTATTTTTGTCTCATCAGCAGGTGGGTGTTCTTTTCTTTTTTTCAGTGCTGCTCTTCGCCTTAGTTTTTGAGAAACACCCTTTGCAGAGCTGAAGGAGTCTTAAAGTGCACTTCGTAATGTGGAATTATAACTTTGTACTTGCAAAGTCAGCTTCTCCTTTTCAGATTCCCTTCTTTTGGATCGTGCAGGACTGCAAAATCAGTGCAGCCTGGTAAGTGGGAAACTGATGTAACCCTTCCCCAGCTCTGGCAGTTCCTGGTTGTCACCCTCACCCCATTTCTACCACACAGCTCAAAGCTATACATTGCACTGTCTTTTAAAGGCTCTCTGGTATGGCCATGCAAAGTAATTTTAAAATACAGTGCTGTTACCTGAGTCACAAAAGATACTTCCAGGGCTTTCAGTAAACTAGATTCCTAGAAAGTAACCAACTTCCCTGATGCTTGAAATCTTAGACCTGAAACTTATGAATGTGCAAGGAAGCCACAGTGAAATTCAGTTGTAAATAACCTTTTTTTCTGAAGGACACTGCTGTAGTGCACAGAAGAGCATTTTCCTATATCATATTTAAGGTTACATTTTTCCCCCCAGTAACATAATGCTCTCACTCTTCCTCCCCACCAGTTTTGGTAGCTGCTCTACTTGTTTGCTCTGCTTCTTTGCTGGCCTTTGCCAAGGTCTTGATGACACTGGCAAGATAGTCCTGTGCACCCTGCCATTCACTGAGTACACTGAATGAGCTCTTTGCTCATTTCTGCCTCCCACCAGAGCTCGGTGGTCCCTTTTCCCTATCGGAGAATGGACCAGTGGAAATAATTTGTCGAGACATACGCAGTATGAAGGAACTAAGACTCCACTGAAATTAGGCTGGTAATCATACCTTATGTTGATAGCAGAGGAAGTTATCTTCAGTGTCAAAGTTTTCCTACCTCTTCATATTTCCCACCTTCAAGTCGGTAACATCCTATTTCCTCCCCTTAAATTGTTAAATAAAGGTTTGCATTTCTTACATTAACATTCTGGCCCTGAAGCTCGCTCTCCTTTGTAATCATGTTGTCAGGGAGGCTTGCTGGAATCCCACACCGTGTCTGTTCCAGCCCCAACTCAGTAACTGCATTTCTTGCTTTTCTTCTGTATCAAACAGAACTGTTTTCCTGAGTAAACAGACAGTATTCCCACTCCCATCTCTTTATCCTTATGTACCTTATTTCAAAAAACTTCTCTGAAATCTGCATAAATGCCATGCTTTCTGTAGCAATACCTTGGTCAGAATAATGATCATTTGCATGTTAATAGCTCCATCTCTGTAGGTGGTTGTTAGTTATTGCCGGTCTTGCTTCTTACAAAGAATGCGAATCCTTTTTTAGTCCTAATCTTAATTGCAAAATGATTGTAGTTTTCCATAATTGCCTATATTTCAGTAATTTTAATCTATATCAAATATGATTTCTTGACATGCTATCATCGGCTTTGTGCGTTATGCCTGGGTTCTGCACATCTTCCAATAGACACGCTAATTGCCAGAGCTGTTCGGTGCTTGAACTGAAAATAGTCTGTTAGCCAATTCTTTCCCACCAAACTCACTTTTTTTTAACCAAACTTTGGTAAAGAGCAGACTGAGACATGACCTTGTGCTTTGTCTTGACTCTACTTTGTTCTCTTAGCTCTTCGTCCTTCCATCTGTACCTGGCAGTGCAGTGACTGACCTGGTGAAGAGCTGCTGGCACCACCACTTTGACAGTGGGGGAGTGAGGTTACCAAGGTGGATGGTTCCCCGCCACCATCAGTTCAACATCTGTGGCCTCTGTAGCATCAAGTACTTGATGCTGAGCACACGTAGAAATGCAGACTGTGTTTTAAAGGGGCAATACTAAATGCAGCTGGTTTGTTCCTGATATTGCTGATGACCCACAGTGGACAAGAACTGCCTCTGTGAAGTACCACTGAAATGTGACTCTAGAAAGTCAGAAAACAGAGGGGAAAGCCACCTAAAGCAGCTGTGAGAAATGCTAAGCCTTTAGCCTAAACCTTTAGAGACTTAGCCATTGCTGCTCCTAATCCCTAGTTTTGACCTTGAACGGACACAGAATTGTGGAAATGCTATTTGGAGGGATGCCATGGAGGTTTCTGGCTCAGCATTCTACTTGGTTGTTCCTTTATGGTTTTGGGAATACCTTAGGGAGCACGGCAGTAGCATGCAGGGTGGTCTTTAAGCTGGTCAGCGTTACTTCCTACGAACTGCCAGCACTGCAGCAGTCTTTTTTAGATGCACCATGACTGATTTTATAGGAAATCTAGGCACACTTTTTATGTTTCCCTAGCAATTTCAGGTCGATCCTCCTCAGCTTCAATGGAGAGAATTTCTCTTTACTATCTACTCTCTGTATCTGCAGCACAAAATGACTGCCACAAAAGCTTACCATAGGTCATGGGCCTATGACAGGCTTTCTTCAATCTGTCATGAGACTTGCTTGAGAAAACTATCTGGAAATAAGCAAAAAGATGCTGGTGTTATCTTAGCCAAACATTTTAAGTCCACGGTCTGCTCATTTCATGCTGTAGAGAATTGCAGGCAATGTATTCCACCCTCACACAGAAATGCCAAAGTAAGCAGTATACCCAAATTCTACAAAAGATCAGAGTGTTATTTAATCACTGCATGGTCTAAAAGCTTGTGTGGCCTCTTGAAACTGGCAGCACTGAACTCCCAGGTAATGCAGATCTACTCTCTGACTTAGCTTCTGTCCAGGGATGGAAGCCCTTTTGAGGTTGGCTTTGTATTTGTTATAGAAGACAATATTGTTCTGAGTTGAATGTAGCCAGGCACTCTCGAGGTTCATGAATGGTGTGTGGGTGTGGTGGGGATAGTATATTTTAAAATAATCCTTTCTTTTTGGCTTATAGGCCACTAAATTCTTGTAAAATTAGTGGGGCTGGACTCTTCCATCAGAGGAGCAGGGACTGTCTCAAGCGCTGTCCCATGTCTGCAAAGAGGAGTTCATCTGTCTAATGCAGAGCTTTCCAAAACACAGTCTAGTTTCATCTTATTTTCAGAGAAAGGTACCCCTCATCAACAGGCATGCTTGTGGAGATGAGCAGGCATTAATGTACATGGTAGCACATGCATCTCGTATGTTCATTCTGCTTTAACATCACAATTCAAGAAGGACTTTAAGAAACTAGGATGGATTAGGAACTAGGAACAACTAACATGGCTGGGGCCTGTGGTACATCCTATGAAAGAAAGGTAGGAGGATCTAGGTGTATTTAGTGAAGACGGGGCTAAAATGTCATCTAGAAGCCTACAGCACTTGAAATATGATTAGAAAGACATCAGAACCCAGCTCTTCTAAATAGCAGCAGATAATAAAACAAGGGGCAACAGCGGCAAGCTGTGGCTTGTGAGGTTGAGGTGTGACATCAGGAAAAACCTTTCACTGGGAGGGTGATGCAACTCCTGTAAGTTGTGGAGCCTTCTACATGGGGACTTTCAGGACCAGTGGATGTGAGCTAGTTTGGGAGCAGCCAGATCAACTCACTGCTCTCTCCTAGTGGGTAGGGACTGAATCCAGCAGAAGGCATAGATTCATTCCGAAAAGATTTGTTTAATGATAGGAAGCTTATTTTAGTTCCTCTCGAGGTCATCTTTTCCTGGCTTGTCGGTGCTTTTTTAGGTGATCTTCTTTCCTAGGGCTGCTCTGTCTTTATTGGGTGACTGTGTCTTGAAACGGCATCACTGCGAGCATTTGTGGGGGTGTAACTGTCATCGCTGCTTTAGTGCAGTTGTTGAGAAAGATTGGAACAGATTGGTGCTGTGTGAAACTCGCGTCACATGCTTTTATTGAATACACTCATAGTGGGATCTAAAAGTTTTATCAGCATGAATTTGGGATGGTTGTTTCCCTTATGGCTGGGGAAGTGGAAAATGAACGGTGCACATAAAAACTTTTTTATGCCTTCCTTAAGTCTGTCTCCGAACTTCTGCTGTTCACCAGGCGTTGTTTCTGCAGTTACAGAAGGTGGGCTGGAGAACGGGCGACAGAAAAGGGGCATAGATCACCAGTCCTTTGGAGGGTCCTTATGGAGAAGTGATGAGGCAAGAATGGAGAGGGAAAATAATCACAAAGAAATTATGCTGGGAAGAGATCAATAAGCAGAAAATTACTCTCGTCACTCGACACGAGAACAGATCTGTTTTAAACCTTTCTCTCTATAGAGCAGTAGCCTTGAAATTGACCCGTAATATCTACTTTATTCTTTTCATGTTAAAGCAACAAAGAAATTATTGAAAAGGCAATGCTGCTTTCTTCCCAACTAAAAGGGTGCAGCCAGCTCCCTTCCCCCATGTACGCAGACGTTCCTCTAACCATAGTGGGGTCAGCAAAGACCTGCCAGTGGTCTTTTTTATGTTAAAACCTCTAAATGTAGCTCACCTGCATGGGGAACAAACTAACAATTGGCACCCCCTGCCCTCCCCAAAGAGTGATTAGAGGAACGCTTCCAGAGAATAAGGCAGACAGGTGCCTAAAAGTGATTATGTTCTGTTAATTTGTGAGGTCTGTGGGTAACCCTGGTGTACAGAGATTGAGAGAAAGAGGCAAGCAGATGGGAGAGGAGGAGATGGAAAACTACAAACCAATTCCTGCGATGGGAAGGTGTGGACAGAGATGGTGGCATCCTTTCCACTGGAGGGTAAAGAGGGTTGTAAGAAGAGAAGGGGTGTAAGCTTATCAGCACACTCCGTGTGGAGCCCATGCAACATCAGAGAAGTGAACAAGCAGGGAGACTTGTTTTTAAGTTTGGGAGATACTGCTTTAGAATGTACTTTGCTCCTTTTCCATCTTCAGTCCCACCAACTTGTTTGTTCTGGTAGAAGACTCATAGTCCTGCAGAGCTTGGAAGAGCACAAAAGGGTAATAGAAGCCAAGGACACAAGCCAAGCGATGGCAAGGGATTGCCCTGGATTTCCAAACTCAGTTGATGAGATGCCAGGCAGTTTTATTTTAATTCCATAACAATGAATTAGTCCCTGTTCCTAGTCTGTTCTATTCCTTCCTCTGCTCATTTATTCGTGGAAGGATAACTAAAGGGTTACACATCTAGAATTTCAGTTATCTGCAGTTCCACATGTGTTAAGCAGTTTGATGTATTTTATGCCTTTTGTTACAAATTTACATTGATATTTATTTTGCTTATTGTAAGGCAGTAAGAGGTGAATTCTGTGCACTACTAAGTGTGTAATATTTGCAAATATGTAGCTACTGTTTCTGTATGTGAGGCAGCTCAGTTAAAGCTGGTTGTATCTTGCAGGAGTGCCTCTCAGTCATGTTCTTATTCCATTCTTGGCTTTTATTTAGGTCAACATTTCGGTTGTAGTCAGGTCTGAATTCTGCCAGATTCACGTTATTCTTGTTTAAATGAAGCCCGCAGTCTTCAATTTCACTCCAGTTCTCATTAAGAAAATGCAAAGCTTTCAGCACTTGTTAAAACATAATCTAAACAGTGCCAATAGTACCCAGCTCATGAGTCTGTAGGGGATGAGAAAGAAGGATTCGCGAGTGGGCTGCGGAGGTCCTGCGGATCAGTTAGCAGCTTCGGAATTTCCAGCCAGACTTCTGAGAGCCATGTTTTTGAGTAAGACCTGAGTGGCATCTGAGCTCATATCTGTTTTTCAAAAAAGTTTTTTTTTAATGTTGAGTCCTTTGATTTAGGTTTTTAGATGCCTACTTTTCTTTTCTTGGCAGAGAGAGGCCAAGGGCCAGACTTTCAAAGGTATTCAGGCATTTCATGATGCAGGTAGATAGGTAGTGAGGTGCTAATAAATAAATAAAAAAATCCATTGCTCACCTTTTAATTAAACCACTAAGGACTGGATGTTTATGTGCCTTTGAGAACCCTGCTTTGTGATTACCCCCATCATTAGACATCATTTAAGTCTTTTCAGAAGCTTCATCTGTGCTTCCATTTTCGCTCTGTGCAATTCAGACAATAGCTTTTCTTTCCCTTGCTACCCTATTCAGAACATCAGTATGTTATAAACAGGGTCATATAAAGTCCCTTAAATGAAAGAGCAATAAAAGCCTTTCTGTAGCAGCTTAGAGAATTGCCTACTGGGCTTAAGGGTGTTGCAGAGAGGAAGAGGAAAGTAGTTGGTGCTGCTGGATGGGGCAGCTGAAAAATGAGAATGGACAAGCATATTCCAGACCATCTGTTCCTTTGGAGAATGGAGCTTGTACAGGTTAACAGCTGCTCCTGTGTAGTCAACACAGTGCTAAACATCTCTTCCATGATTTTTGACTGAATGACATTCTTGGTGCATTCGCTGTTTCTGCTTATATTGAGACATTCAAATGAAGCAAACACTTAGTGCTTTTTTTTTTTCCCTCAGTTCAGCTGAAAGTAAGGTGGCCCCGCACAGGTCTCCTGAGCGTACTGATGTTTGAGAAGTCCTCCTGCTGCTCTAAAACAGTGGTACCCAGCCATTTTTAACTGTAATGCCCTGTGGCAGATTGAAGGGCTATTGTCACTGTCAGAAGAGCTGCCCTAATGAGAGATTTTCATCACACTCGGCTGCAAAAAGAATGCTAGTTGCTACCTGAGCAGTGCTCTTAACTAGCAGGCATTCTATAAATGCTCACTGCTTATATAGAGGTATATTAAATATTTAATGTTAGGTTTGTAAGTTAAATATATGGGATTGTCAGGAGACAAGGAGAACAAGTAAGAGAAGACCAAAAATAAGTTGCAGTCTTAACTTTGTTATAATGGATGGTAAGAACAGGAGAGTTGACACGGGGGTTTGTTGTACTTGGATGGACCGTCTGCATCTGTTTTCCAGGGCAACTTTTCAAAAGCTGGAGCAGGCCTCTGTCACATTCTAGGTCAAAAAGACCCTTTGCTCAAGTAGAACTGGCGTTATAGTGCCTTTGCCCCAGTTCTGCTTGCTTACAGCCAGTTGTGAGCCTTGCTCAGGAATAGATTGTCATTTTACATTATCACAAGTCCCATCACACACTGCTGATAATGAAAATTAACCCGGTTAGGTGCGTGTGGCTTTGGAAATGAATGATCAGCGTTGTTGGATGGTCCAAGGAGCCACTGTGAGAGTTAGAGTAAGAGCAATGAAATCCTGGATCAGCACAGTTCTGGGAGAAACATTTGTTATAAGCACAGAAGTTTGAGGGCAGGATTGGAGAAATGTTAGGAAACTTTTTGAAAAGTCTGTGCCATCTGGTACGTTCCAGAGGCCAAAAACGTGCTCTTTAGATGCATCTTTCTGAGTCAGCCAACGCTTCCAGGGGTGGCTTGTTTTTTTTCAGAAAGAGATGAATCTCACCCTCAACCAGAATCATTTTAATCTCTGTGTGTCTTGCTTCCTTACTGCTATTGGGAATTAGGGTTTGGGGGTCCTTGGAGGAGTGATGAGGTTGTAGCGTGTTAAAGATGAGGCGACAGAGTAGGGTACATTGTAAAGCAGCATTTTTCAAAGGAGGGGAGAGGAGAAGGAACAACAGCATTAGATTTGCAAACAATAGGGAACACGGGAACTGAGCACTGCTATATTAAACTTCAACACTGGTGGATGCCTGCCTCAATTAATAACCAACCCATGTGAAACTGCCTGGAGGGAGCTAGATGTAAAGCAATGTGTATTCTTCACCAAACAAACAAAAACCACAGCAGAACAGCAACATGGATAAGAAACAGTGGTGGATATAATCATCTTGATTCTGCAGTAAAGGTGGGAAATTCAATTCTGGTTTTAGGCAGATTATAATATGAGAACAGTCATGTCTGTTCTGTCTTAGCCACAATGAAACATTTGGTTAGAGAGGAGCGTGATCTAAATCCTTCAATTTTTGGAAAGCGAGATCCAGCCTACTTTGCCATTTGATCTCCTTTTAAAGTATGATACGAGCCACACCAGTGAAACGAAGCCTGAGATAGCAGTAATCTTGCCAAAAAATCTCTCTTGAGGTTTCTGCGTTTTGAAGCTGAAAACTCAGGGACTGTTGTGGTGTCCTTGAATTTGAACTCAGATTCAGCCTCAACTTTGTACACCTTCCCAATTCAAACATCGTTTCCTTGACCTCTTCTTCCATTTGATCTAGGACTATTAGTTCCTGCAGAATATTAACTCAGTGGAATTATTGCAAATAGTTAACCAAGTGTTGGTGGTTTGTCCATCTGTACCCAAGAAGTGTTCAACATTATTAAAGGTTTAGAGTCAGGTGAGGCAGTGGTGGTCCTATGTGGCAGTCCTATGTGTATGTGGTCTTGATCTGATACTGCTCAATGTTTTCATTAACATTTTCACTGGAGACTGCAGCGGAGAGTATGCTAATCAAATTCATATGCAACACGAAGCTGGAAGCAATCGCCAATGCATTGGAGAATAGGATTAGCCCAGAGTCCGACTATGATGAATTCAAGAAGTGAGCTGAAATCAATAAGCTAAGATTCAATAAGCACAAATGTAAAATAGTTCACATAGGAAGGCGTAATTAAATGCAAAAATGGAAAATGGGGCTGTCTGTAGGCAGCTAATATGGACGGAGAGACAAAGAGGTTTTGCTCCTTAAACCAAATCTTGGAAGAAAAGGAATCATTTTTATTCCTGGTACTGAACAGCCAATAGCTCCAAAAATTAGCTTCGTATTGAGATTCTGCTTTTAGCTACATATGAGCTTGTCACTGATGATGCATAATTAAAGCTGGAAAAAAAAATCCAA
Organism: Nettapus auritus; assembly: GCA_011076525.1. Classification (NCBI taxonomy): domain Eukaryota; kingdom Metazoa; phylum Chordata; class Aves; order Anseriformes; family Anatidae; genus Nettapus; species Nettapus auritus. The sequence continues at coordinate 85,540,865 of CM021765.1, forward strand.
CCTAAAAGCAATAGCTCAGTCTCTTCTGTTCTCCACAGAAGTTAGTTCTTAGGTAAGGGATTTACAAGATTTTGTTGTTCCTCTCTTCAGCCCTCTGTGATTGCTTCTCTGAATCTTTGTGCTCTCCGCACCTGATGAGGACTGTCAGAGATGCAGTTTTTGCAAAACATCTTGGGCTGACATCTCTTTTTGCCATGGACAACAAACTGTGACTGGTGTCTCAACCTACCATACATAACTATTATTGTTAGCTGTTTTATTGTTTTACACCAAGAAGAAGCACGTGCTTTGTCATAATTAGTGATCTCTGCTCTTGAGTTTCTAGGTTGGCAAGGTGTTTGTTAATGAGGAGGTGTCCGTAGGCTGCAGTGGTTACAGCTGGAGTCTTAGTGTCCTGAGCTGAGATGTGTTAGCAGATCCGCGTACAGCCCTTGCAAATTGTGATAGGAGAGGATTGCATGGGTCAGTACTCCCTGGAGAGAACATGGGTTGTAAGGATGAGATTAAGTGACTTCCATTCCTCCTCGTCAGGCAGGGTACAGATGTAAAGCATGATGAGAGCACCAGACCATGGCTTGTGAGGAGAGGTCAAGTGTCACCACATTGTCTCGTGATCACTTACATGACCCTTGCCCACAGTGTTCTTGTCTTATCCACGATCTGTTGATGTCTACCAGAAACACACCTTGCCAGAGATTCCCTCTTCTTTGCAGGAAAAATGTCTGCATCACTGCTTGAAAGGAAGTTTTTCTCCTGCAGTCCAGTTACTCCTCCCTCCATTACCCTGGCTGGGCTGTCTGAGTCAAACAAAACCTAGAACTTGTTACCTGAGGGACCTTCTTCCTAGCGTTAATTGTGAGTAAGCAGAGTGCTGGTTCATCAGCTGCTGCTGTCCATGGGAAGGGCTAACTGGAGAATGTGGGGGTTGCCTGATGTATCCGTACCAAATGCCAAAAGCTGCCTTCGTTCAGACCAGAAACTGTCACCTTCTGCAAGCCATTAATGCCCATGCTCCATTATTAAATCCAGTCAGGCTCCTCCACCACGTGGACTCTCTCCTGGCTAAGAGCTGATTTTATTTTCCAGTCTCCTGATCCTTCCCTTGTTGATCTTGGGCGAGAGATTTCTGTTTTGAAAACACACTTCAAGGGATCACAGGCCTTTGAGGCCTTGAAGGGCCTTTTGAGAGAGAGGCAAAAACAAAACCGTGTTTTGTGTGCTTCAGGCTGTTAAAGAAGAGTATTTTTTAATTTTTTTTTTCTCTGTGAGGCCAATAGAGCAGCTTTAAGTAAGGTGGGAGTTAAGAGATGAGGTTGAGCTGTCAGTGGGCTCCGTGCATTTAGCGATTCCAGGGTTTCTGGTGGGGTAAACAACAAATGGCACACCAGAGGTGTTAGATACTATGGGTCGCCTTGACCTGAAAGCTTGGGTTCAGAGTTTTATCTCAACAGAAACGTCTTCGTGCTAGGATTGCTCCTAGTAGGACTCTTGCCACATCAAGGGAGTTTTTTAACTAAAGTTTTTTAACATTTGGCATTGCCTGGGTGGGTAGGATGACACCAGGCTTTAATCGTGTCTCACATCAGCGTGTGTTTTCTCTCTCCTCCCCTCAGCATCCTCAGCTTTTACCCAGCAGCAACCAAACTGAGAGGTGGTAGCAAACTACATGGGATGCTGTGCTCCTCCTTCCCCTGTAAAATGACGTCTGTGGTGGTTTGAAAACTGAATTTGAGGGGTAACTGGCTCAAGATGATCTTTAATTGGTTTAGTACCAGTTTGATGCAGCTGGCAGTGTATTAGGGCGTAGGAAAAAAACTCCAGAGTGCGTTTATTTCCAGCCATATCCTTCCCATGTAATAGCCTTGAGAGACCGTTATAACACAGCACAACTCACGGCAGTCCTGAGGTTTTTCTCAGCTGTGGTGTGTAATGAAGTGGTGTATGGCTGCTTCCAAAGTCAGGAACAGCAAACGGTTGCTTTGGGCTTCTTTCCGCACCCAACGATTCCCTTGTGCGGCTGGGGACGCTGCCATACTGCGAAGGCCACAGCCACAATATGAATTCAGGGTCAGGATGCTTCAAGCAAATTGAACCAATACAGCAAATAATGGGTAGAAAAGACGTTATCTTGCTATGCTGATCACCGCTTCCTTAGGACCATGGGCAGTGGGGAGGAGACATGGGATACATTCATTGATGAGAGTGGTTTTGGCATAACTGACTTGGTTGGTGGAATAAAGCACTTGATTATAATGTTTGAAGTGCGACTATTGCCATTAAAGCGCGAGAGAATGACTAACAGGGTTGAAATGATGCTCTGCATAAACTGTTATCCTTTCACAGCTATTGATATGTCAAAACTGTGGGGTCACGGGTGCAAACCCAGCCCAGTGCTGACTAGCAAAAGCCTAGGAGGAAGGCAACACGTGAGAGTATGTATGTCTGCACAAGGAAACTAAACATGCTCAGGAATTTTCCTGTGTTCTGGGGACAACTTTACTGGGGCACTGCTGTACTTATCAATACAGATGCAGTCTGACAGCCCACCCAGTCATACAAGAAAGCAAAGTGAGAGACTGCTCCCCAGTGAACCCATCTGAACTCATGCAAAGCGACTGAGATGTTAGAGGAGACTTAAGTGTTGACCATTGGCTGCAAGTCTCATAGGTCATTATTATCACTTCTTAAAAAAAAAAGCCTAGATTATATTTGTTAGCTAAAAATAAGGCAGGAGACAAAGGCAGATATAGATGAAGAGACGAGAAGGTGGAAAGAAAAAGAGAGGCAGTAGTATTGCTCAGCCTGAGAAAGAGGTATGTGAACACCTCGAGCCTAGCTCTCATCATTATGCTTTTTGTGAGCTTTGTGGCTTTTGTGTAGAGCTTTAAGCAGGACAGTGAAGCAGCTCTGCAAAAGTTTAGAGGAGAAAGCTCCAAAGGTGCTGTTGAAAGCATTTCAAGCCTGGCAACACTGCTCATCGTACACGGGAGCTAACCTTTCAGTAGGGATTCAGAGGTGATGCTTGGAGGAGGCTAAGTTGCTAAAACCCTGACAGTGAAGATGGACAGCTGTGGCTTCATGAAATGGAAGAGGGGGAGCCAAAAGAAACATCTAGGGAGAGCTGCAACATACTGCAGACAACAGGAAGGGAAAGTGACCTTTGTCTTTCTGCGCTGATTTGAGCCGGGCAGGTTTGTGGTGTTAAGACAAGGAGCGGAATGTTGTAGTAATGAAAAGGCAGGCTGATGCGAGCCTGGGCAAATGTTTCAGCTGCAGCGAAAAGGATCAGGAATTTGTGCCTTAGATTTTTTTCTAGCAGAAGCCTTCAAGATTTATACAATGCCCAAGTGCAAGGACCTAGAAAGAGGTCTGAATGAAAGACGGACGGGACTGTAGGTAAGAGCGATGGCTAGCCAGGGTGATGATATTGTCTACACTGATGGGAGAAGCACATCTCAGAGCGTTTTTTTTCTGTCCATGTTGAGCAGTCATTGCTGTTCCCCACCGGCTTCAAGCTCAGCAATTCATTCATTTGCATGTCTTTTAATGAAGTGTGAAAAAATTTGCATCGTGTTCATGTCAATCCGACTTCCTCCTGGGTGTTCCATATGGGGCATTGCTGTGGTGTGAAGGGGAGTTACTGGAGTGTGCTGAAGTCCCAAATGTAAAAGACTTTCTAGGATGCTATTGCAGGTGGTTTAGGCTGCAGTTCCTAGACATGGTAACTATTCCTCCATCCACGAGGATGATGAGGTATTTCTTCAGTTCATTAATAGTTATGATGGGTGTTAGGCAGTGCTTAATAAGGGCAGATATCTGAAATCTATAGGCTCTGGTAAATTGTGCCACAGAGATTGCAAGAGTTGATTGAGGTGATCTCCAGCTCACAGATGTTAATTTTTAAATCTTTGTGGGAGAGTAATGGAAGCATTAGAAGAATGTTAATGTGCTGGATTCAAAACAAAACAACCAGGATGACTTGAGCAATGGTAGGGCAGTTATTTTGACATTGTTCCAGAAAAAGAGTGGAAATGATGATATAGAATCCAGCAGCTAAAGAATTAGATGGTAAGAATGTCATTAGCACTAGTCAACACAGATTTAAGGAAAATAGGCTTTTTCAAACAAATCTGCTCTTTTGTGTGGTATTAGAAGTCTGGTTCCTAAAAATGACTTCATATTTGGACTTTGCTAACATGATATAATACCTCATGGCATTCTGTTAAAATGTTAACACTATGCAATACCAATAAAGCAGAGATTAAGTGAGTTGAGAGAAAGCTAAATGATAGATCTCAAAAAGCAGTTGTCAATGGGGAATTATCATCAAATGGGAGCGTTCATGACTAGCTTCTGAGAAATCAGTACAAAGCCCCACTTTACTTGACGTTTTCATCGATGATCTGGGAATGAGTACGCCAATTAAAAAAAAAAAAAAGAAAGGGAAAAAAAAGAGGTGGATGACACAAAGATTAGCAGAAGGGTACAAAAAAAAAGACAGTAAAAATCTTGTGCCTAGATTGCTCAGAGGCTGCATCCTTTCATAGAAAGATACGTCGCACACTCAAAGTTAATTCAAATATTCAGGGAAACAGAATGGCAGATTGTGCTTTCAGATAGTGGGACTTTATCATGAAAGGAGGAATAAGGTGTTGCACTATTGCAGCTCATATTTCCAACCACTGTTGTAGTAAAGGGGTGTTAATGACCAGAGACTTATAAACACAGAAGCGATGAATTGTAATGGAAACTGGTCTTCTCTCTCGTATGACATTGGTGAGCCCATTTCTGTTGCACTGTGAGTTTTTCTTCTCTCTGCATTTTCAGAGCATGTGGCAGTATTAAATAGGTACACAAAAAGAGCCTTCAGCATGACTTTGTGTATGGTGAAAGTGACTTCAAGATCAGTCTGTTTAATTCTTTCAAAAAGATTGAGGGGGGACTTGATTACAGGCCGTAAGTATCTTCGCAAAGAAAAAAAATATAGATGCTACAGAATGCTTTATGCTTTTCTCCATCAGATTAGCAAGGACCAATACTTGGAAATTGCTGTCAGACAAATTCAAATGAGAAATTAGGCCCAACCTTTCAACAGTGAAGGTGATCAAACACTGGAACGAACTCCCTTAGGATGTGGTGGCTCTTCATCACCTTCAAACCAAGACTGGGTACCTTGCTAAAAAAAAAAAAAAAAAAAAAAAAAGGATGTATTAGCCAGGTAAAGTCACTTGCTGAGCTGAGTACAAGGAGAGCTGGGTGAAGATTAAAGCCCTGTGACATACAGAAGGCCAGGGGGGATTGTTTCAGCTTCTGTTCTGGCCTTAAAATGTATGAGTCTACCAAACCTGATCTCCCTTGGCAGTGCTTTGCTCTTACTCCTTGCATTTCTCTTCTGCCATCATTTAAAGGAATATATTGTACAGACACTTACATAGGGCAAACAGAGGCAAACAACACCTTTAGATGGATCTGGAACTTCTTCACATCTGCTGCCCTTCTCCTTGCCCCTTTCTGTGAATGTTGATTGAGAAAGACCGAAGAGAAAAGATGACACTTCACCAACAGGGAACGGAAGTGTTTCAAGAAGGAATTTGTTTACCCTGGCATATCAGTCATATAACCATAAAAGCAAGAGTAAGAAGCATTTGTGCCCCAGGTGATAATCCTAGCAGCTGAGAGGAGAGTCTCTAATTGAAGATGTAAAAGTAAGTGGTGGATCGTATGAGGTACGTGGAGCTAGCGCAGTAGTAACGGTGGTGGCAGCAGCTGCCATGTGCAGAGAAGAGTGTGGGGGATCTCAATAGATTTGAGCATTGGGCAATCAGCAGCAGCATGAAGTTCAGCAAAGGAAAATGGTGGCTTCTGCACTTGGGATGGAGTAATGCCAGACACGGGTACAGAAGGGGAGATGAGAGCGGCTCAGCAGACAGGGACCTGGGGGCACTCTACTCACACTCTATTCGCACTCTTCCAAAACTTTTGCCAAGGCATGATAATTTTTGTGCTTGAGTTGAACTCGGCATGTTAAAGCCTCGAGAGGAACTACAAGTTGGAAACTAAACTCCACGTCTCCTTCTCTCTGTACTTTCCGAGTATGTAAGCTGGCATATTTCAGTATTACATTTACAAACCATCGATGTGGTATGTTCTGTGTAGGCTAAGTGTCAGTGGGCATTTCTGCACTTAAACGTAAATTCAGCTGCAAAGTGGGCACTACTAACCAACCAAGTTTTGGAGACTGGAGCAGGAAGTCATATCAATGCATGTTGTCCTTGTCCTGGCGTAGTTGTACTGCTTATCATTTCTTCAGGACTCGAGAGCCTCTTTGTTAACCTGAACCCACTTAGAAATTCAAAGATCTAATTCTTATTCCTTGTACCATTAAGACAGCTCTGTCAGTGAGAAGGCAGCCTATCTGGGCCACTGGAATTCGTCAACTTAGCATAAGCCTCTGTGCAAACAGAAGGCTAGTGCTGTAGTTCAAAGATGATAGTTGAACAAGATTTGCAAGTCAGAGGCTTGAAATTCCACAAAGGGAAGATCAAACAGCCTGTTGATTTTAACAAGCATTCCATTTCTTTAGGGGACTGGACAGTTTTCATCCAGGAAATAAATGCAAAAATTTCATGCAGAAATTAAATGCCATCATTGATACGTATAACAAAGTGTTATCCGTGACACACACATTGTCAACTGCCAGCTCATCAGCATATCTGGGAATCTGCAGAGATGGTTCCTCACTAGCTGGATTCAGAGCTGTTGTCAGCAGAGATCACACTTGCACCCTGTCTCTGAAGTACACGTCCTGAGTTTTACATATAATTTTAGAAGTGGCTTCAAGCCAGAGTGTTATCCCTTTACCAGTTCAGACTACAAACTTAGGCACAAGCACCTCTCAACTCTCTGGCACTTGAGTTTTGAATCCCCTTTCTGTAGTGTTGGTCCATTTGCATTGCTGATTTTAAAATGCAACCAACCCCACCACCCCACCCTTTCCCAGCCTCCCCAAACTGGAGCAGGCTGGAGAATGCTAATTCTGTTTCATGACAACTTACGAGTTTCTGAATTTTGTTTTTTGATCCATGTTGGATTACACCCAAAACATTTCAAGCATTTTAATGAAGCAGAACTGTGTTTAAAATGTCTGCTCTGCTTTTGGAATGAAAATGTTAAGTATTTTGATTTGGGTCTCTCTGCCATCCCATGGAAGTGTTCAGATAGTCTGCCCTAGACTTGAGTTGTTTTGGCTTTCACTAAACGTCACATTTTGACCAGAAAATACTCAGTTGGTAATGTTCCACCAACTTTACTTGAATTTTTTCAGCTATAGTAGTAGAGCTTGCAACAAATCCTGTTGTTAAGTGAACGATAGTTACTGCAACTTCCAAGTTACATGGAAATAAGCAAGCAAATCGGTGCTGAGCATGGTTTCTGCCACTGCTGCTCATCCCTCAGGAGATAACCATGGGGCTCTGTCACCATGGGCACGATGACCACTGCAGTCCCTTGCAAAACTCTCCTGGGCCTGTATGGGTGAGTGTATGCAATGCTGGTTAGGTGCTGTAGCTCCTGTGCATGGCAGCTTGGGGTATGCACACTATGAGCATTTTGATAGCCATGGGTCTTGTGCACCGTGCCAGGTACAATGGTCAGCTTAATCCAGATGAATTAAAAATGATGCTTTCAACATAAATAGCAGCTGCTATGCTCAGAAATATTAGAGATGCTAGATAGAGGGTGTATTATAGGATGGTAGAAAAGTGGACAAAGAACAGACTTCAAAGAAAAGGACTGAACGTTGTGACCCAGCTTTACAACAAGTAGAGCAAAAGATCTGTCAGGTGCCTGAGGAGGATGTCTTATGTAAGACTTGAAATGCCCTCGGTCTCTGTTTCGAAGCCCTTGCTGGGGTTGGTAGCTGTGTTATACGATTTCTTTCATAACTATATCCCGATTCAACTTAAAATCACTTTGGGGTTTGTAGTCCCTTTCTCTCACTTTGGCAGCAGGCTCTATCCCAGAGACTGAGGCCTCCTGGAATGACATGTTAAGTCAGTCCCAGGATGATTCAAGGTCCCAGGTTGATTCAAATGATCATTTTCAGCCTTTCTTAAAGGCTTCCTGTGCCAGATCTGCTCGGATGACCCATGCTTGACGTCCTTGCAAAGTGGAAGAAAGTAGAGGGAGTTGAGCATTCAGCGTGCCAGCAGAAACATGTAACGTGTTGGATAAACGCGCACGGCGTCCCTCTGTCGTGGCTGCTGTGCAGCTGCGATAAAAGCCCCCAGCTGCAGCCAGCTAGCAGATGTTTTGGTCCAGGGAGCTGAGCCCGGCGCTGTCGGCGGTGGAGTCGTGGGGGCCCGGTGCTGCTGGCGGCGCGGAGCAGAGCACGGGCACGCCGGTTGCGAAGGACCTCCTGTGGCGCAGGAAAGCAGAGGGAATGTTTAAGTAGTCTCCATCCAAGCAGGATGAGTGCTGTCAAGTAGTTCTCTCAATTCGTTCACCAATTTGTCTTGATTGCCTTGACACTCTCTTGGCATCCACATCCTGTGATTATTCCAGTGAGCGCGTTTATCATGAGAAAGGTTTGTGGAAAGGGGAGATCTCAGGTAAAGCGCTCTGACAACAAATTTTGAATTCACAATTGGCAATGCTTGCACTCAGAAATATGATTTGAGGAGTTAGGTTCCTTCAGGCAAGGGAGGGAACAAACACACCGAGGGAGTCGGGAGGCTAGTCCCAATGGCTCAGGCTTTTACAGCTTACACCTTGCTGGGAGGCTGTTGCATTTAAGCAGCGCTCTAGAAGCTACTGATGGAGATCACAGGCAAATAAGTTTCAATCTGCACTAATTTTAGCTAGCATAATCTGTCTCCAGTTTGTGAGCGGTATTACGTGATGACATATGTTTGTTTCTTTCACTCTGTGCCTCTAAAAATGAATGGAAATGAGCTGAAAAAAAAACACAAAACCCTGAAATACTGTGGAATCGCTTGCAGCTGTAAGTCCGTTCGGCTTCTCCCCCTTTGCCCACGTTGCTCATCTCAGAGCAAAGTAACTTTAATTTTTTATTTTATTTTTTTTTAATTCTGTCAAGACATTGCACCCTTCTTCTTGCTTTCTTATGAAAGTGGTTTAGGCAGGATGCGCGTTCACAGGATGAGTTCCCATCAGCTGGATCCACAGGAACTAATTTCCTGGCACCCCTTCAGCCATGTAGATACAGGTACTTCCAGGCAAATCCCAAAGCCATCTTCTTCACCATGGAGCATTAATTGTCCAGGGTGGATTTCAGTCATCTGGCTGTTTCATTTCCTGTTAAAGATGTGCTTTGTCCCGGGGAAGATTGAATCCACTGTAAATTTCCTTATTCTTTAGTGTGATATATGAGCCATTAGTTACAATGCATGTGAAGATGAGGTTCTTCTGCTTATTTTGATCCAAACTTACTGAGGTGCTTTGTTTTTTTTTTTTTTTTGGTGTGTCTGAAGTGGAGCTGAAATGTGCCGTACAGTGTTGTTAAATTAACTTACAGTAGAGGTTTAACACATGAAGCACCTAAAGGTCCAAGGGAAGAAAGGGCCCCCAAGCCCCTAAAAGCAGTGTTTTGTATTTTCTCCCTGTGCTGGCACTTGGCACGGTAGCAGGAAGTACATGCTCTGCGAGGAAAATGACTTGCTCTTACTTCTAATTTCATTATCGCTGATTCTGATTTAATCAGACTCTGTAAACTAGACAAGATTGAGCCTGGGCAGAGCTGAACGGGTCCTTTTGAAGGAACCCCGTGTGGCTATAAGGACTCTGTGAGCCCAAACCAGGTCCTACCAGGACTGGGGATTGGAGCAAGCCTTTGCGATGGGATGGGTCATGATGGGAGGTCACATCTCCGGCAGGGCACAGGCTGCAAGCAACGATGCTCTGCAGCTTGAACAGTCTCTAAATAATCTACAGTGAACACAACAACACAAAACCATGTGTCCTGACCATATTTCCAAAGGATGAGTTTCTTCTTCTCCTTCCACCCCTCTCTAGTGGAGCTCTGCGTGGGGCTGATGCACCCTGACCCCCAGCCACCCCCTTCCAGCCCTGTGGAGTGATGCTCAGACACAGTCTCACTTTCTGTAATTGAGTATTTAGGGATCTTTCCGGCTGCTAAGTGCTGTGTAAAGGCCGTGCATCATTATCAAATAAATCGCGTCACCTTGTGAGTTAATTTCTAATTACACAATTACTTTATGTGGCATTAATAAAAAGTAATGTGAGATTTTTCAGCAAACTCTAATTTTAAGTAAATAATTTTTTTTGAGACCAAGTGATTTATTAAATTAATTCTTTATTAGGCCTAATTTAGACTTCAAGCCATTTTTGCTAGTGCTACAGCATAAAATTATTACGTAATTAGTAATACAGTTGTCACACTTCTAAGTAATGGTTTTACTTAGAACAAATTAAAAAGGATTAGATATTTTTTAAGAGGGTACCGGGTCTCGGGGGTAATAATAATGAAGGATAACTTATTTCATTACACCTTTCCTATGTTTGATCATGTTTTGGAAGCGTGGTTTTACAGAGGTCACCTCAGCAGCTATTCTTCCTGTACAGCAGCCATTTGTGGGGTGGAGCACTGCGTATTTTCTACGTTGGCTCAGCAGCTAATGAAGTTTGTGGGGTGCAAGCGGTTTCAGCTTCAAGCTTCTGCCAGCTGTTAGCACCCCACAGCAGGGACAGCTGAACGGCTCATGAAGCAGCCCCTTCTCTATCGCAGTTTTACGGCCGTCCCGGTAAAGTAAGCCATCATTAATTTGATTCATGCTAATTGAGCAAGCCATGAAGTGCGGCAGCTGACCCAGGAGCTGTTCAGTTGTCCCTTCTGTGGGAGCTGCAGTCTCAGGGAGAGAGGTGTGATGAAGAGCTGCAGGCCACAATGCCTTCAGCCCTCCCAACTTAATTTGCTGGCACTCTCTAGCAGAGCAGGCGTTTAGTGTGGGAAGAGGAGAAGGGCTTCGCCAGTCCATCTGCTGAGGGGATGGAGGGAGGCAGGGCAGCCTCTTCCAGCAGTTTGCTGGAATTCGGATACTGGTGGTAACACCTTCACTTGGATACATGGGAGAGATAAGGGGAGAGGTATATAGCCATCTGAGAAGTCGATGCCCCTGATTTTGTCTTAGCTGCAATGTGGGTTTTAACAGTGTGCACTAAAAGACATTTGGTTCTGAGCTTCTTGCACAGCAGCCCCCTGTGGTACCCCAGCCGTCTGTTTCGGTCTGTTATTAAATTCAGGAGCTTCGCATCCTGCAACACACGGCGCGTGTAGTGTTCAGAGCTGTTGCCATTAAGCACTGATACCATTCAGCAAGGGAGGGTGTCTAGGAGAGCAAGTAGTACGAGATCGGTGTCTAGCTTCCCCTCAAAGGGTTTGAAAACCTACACAGACTTTTCCAGGTCTGAACTCCGGGTCGGTTTTCATGGCCAGGCTTGCCAAGGTCAGGTACTTTACTGCTTTGGTTTGAGAAGTTTAAACTTCTTGCCTGTGGAAGTCGCACACCTGAATATAAAATGCAGAATCTGAGCAGGGAGAGAGAAAACTCTGAGTAAAATGATCCCTTGAAACCCCTCGCCCCGGGAAGCAGGCAGGCGTCGCGAGGGAAGGCTGAAGTCTGTGACCGAGCAGGTGGGGAGAGCAGGGAAGATCACCTGTAGTAGCAGCCGCCTACACCTTCCCTTTTATGCCCATTGTAAATAAATTGCATTTATCATTACCAGCACCCTTTGTCTCCAGGCTTCTGAGGTGTTGAAAGCTCCAGTTAAATGGCTTGCCCAAAGAAAACACTGTCACATTTGCATAATATTTTCATAGACACTGAGCTCAACCTGAGCCTGAAGGGGAGACAGGGATGTTCCCTGCATATTTTATATTTCCTTCCTCAATTCCCACCAAAGCTAACTCTAAATTGTGGCATGGATATGGATACATGTGTAAGAGAGAGAAGGATGAGAGGTTTGAATTTGTCTGGGGTATTTCCAGACGCTCTTAGTTTAAGAAGCTACTTACACCCCATGGAAAACTCTGAAATAGTGCTATTTAGAAACAAATCTGCTTCCATTTCACCTTTTTTTCAGTATTCCTCTTCCCTCATTCTTCATTACTAGGGACTAGGGACATCTGCATGAAAACAGTGTCTTCTTTTTTTTTTTTTTTTTTTTTTTTTTTAATATCTTGGGAGTTCATCTGCCTCTGCTGATTATCCCCTCCCTCCCCTCTCCTTCTGAAGTCATTATCTTCTGATTGCATTACATTTGCAGCCATCCCACCGCAGGCGCTCTTCTCATCAAGATTCTCAAGCTAAGCCAGGAAAAGGATAGGTCAGCCTGCCGAGAGGAAACCTCAAGGAAAGCCTGGCCCTGACAGAAGTGGGGTGTTGGGGTCCAGTCTGTGACACGGCCTCTCAACTACGCTCATGCTCAGCCACTGGTGTTTCTGTAAAGACGCAATGAACCCAGTCAAGTTTCTTCCACAGACGTTGTTAGAACAAGAATTGGAGGAGGTATTGCTGACAAGAAGTATATTTGCTGCAAGATGCAGCGTCATTCATATTGCCTACCCTGCAGGTGTTTTGCAAGCTCGAATTCAATTAAGGAAACTGTTTCATTGCAGGAGTGGTGAGAGTAACTGGAGATGCAAAAATCCTGTTTGTTTTCTTGAAAACAGTACTGGAAGCCTTAATTACAGCAGTGTAACACTCAGGCTCTCTCTGGCCAGGGAATATTTATCTGAAGTGGAACAGCTTCCATAGGAGAGGTTAGGGGGAAGTATTCTCAAAAGATGCACAGCTGAAGTTTGTATCCCTACTTGTAGTCGTGAAGTAGATTTCATCATGGGTGTACCATGTCTTGCTCCAACAGTGCAGTTTTGGCACTTGGTTTTCCTGCGTGCTACAAAGAATGCCTTTTCTCTCTCTAAACACCTTGCCAGAATTAACAAGGGGTGGCGTTATCCTCATCAATATAATTTCACATGGTAGGGAACAAAGTAGTTATGGCTTAGCTAAGATTACAAAGGGTTCTGATGCAAGAGTTGAACTCAACTCCCAAGGTGTTCAGCCACCCACAGCTGCAGTTCAGATACATCTATCAGACAACCTCCTTCCACGATTATCCTGTTGCAAAGCCCATCTAGAGGCTCAAACTGAAATTCACATATGGAGTATCTTTCGTATTCATATTTCTCTGCCCTGACTTCCCTCAACCGCAAGAAGAGGCTCAAAATAAAATAAATTTTTATCTTAAAGGACGAACTTATATAGAGTCTCATTAGGAACGTTTAAAATATAGTGGATTTGGGGAACAGCTCCAGCAGCAAACACTTTTGCAGCTGACCCATCAGAAGAACATTGGCAATGTTCCCTACCACATGCAAGCAGTATCACAAGGACGGCATTGAATGTCTGTTTCTATTGTTCTTCTGCAGTTCCCTCTCTGAAATTTTTTAAAACAATGGGGATAGGTCCTTTTTCTTTCTTGTATTAAAACCCATGTATGGCTAAGATGGCAACAGGACCAAAATAGTAATGCACAGCGAGAGGGAAAGGAGGTTTTTGAACGGTTTTGTACAAGGCGAGAATGACAACCCTTTCTTCCCAGACAGATACCTAAGCTGTTCAGGTTTTCCCTAGGAGGCATTGCAAAGGTAATTCTAACTAACAGCTCCAATACATGTATACGCTTTGTATCTCTGGATAGGGGATGCCAGCAAATATTGAATTTACTTTGAGAATTAAGTGACCATGCAACAGCACGTTATTGCATTTAACGCTGCTTCGGTACTGCAAAGAGTATCAGTGATAGAAATCAGTTTAAATGTAGGATGATCTGATTTCCCACTATCCCATTACAGCTGGTGGCTCTGCGGTGTTATTGCACAGGGCTTGGCATCTCTAGGTTGATGGGCTCATCTGCCTCAAGACATATTTGCTAAAGGATAGGCAGGAAAGTGGGTGGCTTGATCCTTCAGACCAAGTGCTTCTTCCTTAAGAATGTATCAGGGACAAGACCATTACCTTACAAGACCATTACCTTTATTCTTATTATTATTTTATTTACTTTAGATCTTCTAGCTCATCTAGGGATTAATTTCAAGTTGTGGTTTTGTGTTTTTCTTCCCTTTTTTTTTTCCTAGTGGTGATTTTCTTGGGATAGGACTAGACAGGTTGAGTTCTGTATGTAAAAGAGACTGCTCAGCTTGAAACCAAGTATTTACGCAGAATGAATATCCCCGTGGATACTTCCCAGGGTTGATCCATACTTAAAGATGATAAGGGAGTTGGTTAGGTTACTCCCGGTTGTGTATCCTCCGGGGAGATGAGGCAGAAAATAAGCCTGAGTCCAGCAACAGCACAGCATCTGGTGGTCCCAGCACGTGTCCCGCTTTGTGCGCTATATACTATGTCTTATTAAAAACAAAAAAAAAAAGAAAAAAAGAAAAGCAACAGAGGAATTCACATTGTTGAAGTTAATCGCTGGATTAAATTGCCATTTGTCAATAGCAATGTAATTTGTATTATAAATTACAGCAGCATAGCTCTCAGACACATTTTATCAATGTGTTTCAAATTATTTAATAACAATATTTTTCAAGAAATAAGCAACGCCACTTGTTTTCACCCCACCCCTTTTCAAATCAGCCCATTCTGAGGGCTTCCATCAATGTAATAGCCAGCTCTGCAAAAATTCCTGCTAAATAAATTATCACCAGGAGTCTCAAAATCCATTACCATAAACAAAGCCATTTTCCCCTCCCCAATCGATGGCCTGCTGTGTTGCTGCTAATGGGACTGTACACACATGTTGCACAGAAAGGAATTCATTTGCAAGTTGCTCAGAATTCTTTTTTTTCGTTCATTTTTCTTGGCGGAGAGGGGGATGGAAGGGAATGTTGTGGGAAGATTCAGAAAAATGTCTCGCTGAACTCACCGTTTAGTGCAGGGGATCAGTCCTTCGGTCTGCAGTAAGGGCCGTGTTCGACTTGCACACTGGGAGAGAATTGTCCGTGCTGATTGACAGCTGAAGTAGGAGAAGGGCAGAAAATGGGAAGGAAACCTCAGAGAACGTGACTGCTGTCTTTATTCAGGACATCCTTCTCGGCGAGAAAAGCATCCACATGTTCTGCTGCTGGTTTACAAATGTATCTTACTCATTCCCTGTCGTATCCATCTCTGTTTCAGTCCTGTCCTCATCCCGCAGTTCTGCCATCGCAGTTGCAGGCTGCTTCCCTGCTCTTGCAGCCCTGGGCATCTCACACCCAGCCTGATGGTGCACTACAATCAGTTTATTCTTTCCCATTTTGTACGAAGTGTAGTTTTCTTTTTAAAAATAAATAACCATTGATATTTCTCTCTCTTTCTTTCCAGGTAAGTGGCCATTCCTGTTTTTATGAGACCGGTGAACAATCAGCAAACCTCAGCTCTCAAAGGTACTCTTTGTGGTATGGCTTCTTTCTAAGCACCTTGAAGTATTTTCCCCATCTGAGTTCCTACAGCACCTCAGCAGGAGGTTTGAGGTAGATGAACTGGGATTTAACCTTAACCAAACAATAATTCCTCTTCTTTGATTTCTGCGGTTTAGACTAGCCTTGCTGAGGTGCCCAAAAATAAGGAGCTAAAGGTACAGCGGCGGGAGAGATTGTGCATGGATCTTCAGCCGCTATGTACAAAAACATGAAAGGCTGTTAACACAGTGGGAGGCAGGCTGTGCAGAGCTCTTCCAAACGTCAGGTCATCTTACACAGGTGCACTGTCTGTTGCATATTCTGATTCCTTTTGCATTATTCTTGGTGGGTACCTGCTAGGGGAATGCTGCGGAGACATATGTATGCACTGGAGCTCAAGTGCTTAAAGTGGTTTGTACACGTTTCTAAATCTGGCAGGGCTGATTGCTACCAGCAAACATCTGACTGTCTTCGGCTGCTGCTTCTCCTTGGAAGGAGATATTGCACAAGAGTGCCAAATGGGACCAGAGATGGTTTGTTTAGGCCCCTGAAACCATATAATTGACTGTAATAACTCTGAAGATCTGAAGTCATATACTTTTAGCTGTTTTTTTTTTTTGGTATTGGGAATCTGGAGCTTTCTTTTTCACCTCTTCTATAGCATGAAGGTGTATAAAATGATTAAAAGGAAACAGTAACACTATTTATTTTCAGGAACATATAAGAAGGGTCATTAAGGAAAAAAAAAAAAAAGATAATGCAGCAAATTGTGATAAAATCCTGACACAGGCATTACCAGTCATTGAGGAGAACACTGGCATATCATGAGACTGATTTTACTTCAAATGCAGGGCATTTCCACGAGATGAAAAAAAAAAAAAAAAAAAAAAAAAAAAAAAAAAAACAACCTAATATCGAGTTACTCAAATGCAGAGAACCTCAGTTCCCTGAAATATAGGACAATTTTAAAGTCCTCTGATTTGTTGCGTGATAGTTTTTGGTGCTGAATGGGCAATTATTTTTTGATGTGACTAAACTATTGTCTCAAATGAGTTAGCTGGGTACAGCTTTGAGTATTACCAAGAAATGGAAGTCTGGAACATGTTAAATATCAATATTAATTAATGAGTCTTGGACACATACAGGAAATTGCCTTAAACCTCCAACCTTCCGAAAATATCTTCAAGTGGGATTACTGACATAAAGGATTTGATCTAATTATCAGTGCTAATTTCCTTTATGATGGTGGTAGCAACGCTGTTGTTAAAAAGGCACAGTCAAGATTAGTCACCTACAGTATTATGTTAATCCCTTATCTGTATTACTAATATTTTAAATCTTTTAGAAATTATCACCACCAGTGCTGCTTCATAGTTTATTCAGCGTAGGCAATTAGATGGCTCAATTTTCTCATCCTGATGTGCTGGTTTGGGGGCTTTATTTCTTGAAGCTTTCTTCTCTGGAAATTGGCATTATTGGTTACACTTTTCCAGCCTTTGTGTGATTTGAAATGCTAGCTGTACACTATAAGGGTAGGAGGCAGGTAGATAGATTGAAATGATTTAGCAAGATTGTGTGTTCTTCCCTCTGGCTTAGCCATTAGAGGTAAGCAAACTCTGTGAAATAAACAAAATCCAAGAAAATGGTGATGAGGGGGAAGGAGAATAATGACCAAAAAAATAAATAAATAAAGGCAGCTGTGGGAAGATACAGCACCTTCATCTCACCAATGTGATTTTTTTAAGGCGTGCATGAAATAAGCAGTTGTGATGGGGAGTGGGAGCTCAAAGCCTGACGCTTTTTACCAGGGTGGAGCAAGGAGGTCTTATGGAGGTGGTGGGAGCTGTGTGCTCCCCAAGCGCTGCATGGTGCTGGGAAGGAGAGACTGGCTCTCCTAGCGTCCTGGGGAGCAGTTACTCCTAGACTGTCAGTCACCATGCCTTAGCAGGACAAATTCTCTGAGAAAAGAAAGCCCCTGAGGTCTTGGATGCTCTGTGAGCCCCAGTGTCTGCAAAAAGAACATGTAGTCTAGGGAAAGCTCCTGAAGGAACCGACCAGCTCGGTCCCCTCTTGAGCCTTCAGCCTTGGGAACAGAGAAAACTCAGCTGACAACCTGCTGCCTCCACTGCTGACACAGAGAAATGCTACCTATCTGTGCAGTTCATTATCTGCTACTTGGATCTTAGTGAGTAAAGTTGCCGCTGAAGAAATCCCATAGTCACCAGTGTCATAACAGACAGCACAACATGCTATCAGCCCTTAAATGTCCAACTCATCAACACAAATTGGTTCTTCTGAACAGCAATCGCATGCAGAGATCAGTTTTCCCTTGACAGTCCTCTTTTCTCTTCTGTCCTGGTTTTCTTTCTCATACGCTTTGAATGATCAAGTGATCTCTTCTAACATAGATCTTCGAGTATTTTAATTGGCGCACGGTCCTCATCTGGAAACAAATGCCTTGTATTGGTGCTTTGATTTGTTCCTAATGCTGTTTATTGACAACTGTTTCTGGGTAACGATCTAAACCTCTGCAGTGCTTTTATATAGACACACGATGCTTTGATAGGGAATAACGGGCTGGGACAGGGCAGCTGGCAGGCTTTGATTCAGCCATTGTGCCTACGGGTACAGGACCTATCACCTGCCCCTGAGCAGACAGCAATTAAAAAAGTACCACTTTTTAGAGAGCTGCCTCGCTGCTGTGCATCAAAACAATTGAGCAATAAAGGGCAATGCAGGAGATAAATGTGAGAAAACCCGGAAAATTCCTGTGTGACAGTGACACCCATTCATAGTTCGGCAAATTGGCAAATGAAGGTGATAATAACAATAATAATAAAAAAAGAACAAAGACGGTGAATCACAAAATGCACTTGATTTTGAAAATTGCTAATTGTCTATCCCTTCCTAATGTTCTGGAGCAGATTTCATAAGAGTCATAAACCTTTGGTAATGCGGTACCTCTCCCCTGCAAACGTCGATCTTTGCCGAGCAGAGCAGCAATATTATTGTAGGTAGGCATCTTTATGTGGAATGTATTAATGAATCTTTTACATATTAAAAGAGGGGAGGGAGGGAGAGCCTCTTCCAGTGACACAGTTGCTATGTGCAGCTGAACAGGGCGCTAAGTTACGAAGGAAATATGGTCTGTGGAAAACGATAAAGGATGCAAATACGTGCAGCTGTCCTCTGTGACTTGCAGAAAGAAAGAATGAACTTAATGGCAGTAATCCTAAATGTTGACATCTGCATGCATATGCATACGCGTACTTGCAAGTTCATACGTGTACACAAATGTGTCTATCTGCATCTGGTTCTCTCTGTGGCAGGAGGAGTGCCAAGGGGTGAGGGAGAAGGCCTCTGTAGCTTACTCCTTCTGATTTATACATCTAGAAAGCTGGATTTGTTAAAGATCACCCAAGCGGGTGAATAGGACTGACCTTTTGAATGCTTACCCCATCACAGCATTGACTGAGATGTACTGCCGGGATCTCTGCATGCCAGCCAGTGAGAGCAGAGTAATCCTAGCTAACGTGAGGAAAAGGTGAAGGGTTGGCCCAGGATTCCTGCACATACCTCTCATCCCTCACCCTCCAAAGGCCCCAGAATGAAATAAACCTCATCTCTTTCTATTAAAAATTCACTGTGTTGAAAAACAACTCTACTGATCTACCTCTGTTTTGAAAACTTCACAGGGAAAAACAGTTAGAGCTACTACTTTTTATTTATTTAGTCTTTTTAAATGAAAGCACAGTTCTCTAGGAGTTGTTTGGCACTTCCTTTAAAAATCTGACGCCGTCTTCTGATGTTTCTAACTCATCATTGACTCACTCCTCAAGTTGTCTTTTTGCCTTTTCAAAATCAGTCCCGTACTGCTGGAATTCACCAGTCTCTTTCAAAGAAACTAGATTTGAAGCTTCTGAGACAAGCCGCTTTTGTGATAGGGCGTTGCTAAGAATCACTGAAAGCGTTTTTCCAAATGTTGTACAGCATCTATATTTTGCTGAGTCCCATCTTTCAGAAATGGCTTGCCTGAATCTCCCTACAAAATGTTCCTCGTGGATTCAGGCAAGCACTTCTTTCTGGCTGCAGGCAGTGTAAGCTTCTGAAGAGGAAACCACCTTGCCCGAGAAGAGGAGAGGTTATAAAGGAGCGGCCAGACTCTCTCTTAGCATCAGCATGGCTGAGGCTACCATTTTCTTTTGACAGAACAGTAAGTCCTATTTCTCATTGTCTAAATAGCACCGGTCACACTCTTCTGGAGCGTGCTGGCTGTCTTGCCCGTGGGTGGCTGTCCCAGAAGGGTTACAGCGGCCGTGACATTTACCCAAGAAGCAGACGGGGAGGGAGGGAGGCCCTGCTCACAGCTGCAGCAGCAGCACCCTCAGAGCTACGCAGCCAGGCTGGAGCTCTGGCTCCCTGCAGAGGGACTTGTTTCATGTGCTGTGCGTTGTCTGCGGTCTGTCTGTCGGCAAGGCTGGTTGTTTGTCCGTCTGCCCAGCCAGGTTGTTGTTTTTCTCCTCTTGAACCCCCCTGTTTCTCACCTAGCTGCTTTGCTGGTCCCTCAGCAAGCCCCTGGCTAGCAGGTGTTGAGCCGAGCGAGGCGGGCGGCTTGGGAGCCTGCCACCGACGGTCTGTAAATCAGTTTGTGCTGTGCAGCAAGGCTCTGGCTTAACGATGAGTCAGAAGAAAAATGTTATTAATATTTAATGCGCAAGCTGAATGTCTGGCGTGCTGTTATTAGTTACACATCATGAGGGGTGCAGTATCGGCTACCAGTCAATGCAGGTCGCTTCCTCCAATGTTCTCATTCTGCAGACTTAATTCGTACTGTATTTTTCCATTCACTGAGACAAATATCTGCTCCATTTAAAGGGGCTTTGTCAAAATCTTCTAGCTAAATCTTTAAATTGGTGTGCCTAGCTTTCAAGACCCCTGTCTGTGAGACGTTTGATTACTTCTGAGAGCAATTCTTCCAGCGGTAGGGCACCGCTGCCTTCAAAGGGGTTCTGCGCTGCACCTCAGCCCCGAGGCCTTGTGTGGGAGAAAGCACCTCGGGGAGAGCCAGAGGAAGTACCGGGAGGAAATCTGAGATCTTTGCTTGAATCTGTCCTTGGTGAACAACCTACTTGTATATGCTTCGAGTGCAACATCCAGGCCAAGGCTGTCCCATTTGGCCAGCAGCAGCATTCTCCTGGTGAAGAAGGCTGGATGATCCGTATCCGTGATCCTCCAGCTGCAGGAGGAAGCACCTCAGCAGCAGTTACTGTGCCACTGCTGGCTCGTGCTGGAAACCAGCTGCATCCCCAGCCCCATCCCATGCTGCAGCTATGGAGACCCCAGCGAGGCAATGTGTTCCCCGTGTGCAGGCTCCTCCTGGAGCCCTTTCGTCTACCAGCTTCCCAAGGGAGAGGACGCATGGATGTGCTGCTGGGACTTCTGAATGCCACTTGTTGGGCAAGGAAGGATGTCTGCTCTGGTTTAGGCTCTTCTTGTCCTGTAGCAGCCATTGACACAGCTCTCATCTTCAGTACAATGAGGTTTCACCTGTGAATAGAAGCAGTGCTCTGCAGGGCAAGAGCAGGAGTCCAGTAATTTAATTATAGAGTACCTTATATCTCTTGTTTTTGTTAACCTGCTGATAGACTACATGCTATATGGGGGGTAAAGAAAGAGGCAAAAGCAAAGAAAGAGAAGGGAAGGAAAAATGGGAACGTGATTTACAAGTAAATTATTTTGCTCTTCCTGGTTATTTAATACTGCTTGGGAGCATTTGCAGCTTCAGGGGTGGATTGGCTTCTTGTGACAGCAGTAAGTGACACTGAGACTTACAGGGGCCCCTTCTGATTTCACGCTGTTTTCGTGCAGAAGCCTGTCCTTTGCTTTCAGAGGGTTACCCCTGATTCCCAGCAGCACAGCTTATATTAGATTCAGAGCTCATGAGCTTCTGCGTCATTCATTCCTCTTGCACTAAATTGACCAACTCTTGAAGTCCTACTTGTGTGGAACCAGCTCCAATAAGAAGATGAAATGAAGCAAAACAATTGTATTTATAAAGCATGTCTCTTCTTGTGGCATTTAGGGGGAGGCATGTACAGTTCTCTCTTACTCTATTCTATTTACAAGATACACCCAACTCCTGTTCATCTTGGAAAAAACAATGACAAGAAAAGCAACAAAGCCGTACACAGGTAATAACACTTCTGGAGTGGCTGCTGGGGGGGGAAAAATATATATAAAAAAAAGTATAGCTCCCAGCAGCAGCAGTTGCTTTTCTTTCTCCATATTAACCCATTCTCCTCCAAACACCTCTATTTTCTCATCCCCAGCTGTTCCTACTTCTATCCTAGAGTAGTTCTTCAAGGCACTTCACTGGGTCTGTCTCCTATTTATCAAACTGGGGTCAGAGTTACTGTAGGACTCCTTGCTCAGCTGTGGTGATCATCCCCTGCACTTCACATGGGAAAATAAAAGTTATCTTTGGAAGCCAAGACTACCAGAATGACAGTGAGGTTTTCGACCTGAAAAATCTTATTTTAAGACTGTTCAGTCTCTGCTTTACCAGCCTATTTTGACCACATATTATATTATTAACAGATTAAAAGTTCAGCTCCACGGTATCATAATTTTGTTATTTTTAAATTTGAGCAAGCATGCTGGAAATACATTAAGGATTATAAATGTCTGTACACAACCATTTTTCCCATAAAAAAATAAACAAAAGCAATTTTGGTGCAGTAGACCAAAACCAACCCAATAAAATCATTGTGTGAGGTAGCAGGGAGGGGATAGATAGGCACAGAGCGTGTTTTGAATGAATTTATTAATGTTATTATTAATATTCTTTAAAATTGCCTACTTTTATAAAGTTGCAGTGACATAATCCTTCAGACTGACCTGGTGCCCACTGGTGTCGGTGGTAACTGTCAGTAGATTAACTATTTAAAAAAAGAGAGAGATTTAAAAATACAGTAATTATTCTCTCAATTGAATAAAAGTAAAATGTTCTCTCGCATTGGAATTAAGGTCATGGTAGTTAAAGATCCTGGAGCATTTTTACCCACTTCAGAGTATTAGTCTGGGGAGAGAGGCAGAATTCCAGTTAGGAATAATTGCATTTATTCTTGCTATGCTCTTTTTTCTTTTTTTTTCCTTCGACTTTGTACCCCCCTGTGGAGATCCCTGTCCTTCCTACCCCTGCAAATTAGCAGTGTTTCGGTAAATGGAAGTTGTTTGTTTGTGGAGTTTGCAAAGCGTTCAGTAATTCCTTGGGAAGAAGCATTAATAACCGGCTATAATATTGGTGCTAATAAGTTATGTGCATATTTTTATTTTATTTTATTTTTAATCAAAATCAGAGTATAAAGATTTTGCTGTGAATTGTAAAATTAGCCAAAGCCGCCTGGCATGTCGCTGCTGCACTTTTTCTCTTCCACATGACATATTCTTAACTAAGTCAATCATTTACATGGGCTTTAAATTTAATTTAAATGTAATGAATTTAAATTGGGCTTTGCTCTATTTCAAGGTTGTTGGGTTACTTTTCTGTAAGTTAACATTCAGCATGAGAGATTCAACTCGAGGATTTTGGTTTCAACTGCTCTCCCTCGGTCTCCTACCCCCTCCTGCGTTTCTCTCTCTCTCCCATCCTCCCAAATCAAATCCGCCTTGTGGCCCACGAAGCGTGTGTGGGAAGGAGAACAGGGGCAATAGAGTTGCAAGCTGCACGTGTTAGGACTGTGAGGATTACAGGTTGGAGGCAGCAACAGAAAAGCATTACAAGGAAATCAAGCAGACACATTTTCAGGAGGAACCGTGCGATTCTCTCTGCACATTACTGCCTATCTCGGTAATCATTCTCTTCCTCGATCGGGAGCCCTCTTAATCCTCCACCCCATCGCCCTCCTCCATCAAATCTCCAATACTTCTGAAACAAATCAAATCAAGAATTAACCTTCCAACCGTGAAACATTCCTTTGCTATGGTACGTGTGTCCCCTGTTAATCACTGTGCTGCAAAAACATGAGGCGGAGAGTAAGTACTCCATCAGTGGCACTGGACTCGTGTGTTTTCTACGTTTGCCCTTGCATGCCTTGTGAAAATCTCTTAAGTACATCTCAGCAGGAGTCTTGTGATGCCTTTTCCCAAACATTGTGTTGGGGAGATACTGGTCTCTGATGGACCTGACCTGGAAGAGGTTCTGGAAAGCCCTGGGTTGTCTTCCCACGTGTAATGGGCAGTCACGATCTTCCAACAGGTTGGAACGGTACATCTGTGGGTTCATTGATGTTGTGCTGCTGGTTCATTTAAGGAAGGTTTTCTTTATTTCACTTTAAGAGGGAACATAAGTAGAGCTTGCTCAAAAGAGATATGATGAGCAATGGAGGGAGAGAAGTTGTAGGCAAAGGGAAGACAAAGCAGGGGGACTTGTATTTGAAATGACTCAAGAGGTGAGAGTCAGTTTTGCATACCTTATGTGCTGTGCCTCCCAAAGCGTGATCCTAGCACTTTCCTTGCAGGCATGGAAGATGGAAATGGGGTGCCTTGAGTATTTTGCTCATATCTTTAAATTCTTAATGTTTTCTTAGTCATTTCCGCCATATCCCATGTTCCTGATGAGACTTATTTCCACACCTGTCTCTGTTCCTGACCATGCCATCTAGCTTTTTTGATACCTGGCAGGGATATAAACTTTCAGAGAACATTTACAGATGAGAGTCACTGAGTGAACTGTGGCTGCTCCGAGTTGCGTCTTTGCTTGTTAATTTGATAACCGAAAACTGGCCATATGTAACCAGACAAGATCTGTTACAGTCAGTAGCTTGACTCCAACAAGAGCCCAAACAGTTTCCTAACACCAAAGGCTGGAAAGGAAGCCCAGGGGACCAAGGAGTATTTAAACCAGGCTGTCCTCTGTCTGTGTAAGCTGGACAATGCTCTGTGCAATGATGGGTAAGATTGTCCACACTGCACTTCACTGTGTCCTCTCTGTGGTTATGCTTCTGTCTGGTTCTTTTTCTCCTGTATCAATTTAATGTTGTCACATTTTCTTTCTCCTAATCGACATCGGTATTAATTGTTGTCATTCCGTTTTCCCTCATCTGAATGTCTTCACCCTGAAATAAGGTCAGTGGGCCTGTGAGTGTGGCATTATGTTCAGTGTCCATTCATCTCCAAGGAAGAACTGGGGTGCTACTGCCACACGGCTCAGTATTAGCTCTATTAGCTCTGGCTGCAGGCTCACCATGGGTTAACAGCATGCTGGTTGCAAAGCCCAGAAAAAATATAGCGGTTCAATAGTAATGAAGTAACAATGTACTAACATAGCAAAAAATGGAGTGAAAATTACAGCATAGCTGATTCATCACTGTGTTATTCTACTTAAACCAGTAGTGAATCAGAGCCAGCAACTTGGGAGAGGTTGTTAGAGTCTTTATGAAGTTTAAAGCCATTTACCAGTATGCAGTCAAATTCATTTTGTTTCATTATGGCTATGATAACCTTACATATTTGGGGACAGTGACTAAATTTTGTTGTTTTGGGTCTGTATATTGTTTTGTCTCTTGAAGGACAAAGCTGTGGCTGAGGTTTCTCTCTGTTCTTGCCATACAAAAAGTGTTTCAGAGAAATGTCACCAGTAAGAGCCTAGCTGTAAGCCTGTAGCAAAGCAGTTGTAGCATCATAGCGTATGTATAGTAACAATTAAAAGCAGTTTATCACTCCTATGCACTTGTAAATACAGCTAGCCTTTCTACTTAGCGTTATTCTTCCCTTATAATTAGACATACTTAGAGTCGTCTTGATCTAATATTTTTGAGAGTTAGGTAAATAATTTATAGGGTACTCTTCACAAATGGATACAATGTGAATTCAGAGCTAATCTGCTCCTCTGGAGGTACATAAAATTATCAAGCTTATACAAGAGCAAGCTAATTAGGAAGCAATCATCATCAACAACAGCTGTTCTTAGCTCACTGAAGGGCGGAGGCTTCCCTAACACTGTCCACTCATCCATTTCCTCTCCCCAGCTTTCCACGAGACAAAAGCATCTCCAGAGCTACTCCCATGCAACCATTCCTGCCAGTTGTTCCCAGCTCAGTGCAAGCAGGGAATTCATTTCTGCAGCGTGTTATTGCCATCTCATTGAGGATGGATACGTATCTGGGTCAGGGTTGGAAGGGGAAGGATGGGCGATGTGTCCAGAGTGTGTTGTAGTCCACCACCCCAAAAATGATGAGGGCAGATACGCGTTGACCAGAATGTGTTGTTGTTATTGTTGTTTGATTTTTATATACACTTATATTAATTGTAGTATTTCAGGGGGGATGAAAACTGTGGTAAATGCACTGCAGAAAAATCAATTATTTCTACGGCATTACTGTTAAAAAGCAATGTCTGGAAATGGCGCAGTCAGCCCACTCACTGCCCTCACCTTTGTTCCTTTTAACCCCATTATGAGCAGTGCTCCGCCCATTGGGTGGGAGAGGGTGTCCATCAACTTGTGCCTCGAATGTGATGTAATAAACCCTACAACATGAAGCATCCATGAACTCAGCAGATGCCCTCTGTTCTTGCACTCGCATCGTGCCATATAGAATCATTCAGGTTGGAAAAGACGTCTGTGATTACCTAGCCCAGCCTTTAACCTAGCACTGACGAGTCCACCACTCAACCATACTACTAAGTTCTACATCTACACATTTCTTGAAGACCTCCAGGGATGGTGACTCAACCGCTTCCCTGGGCAGCCTGTTCCAATGCCTCACAATCCTTTAAGTAAAGAAATTTCTCGTAACATTCAACCTAAACCTCCCCTGGTGCTACTTGAGGCCATTTCCCCTCATCTTATCACTTGGTGTATGGGAGAAGAGCTTGACCCCTGCTTCGCTACAGCTCCTTTAAGGTAATTGTAAAGTACAGTAAGGTCTCCCCTGAGCTTTCTTTTCTCCAAGCTAAACAACCCTATCTCCCTCAGCTCCTCATAAGACATAATGGGAAGCCAAGCTAGATGCTCTTTGAAAGCAGTTTCACCTGCTTTTTCAGTGTTCCTGCCTTGGTTCAAGTTGAGGTGCCTTCTAGTAGCAGGGTCTTTTGAGCTGTGTTGTGCAGATGAGGTGGGGAAGTACGAATTACCTCTGGAAGGTCTGTGGGGAGAGAGAATAGACAGAGGTTTTCAGGGTCACTGAACTCAACTCCCTCATATTCCCCCAGTAAATGGAAGAGCATTGCCAACGGGTTTTGAAGCTCTGCATGGTGAGGAGATGAAATGTTGTCAACAGGGTTGGAGGCACACGCTGCCAGAGGCAGTTTTTATGCTCAGGAAATGGCAATTGAAAGGATTCTAGAAGGACAGGGTGTCCTCAAAACATTACATTGCTTTTCTGCTTCATGTGAAGGTCTCATCAGAGAAGACTTCAGGTCCCAAAGCTCTGACCCCAGGGAAGGCCAGACTCTGCCACAGAGAACTGATTGCTGCTGGTGGCCTTCTTAATTTCTCATTGCTCTTCTCTCACAGAAAGGTTGAGGGGAAGGGAGAAGCTGACTGTCAAGGGAAGTGCTTTGAGAGACCTCATGAAGGGGGTAGGCCTAGCAGATGTGACAGATGGGTCTGTCATGCCCGTTTTTGGTCTTCTGTGGTGGTACCTAGCTGCCTGTCAGAGGATTGCTGCTGGAAGTTGACAGACGTGCCATTGAAGGTGGTAAACTTCTCACAACATGGAGCAGCCAGTTGGTTAGCAAAGAGGGAGGCAAAAGAGACTGGTAAGGAGGCCTTCCCCATTCCTGGCCTCCACCTGCCTTCTACCTCCTCAGGCAGAGGTGGAAGCTCTGTCACGATAGAGCACTTCCAGCTCCAGCTCCCCTCTGTAGCCCCTGACAAGTCACATCTTAAGAAGAGACATAGAAGTGCCATGCCACATTCAGCATGGTTTTCATCAAGCACACGAGTAGATTCAGCTCTCCAACGGACCCGTGAGTTGCGGAAGAGGAGACTAGGTCTGGGGATAGGAAATATGGGTTTCAGAAGAGGAATTCAGGGTTGGCAAAGCCTGCGACAGCTTTATAGATTAAACCGCTGCCAGATGTTAATTGTTTTCTGTGTAGTTTTCAATTGATCTGTAATTTGACTGTAGATTCCAGGCTTTTATAATAAATTGTGTACAAAGCTAGCCACTTAAGGAGATAATAAAGACTCAAAGGCAGACAGAGTCATAAATTTGGACTTATCCAAGAGTAAGAGATGAGTTAGGGCCTCTTCGGCAGTGCTTTTTTTCTTCTTCCTGCTTTTTTGAGTAGAGGAGCACAAGGGAACCGGAGTTTCTGTGCTCTGGAGACAGAGGAGAGAAGCAGAAGGTCAAATCCCAGCCATGCTGCAGACACGTTCCTTTCGGTGGGTGATGCCTCGGCATCCTTTTAACCTGGCAGATTAAAACTATTTGCTCTGATGGTGCAGGAGCCTTTTCACTGATCAGACGTCCTCTCCTCTGTCTTTGCTCATTTATGCACATCCACACTCACTGGAGCATGTGTCCATCTACTCTTTTGGCTTCTCGCTGCGACAGCTGTTGGCTTCGCTTGCCATGGTGGAAGCCTGTTGGAAGGCAATGACCTGCAGACTTTGGGTTATGTGCGGTGTCTTGCAGTTAGTTTCAGAGGTGTTAAGACTGCCTGTGTACAGATGCTTCTCTCTCCATCTCTGTCAGCTCCTGGAAAGGAAGTGTCAGGCTCCACATGATAAAAATTAGCATGACTGGATCGCTTCAGCTCTTTCTGTCCCTCTGTGAACGGGGCACAAAGGTTTGGTCCCCCGAGATTTGTAGCATGCAGTGCTACAGCCTGAGTTGTATGGCAAAAGTTGGCCTCAACAGAATGAAACAGTTTTCTACTTGAAAAAAAATAAATATATTTTTTTCTCCCTGCCAAAATGCTCTGAGTAAATCACATCAGTGGCTTCTGCTATGTTCTTGCAGGAAAACAAAGTGATTTGTGGATTACACAGTGAGTAGTGTCAAGGGTGCACGTAGAACTACATGGCAGCGTGTGTTGTGTCAAACCTATGTCGGGGAATATTGAACAGGGTCACAACTGGGCCGCTGTGAGCTCAGCTCCACTCCTGGACACAGCTCTGGTGTGAGAGCCCCGAGTATCAGCCGGCTTTGTTCTGATGGCTTCAGCAAAGCTAAACTGATTTGCATCACCTGATTGCATGGCCCTTTCCCATCGGTTTTGTGAAGGGCTGACAGCGCGATAACATAATTTGCAAAATGCTGAGGAGAGCCACTGTGCTGTCGGACAGTTCAAGGGACTCTGCAGGAGGCGGGAGCCGTGACCGTCCTGAAATGCTGGAAACAAAAAGTATCTCGTTTTTCTCATCCTCGCAGAGAGGGACATTTCTGCAGCAAGTGCTCGAGACTGTTCAGTTTCTGCCCATGTGGTGTCTGATGATGCCAGAGCTGCTGTGAGCAAACCCTTCTCCTGCTGCTGTCCCTACCTCTGCTGTTGCTTCCATCCCAGGTTACCTCTCTGCAAGTAGCCTGTGGGTTTTGGTTATACTTGGAGCTCCTGCTTCAAAGAAATGCCCAGGCCACATGTCCACCTTCTATGATTCTGCCTGTAGTTCTGAACTGGGCTAGTTTTGTGTAACGTTTTTCAGGTTTATGCTCCTTGTGACACTGCACGTGACAAGGGGTCATGTGGCGCTTTGTGTGCTGCACAAAATCATTTGTGCTTCTCTGTCCACCACTGAACGTGGGCATTGTCCTTCACCACCCTGTGCACAGGTTGCCTCAGAGAGCGTGGTGTTTGTGACAGGCTCGGAGGATTTTATTGTCTTTCATGCTCTGGTATCTCAGAGCTCTGTGTGTGCGTGTGCTTGTCTGCATTGCTTTCCTGCCCTGTGACTGTAGCACCCTCTCAGCACAGGGTGCCAGCCAACTGCTGGCTCATAATTTGGTGTGGACTATCTGTCGCATGGGATTAGCTTTTCTGATGCAGTTCGCTATGACACGCTTTCCTTTTGAAGGCATAGAATTGAAGCTGAATGCATGCAAAGCAGTGTCGTGCAGGGTGACAGGCTCTTTTGTGTGTGTACCTGGAGTTGTGCCTCTTACTCTGAGTACGAAATCCCGAGTGAGATCACCTTAGAAAAATGTATTTGGTGGTTCTCCCTTCAGGTGCGTGAAAAGTCATAGCATTGGACTTCTGCTCATCTGCTGAAGGTGCAGCTGAGAAAACTGAGCAGCAAGAACAGTACTGAAGGCCTGATCCAGGGAGTGGTCAGGGCTGGGAGAGCCTCGTGTGGAAAAGCGTCCTTTAATTTATTCTTGTCTTCCTTTCTGTGGAAGTCACAAGTTGATGCTGAGGAATCTCTTACCTCTGTTTTTCCTTTTTCTTTTTTTTTTTCCCTTCTCTCCGTTGCACTCCCTTCCTCCAGGGCACCGTGCCCTCATCACCACGTTAAGCTACTTAGAGCTCCCTGACTTGCAGAGGGGGCACAGCCCTGCTTGCGAGGGAGTGATTGCCCTGTAGAGAGGGTCGGGTTATTAGCTGAAGTGAAAAGGGGTGGCGTGTTGTTACTTCCTTCTGCCTCTGCAGGAAAATCCGAGAGAGAAATCAGATCTCAAGGACGTCTCTCCTCCCACTTTGGAATCACTCAGCCAGCTGGAGAGGGGCTTGAAATATGTCCAGTTCAGCCAGGGCCCTGTGATGGGACTTTTATTCCCGCTAACGAGACAGGTCACCGTGAAGTACCCATTCGAGGAGTTTGAGATGAGTCCCCTTCCCTGCGGCAGAGACGCCTCTCGCCCTCTAATCAGCTCTTCTCCCAGAGGCATCGCGCGGGCCATGCTGTCATTGGGCAGGTTGCCCTTCCGCAGAACCTTCTCCACACCCTGCTTTAATTAAACAACCCAATCTTTGAAGTGACCCTACGCCGCGATGGCTGCTGGAGGACCTGCGGTGTCCGGACAGGCGTAATTACTCACTTCGGAGATGCTGTGCTCGGCCATCCAAGTGACAACCCCGTCATCCCCCTTCTTCGCAGCGCCTTCTCTCCCGCGGTGCCAGGTCCAACCTCCAGCAGGTGGGACTTGCCCCGGGCTCTCCTGCCTGGCTCTTAGTTAAGCTGCCTTCTGCCTGCAGCCCTTTGTGCCGCACTCGCTCACAGCTCCTTCCCTTCTGCCTGCAGCAGCTCCGAGTTCTCGGCTGGGGGGAAAACGTGATTGCAAGTTATTCCTCTGGTTCCAGCAGGAGATTTTGAGGCCCTGGAGGGTCCCTGGGCTTTAGTCTGAAGATCCAGTTAGCAGCCTTGAGGCACCGAGTCTTGCACAGGGCAGAAGGCGCAGCATCGGGTTTTGGCTCTCCCCTTGTCCGTGTCTAGGGAGAATCACAGGCCTCGCACGAACAGGTTGAACGGCGGGGCTGTGTGTCTGTATGTATGTTAGTTTATTCTGCGCCGTAGCTCAAGGGCATTTGAAGGACTCGTTGGAAACTGGGAGAAAGAGAGAAGGGCCTTACAGGTGGGAGGAGGAGGAGCTGCCGTTCGTGCTGTCGCTTGAGATCGTCTGATCCTTGCTGGCACGGGGGGAACGTGCCAGGGAGGGGGAGAAGCTTGTCTCTTTAATCTGGAGAGTTGAAAAGGCGTAAATAAATAAATAAGCCCGTTCTGTTAATATTCCAGGCTGAATCTCTGTGAAGGGAAAATGAAAGGGGGTATGAGGAAATCATACAGTTTGTCCTGTGCACCAAGAATGTGTCATCACACCCAGGCTTCTAGGTGGTAGGTTTGCACATGAAATGCCCTTATTTACTCTCCCACGCTTTGCTAAAGTGTTTGTATTCCGCAGAGTTGAAGCGTTTTTTAAAAAGAGTTTGCTTCTCCGGAGTGCTCTGTAGATGGCAGCGATGCGTCCTTTTCCAGGAGCAGGATCTGAGAGGCTGAAGTGGAGTACCATTGCCATCTGCTGGCAACGTCAGGTTTGTCTGCCGGTGTTTTTTCTTTTTTTCTGGCTTGAAGGCAGCAGGAGAGCTGCAAACTGCTGCATCTCGGGTGTTTTTTGGTGGAGCGTGTGAAGCAGGGTTTATAATTCGTGCTGGTCTGTTTGCATGTAGATGTCTCATTGCCCCGGCTTCTCACTCCAGGTGGTGCAGCCTTGGCCTGGTGGTGGTGGTCCCGTTCCATGGGACACTGAAGGGCCTTCTCAGAGATCCCACGGGCACTGGTGGGATGGAGCCCGGCAAGGCTTTGGGAAAATGAGCTTTGAAACCTCATGTAAAGTACTGCAGGAAAGACTGTGCTCCTCTCTGCCAAGAAGAGTTGGGGTGGTGTGCATTACCAAGATCTTTCTGCAGTGCTCACATACATCTTTGTCCTTAGAGAACTCAGCAGGCCTCATCTGCTATAATTCCTTTGCACTTACAGGGTTGGATTAAAGGTTTTCTCTCCCCAGCCGCAGGGCTAGTTGCCTTTGCCCTTGCAGAAGAGCAGTGCACTGGTCCTCTGCTGCTCCTGCACTGGTCACAGAATCACAGAATGGTTTGGGTTGGAAAGGACCTTTAAAGCCCACCCAGTTCCAACCCCCTGCCATGGGCAGGGACACCTCCCACCAGCCCAGGTTGCCCAAAGCCCCACCCAGCCTGGCCTTGAGCACCTCCAGGGATGGGGCAGCCACAGCTTCTCTCGGCAGCCTGTGCCAGGGCCTCACCGCCCTCATGGTGAAGAAATTCTTCCCTATATCTAATCTAAATCTCCCCTGTTTTCATTTAAAGCCATTCCCCCTTGTCCTATCCCTACGTCCCCTGACAGAGTCCCTCCCCAGGTTTCCTGTAGCCCCTTTCAGGCACTGGAAGGCCACTACAAGGTCTCCCTGGAGCCTTCTCTTCTCCAGACTGAACAACCCCAACTCCCCCAGCCTGTCCTCATAGCAGAGGTGCTCCAGCCTGTGCGTGACCTGGTCCCAGCAGTGCTGACCTTCTTGCTGCACTGGTTGCAGAATGTAAGAGAGGATCAACCCAGCTCTTCCAGCTCCAGAAAAATAATGGCTTAGTTGAAGTCCTTACTCACAGTCTCCTGTAAATCTTCTCTAATGCTGAAGAGGAAACAGAGATGAGGGCAGCAGCCAGCTCGGCACAGCTAGGAGTGGAACTCTGAACTATCCCTTCTCTTACACACTGGTACTCAAATAACTCCAGGCCTTACTCAGTGAAAGCTGAAGGCATCAGGATCCCCGCTTCCTCTCGTCTTATGAGCTCTTTGCACTGACTATGGATGATTATGCTGGAGGGGCAGGTGTTTGATCCTGGGCTGGAAATAAGTAGGGTCCATGAGGCACATCAGGGTGCGTGCAGGCTCCTTCTTTAGAGCTTCAGAAATGATGGGAGGGAGAGGTGAAAGGATGAAGGGGAAGGATTGTTTACTTTCATTGAAAATGCTCTTTGTGAAGACCACCAGTGAAAAAGTGATGAAACTTTGCTGAGAAAGGCCTCTCAGATTCCAGAGGGAATTTTTGGTGTAGGGAAGACAAGGAAACAACAAAGGCTGAATTGTGTCCTGAAAACAAAAAGCAGCATTTGTCTCTGCTCTTCCTCTCATGTTTTTCACTCTGTTTTTCACAGATGTTTTCCAAAATTCTTAGTTTGTTTTTCTTTTTTGTTTCACAACACCCCAAAACTCATGCCAGAATTTTCCCCTTTCCCAGATACAGGATTTTTGCCTTCTGGCTGTTCCTCCTCAGCAGCCAGCATGCCTTTGTAGAGGCCACCGCCACAACCTGGGAGACTGGGAGGGGAGGATGTGGAAAAGGGGCCAGAAGCACCGAGGGATGGCCACACTCAGCTGGGCAGGGCAGGGCAGCATGCATGGAGCATCTGGAGCTGGTGAATTACAGCTGCAAGTGCACAGGCCCCATAGGTGAGAGCTTTCTGGTGGAGAGACAAAATCCCCTGCAGACAGGGAAAGATGGAACCACCATTTTAATGGCTTCTGGTGCTGAAGGACTGCGTCCTCTCCCATTGTTTCTGCCCATCAGTAGAGCTCCCATTCCCAGTTCACGAGCAAATGCAGCACTTTCCCATCCCCTGTGCTGCAGGCAGAGCATTGCCAAGGAGAAACACCGTGCTGCAAGCACTGGCAGTGAGAGCCAACAAGCAAGGGTGTAGGAGCTGCTAGGGGAAAAGAAACAAAGTGGTGGGGTGGAGCTGATGGGTAGGATAAGGGTATGGGGTTGAATGGTCTGGATTTCTTTTTCCTGTTCTGCATTGGGTTGTAAAATGTAGTTGTTTGGTAGCGATAGCTGAATCTTCTTTGCCCAGCAGAGAGAATGAAGCTCATGCACTTTCACTCTTGACAACCTCACGTTATGATGCAGGAAGCTGCACAATGCTTCCCCAATGCCTATTTGTCGTGTAGAGCCATTTAAAGGATCCTCTTGAATGTAAGTAACAGTAGCAGCGTCTGAAACCATTTCTGCTCCCTGCGCTGCAGCCAACAGAGAGCAGCATCGCAGCACGCCTGCACTGTCCTCAGCCCGACCTGGTGCACAGTGCTTCCCGTGACTGCTTATCCCCCTGGTGCTGGCTTCCCCCACGTGCTCCTGGCCGTGGGTGCCAGAGTGAGGCCTCAGCACTGCACCCAGCGTCCCCTCTGTGCCACAGGGACGTGCTGGCCCTGGGCACGGGCATCTCAGGGGAGGAATCCTGCACGGGTAGGCAGCTCTCCGTTTGCTCTGTGTGGCTCTGCTGCCAACAGGGGATTTGACTACTGCAAAATCAGTAAGGTGAAATGAAGTGGAGGAGATGTGTTGCTGTTCCTGGTGCAGGGTGTATTGCTCATCCCGAAGCTGATCTTGCTATTCAGCAAGGAGGAACAGGGGATAGTGCTGTCTCAGTTCCCTGAGCAGACCTGTCTCGTCACCCCAAGGGAGTTCCCTTCTGCTGGCATTAAGCTGTATGAGCAACGTGGGTGGGTGGGATGAGCCTAAGCCTATGCTTACCTGCTGTGGGAAGCAGGATTCCCGAGCCCCGTAGCACCTGAACGTCACCACAACAGGAGGATCAGTCCCACAGAGCAGGTGGACGGACTTGGAAACACTGGCTGCATGGGGGCAGCGTCTGCATGTTTCCTCCTGGGGTGGCAAGGTGATGTGGCCGGGGTGGGGAGATGCCATGCTTTTGCATGTGCTTAAAGGGGAAATATATCCCGAGTCTGCTTGCACTGACAGGATGAGGAGGAGCTGGGTATCAGCCACTGCATTGTCTTGCCTCAAGTGGGAAGAGAGCTCAGGAGCTTTCTGTGAGGGTAGTAACGTGTGTCCGGGGGGTATGGCAGCGTTGGCAGACCATTGCCACCAGTGCCAGGTCTGACTCTGACCGAGACTCGGGCTGGAAGCACTGATAATGAGCTTCAAAGCTTGTCTGTTAGTTGGTTTTAATCAAACTTGGCAACAGACTGTCAAAATGTTTACCGTCTCTTGTATTAGGGAGCTAAGCTAGGTAGCATGAGGCTTGGGTTCGTTGCTGCTCTCTGCCATACATTTCCCATCTGATACAGAACTGACTGCCTGGGCTTCGTGCCCATCTGTGAGACGGGCCTTGCAGCACTGCCCTGGCTCCACAGGGCGCTGTGGGGATAAGGTTTGGAGCAGGGTGCCTACAGACCACGGAGACTGCAAGGTGGGGGAGCAGGAAATAATGGCCATGGGAGGAGGGGGAAGTGCTCTGAGGGGCAATATACGCCTTCGTAGCCTTGGTGGTAAATGAGGTGAGATCTGGCTCGTGACCTGGTGGGTGATATGTGAGAAGCGCAACAGCAGGCTTATTTTTTCTAGGGAAAACAAGAAAAAGGCTGTATCTCTATCTGGGGCCTACAACTATGCAGATGTATGGCTGTGCCTCATCTCATCTGCTGGTATCAGAGGCTGAAGCCATGCTGGTAGCGTAGCACATACACAACTGCAGAGGTGAGTGCGGGCAGGACCCACTTCCAAAATAGTGAATACTTCCCTCGTGACTTCAGGCGTAGCCTTGACAGGGAGGCAGGCTGCATCTCCACTAACACGCATGCACAAGCCAGAGAATGAGCCAGATGGTTTCATCTGAAAAAAAAAAATCAAAAGCATAGAGCCATCTGCTCTCCTGTCCTGGGGATCGTGAACTTGACTTCTCGTCTACCAGTGTAAATTGAATCTCACAGAGTGCAGGCAGTGTGTGCACACACCCAGCTTAGAAATCACGGCGCCTGATGGGGGCAAGAGGGCTGGAAACAGCTCCATCGCTCGAGTTTCCCGTGGCCAGACGTTGCCGGCATGTGTTGCGGTAACCCTTCCACTGTGAGACAAATGCCAGCAAAATAGCTATTAGTTATGGGAAAACATCAGCTGCCGTATGGCCCTGCCTGCCTGCAGCCCTTGGAACAGCAGAGGGAGCGCTCACATCGCTCTTGGAGAGGAAAAGGATTGCATCTCTTTCCAAACGGGTGCAAGGGGGAGAGCTGCTTTAGGGATGAGTTAGACACTGCTGGAACAAGCGGTCTGGTCCTTGATCAGTCCCTGAGATACTCATGTGTTAGACTGAGCTGACGGAGGAGTGACATTGCCAGGCAAGCGAAGGGACTGCCCTTCAGGCAAGGGAAAGAGAGATGTTTGCATAGTTGGCATAGAGAGGACAGTAGCTATTGATCATATTTTGGAAAGGGTCCCCAGGACAAAAAATTATCATTTAGGCAGCCCTGGATAGGAACGAAGAACTCTTAGGAGCCCACGTCCTCCCCCACCTCCCCCCAACACTTGTTTGAATGTTTGATTTGGCCCCAATTCCGTTCTCATCCTTCTGAGTCTGATTTGTGTGATTATGTCAGGAAATAAGTCCCCCAGCTGGAACTGCTGTAGAAACCGTGGCAGTTAATTCAGCACAGCAAACTAATGTTTAGTTTGTATTAGCAGTGCAGAATTGTTTAGTTAGGTGTTGCCAGCACCCCTGTTTTATTGTGAGGCTTGTAGCATTTGCTGTGTTTCTGAAAGCCTTGCTGTTGAAGTCAAGATATTTCGTCTTTCATTAAAGCAGCGTGTTTCTGGCCCCCGTGCTTTTGATGAACAGAATGAACCTGGAAGGTTAAAAAGGAAGGGGACTAATGAAAGTAACCCAACATTTGTTACTTGGAAAAAAAAACAAAACCCTGTGATTTTTAGCTTTGAGGGCCCGACTCCCGATTTTTCTTTTTATTTTTGGACTGTGATATTGGCAACGTGGCACCAAGGAAACACATTGTGAATGTTGCTGCTTTCCTGGGAAGTTAAATACTCTGGGAGCTGTTTGCTTCCATTCAAGACTATGCAAACCTACCACACGACCCTTGCAGTCAGTCAAGAAAAATAGCTGCAAAATCCCAACTCGCTGCTAACAAGTAAGTCGAAAATAAAAGATAGCTTGTAAAGAGAAGGCAACAAGATCCATCAGGACAAGTTCTGTTCAGCAAAAGCTTTAAAGCACAAGCTTTCTTTTCTGCAAAGAAATCATCCTGCTGACTTCAGTGGATTTTGTTATGTTCATACCCAAATGATTTTGAAGGGAAAATAGGCTGGAGGAAGCAGGGAAGCGCTAGTGGACAGTTCATGAATTGGAGGAGGCAGAATTAAGCTAATAAATGATTCATTCAGAATTGTTTACCCAGCTTTAGCTAGCATCAGGAGGGAAAGAATGCAAATGGGGCTGATTATCCAGCCTCACTTTGTGTCAGTGAGTTGTTCTTGGCTCAGGAGCCCTTCCTATAAAGGGAAGGGTGGCACACTCCATCATTTGAGAGCATTTATCACGGAATTGGACAAAAGTCTGAGGATGCGCAGCAGGAAATCTTCACGGCAGAGCAGAGGGCGAGATTCCCCAGGTGCTCTTCCCTTATCTGCTGTGACGCTTGAGTGTTGGTAACCATGCAGATTACTAGCAGAATTGCCTGAGCAAAACTGCAGCGAGGGAGCTCTCCCGTAAGAGTTGAACACAATAAGGATTGCTAATAAAGGTGCAGCAAAATCCTTGTCAAATTGCTAACTCTTTCTTGCAGAGAAAATAGCGCAGCTAAACTAAAAATACCTGCCTGGTGCCCTGAAAGTCGTTACCCAGCTCTCCATCTCGAAGGAGGATTTCAGGGCTGGATCCACCCACCAGGTCTAGTGACGAGCAGCAGGAAGCCCAAGGCAAGGCTCACATGGATGGCACTGCTTGAGGCAGCCGAATTTGCTGTTCCTTATTCCCCTTAACAAGCAGCCCACGCCAGGCAGCACGGAGACATGGAAGACAGGCCTGGCGACTGTAAGCTGCACCAAACAGGGACTGCCAGACAGAGGACGGAGCAATCTCCTTGTGGATGAGGGACCTTTAATTAGGTAGCCTTCCCTTGAGAGTTGCTTCGCCTGGCAGTGACACAGGACAGAGTCTAATGTGAGTCAGAATTGTGAACCGAGAGCGTACAGCAATGCTTGTGGCACTTTCCTGGGGGTGGATGGGGGACAAATTCCCACGAGGCGATTCGTCAGGGATCTTCCAGCTTTCCTGTACGTGATCCTAGCAGCGCAGGTTGTGGGGCAGGGTCTGTACCCAAGGTAACACCCAAGGTGCCAGCCGCGATGCTGTGGGCGCAGATGGCCAAGAGCTCTGCTGTACAGACCCTTGTCAGCATCACTCTGGGGCGTGGGGACTGATGATGTTGCAGGAGGAGTGACAGCCACTCACTCATGAACCCTGCTGCCTTCAGCACCTGAGGTTGTCTTCGGAGGTCTCTCATCGAAGAATCTGAATTAATGCTCCCCTGGAACGGGGAGAGAGAGGGAAGGAGATTTATGGTGGTTTGCAAGCCTGAGAGAGACACCATGACTAACAAGCTAATTAGCCCCTCAAAAGCAGGTAGACAAATGGAGAGGAGAAGCCTCTCTGTCTAACCCGCAGCCTCACATTTTGCACACCCTGGAGGCAGCTTTGCCTGCAGGGGCCAGCAGAGTTTGACAGGAGAGCGCCTTTGTGTGCATCTCCTTCCCTGTGACACGCAGTCCATCTGTCTCCTGCGGCGCCACCGAGCGCTCACCCCCTGCCCCTCGCAGGGCCCGCTTTGGTGGTGGCAATAACTCACCAGGCTGCCTTTAAACACCACGTCTGGGGTGCAGGTGAGGAATTGTTGGGTGCTGGAGCCGGGGTGAGCAGGGGAGCCAGCCCGCCGGAGGAAGGACGGCCGAGGGGCGCTGCGCACCCCGCGTTCCTCCAGGCTCCCGCCGCGAGGGTTTGTGGAGGGCGGCCCACCCCGCCTCCGTCTCTGTGAAATAGATGGAACATCAGAAATGTTTTAAATAATTGAATAATGAAATGAATATATTAATGCTCAGAGAGCGGGAGAGGGCTCCCGGGCTGGTCTTGTTCAGGCAAACAGCCCCTGACAAGCAGGGAAAGAGGTAGGGTCAGCGTTTATTCCTCTGGAGGGGATTGAAGGTGGGGTGTTGTGCTCAGTGGCTTTCCGCAGAGCTCTCCTTCCCTTCTCCCATTTCTTTGTTTGGTGATTCCAGCTGCTTTCTTTGTCAGGTTGTCTCCTCTGCCTCACTCTCGCACTTTGCTGTCTCCAGATCTCCTTTCTCCTTTGTGTTTCCTCTCTCATCCCCGTTCCCTTTTGTGTCCTTATCTTCCTACAGCTTTGTGCTGTTTAATCCTCCAGAACACAGGCGGTCTTCTCAGCGTATATCCATCTCCGAGACTTACGCCCACCCCAACTCTAGAGCCACTTTGTTTCTTAGAAGTATTTAATTACAGGTGAGGCTCACCTACTCTCCAGATACTCCAGCTCAGGAGACAAGCTTTGGGAGACAAGCGTCTAGCACCAAAGGCAGTACGTTTCCAGAAGCACTTGGATGGCTGACAGCTGAGGCTGGCAGTCTGAGCCATCAATTTGCTTATGTAGGAGCACGGGAGCAGAAGCGCGTTGGGTTTGGTAAGTCAGGCAGTAAATGGCACAGGAGTTGGTATTAAGAACGGTTGAATTGTAATTCTAGTGAAAAATAGGGAGCGATGGAGCTGGCTGCAAACAGTTGCTGCACATCATTTGTTACACCCAGCTCTGCCAGTGCCCCCTCCTGCCCCATGGTCCCCCTGCCTCTCCCAGTCTTGGGCTGCCCATGGCAGCTCTGATGGAGCTCCCCGGCTGCCCTGCAGCCCCCTGCCCTCTCCCTGCTATTTAAGGGCTTAATTCCTGTTCGTGGAGGCTGCCAGCGTTGCTGAGGTGTGCAGTGGTTCGTCAAAGCGATCGTTCACTTCCAGAACATTACAGCAAAACCTGCTG
This sequence comes from Nettapus auritus, assembly GCA_011076525.1. Taxonomy (NCBI): domain Eukaryota; kingdom Metazoa; phylum Chordata; class Aves; order Anseriformes; family Anatidae; genus Nettapus; species Nettapus auritus. Next base: position 85,580,653 of record CM021765.1, read on the forward strand.
ATTCCCATCAGGTGTAACCTGAGTCATATTTCAGATCCTAAATCCAAAGTACTTAAGGAATCACCCAGCCATTTTTTTTTTGTTTGTAAATGTAAATGCAAATCATCCAATTACTGGCTTTGCCCTGCTGGAACACACTTCATTTATTTATTTTTTCCCCTCTCACAAACCTTCCTGTTTGAATTATTTGGGTAGCAGAACCTTCTGAGATCTTGTGGCCCTGGCTCTTGAAGCCAGCAGGGCCCTGTCTCACCTAAGCTAAACAGAGAAGTCGTGGTGTTGCTGTGTTGTACTGAACGTGCATATCTGACACCTTCTTGTTGAAAGCAGTGGTGAAATGGACAGAGTATAAGCCAGCAGGAATAGGTTCAGAAGCGTGTGAGAAGATGGTGATGAGCTGGGAGAAGCTAGGAGCTAAAGGCACTGTTGGAAGCTTGATTCACCTCCTAATATGATGAGTGACTGTAGGTCTACATAAATGGGGTAACCTATACATGAAATAAAATAAAATACATATACAAAATGCCTATGTGAAAAAGTACCTAGGGTAGGGATCATAGCAGCAGCTGGAGAGAAGAGGAGATGCTGATGGAGAGAGACAGATGATTTCTGGGTGCAGCACGCGGGGACGGGTGGGGAGGAGGAGAGCACAGGGAGTTGAAAAGTGGCAGCTCTCTCCTTCATCTGGAAAGTTATTTCTTATGCAGAGTGAGTGTAACCCTCCAATGCGTCTTCCAGTTAGTGACACCCAGGAAATGTTTTATGGATGAGGCTCCATCACCTGTTGGCATGAAGAGGAGAAGGCAGAGCCACCGGTGATGGATGATCCCCTGGAAACTGCACCGTGTCCTCTGCACCCTCCGCCTCCCTATCATGCCTCTTTATCATGCATCATCGCAGCAGCATCCACCTGCAGCTGCCAGGAAACTCCCAGCTCCCAGCTTCTCTCCCTCTGAACTTCCACGATCTTCTGACATGCTTCCCCTTCTCCGAAATGGCCTTCCGAAGTCAGAGGTGTCGTCACCTACTGGATGGACCGTGGGCATTTCTGTAGGTGACAGAGAGAGAGAATTCTTCTTTGGACACGTTGTCTAGGGCATCTGGCACATTAACCTTTGCTTCCTCAGTGAGCATCTTGGTATGAATCAGACGGCTTTGTGGCATGGGGGAAAAGAATTTTGCAGTGCTTTTATTTTGGATGGTTGTGGGTTTGTGCTGCCAACTTGATAGCTTTGTGTGCGGTATTTTTTGTTGTTTTTGCAAATACCCTCTTTTCTGCATCTCTGTTCGTCACTATAAACCACGGTTGTTAACGACACGGGAAATGGCAGAAAATAACCACGATGTGTATTGGAAACCCCTGGCCCCCAAACCGGATTACGGCAAGAGATGAAGTAAGGAGCGAGTTTGAGAGGTGACAGGCCAATCCCGCTGACACTCCTTGTTTGCTGAGCAGCTCTAAATTCAAGCACTTGTCAGAGCCTCGCTTAATAGAAGTCATTTTCTGTATGCATTTGGAAAATGCAGGCAGACAGAGCTTAGGTGCTGGCCGCTGTTTGTGTGCCTATTCTTGGACGGCGCGGTCTCGATTAAATCTCCCTGCTCAACCCCAGCCGTCAGGCACTCCCTTCTGTGACTGCCAGGCCCAGTTTGCAGGAGCAGGTCTCTGACTGCGAGCTGTGTTATTGCTATGCCAACCCCTTCTTCTTTCCCGAATCCCCGAGTCCCATCTTTGTTGTTGCTTCCTGCGGGAGGTCTCCCGCTAGCTCCTCGTTAATCAGGCAGCAGTTCACTTCGGTGCATCACTTGGTCTAATCTAGGTGGTGCCCGAGCTCCTCCCATCTTTTCCATGTAAACCATGGATGGTGTCGGTGTGTGAGAGTCCTGGAAAAGCACAGTGCAAGCAGGGAGCAGAACCCCGGGGCTGTTTGGAGCGTGCAGCTCTGCCTCCTGGGCTGGTGGCAACAGCAGCACAGCAGAGAGCCTCCAAAATCTCTCGCCTGCTTCTTGAGAGCTTCCCACATGTAGGGCTGGGTGGTGCTGAGGATCGTGGCACGGGGCTGTGTCCGCGTTGCCTGCAGAGGTAGCACATACGGTGCCATGTGCAGGAAAAGAAACATCATAAAATGGATCTGAGGCTGTCCTAAACCCCTGCCCCAGCTCCCGACCGTTTCACACACACGATGCGCTCACAGCAGCCCTGATAGCAGCGGGAGATGGATGCCAGGGAGCATCCCCAAAAGCCAGAGCTTGTCCTGATTGCCAGTGAGCTGGGGATACAGGCTAATAGCGGGTCCTCAGGAGCGACTTCTCTCCCTCGTGTCGTTTTTTTTTTCCTCCTTCGCCTGAGCGTTTAGCTCTGAAAAGAATAATTTATCAAATCATTTTTATTCAACTTGGGAGGAGGAGGAAAAAGGATGGTGGGGGGAAAAAAAAAAAAAGAAAAAAAAAAGGCCCTTTGCTGTTTTAATTGCTTTGCGGCGTACTTGCGAGAGTGGAGCCGGGCTTATCAAAGCCGTCGCAGCTGAGTCCCTGCCACTCGCTAATGAGAGCTGCCTCGTGACCAGCCACGCTCCTCCGATGGACCTGATAGCGCCTGCGGCCAGGCAGGGGACTCGGTGGCTTGGCGAGTTAATTTGAACCAGGAGCTCGAAAGTTGAGGCTGGGGGAGCTTGTTTTACAAGGATTCTGGCCTCAAATTAAGGGGGTTATTTATCTCTTTAGAAAAAAAAAGGCAAAATGAGACGTACAGTCTAGGATGTTGTTGGGCTTGTTTTTTCTCATGATTTATTTCTGAGTCAGGTGTCTGGGGCTAGGAAAGAAAAAGGAGGTTATTTTTTTTTCGTCGAGTGAATGAAGCCCGAGGAGCCAGCTGAATTCCTGGAGCTCATTCGTTTCTCTCTATGCCCGAGGGTGTCTTTGAAGAACTCGGCGCTGCCGTTGCTCCACGGAGCCGTCGCGGGGCTGTGAGCACCGTGGCTGTCAGCCAGGGAGCTGCTCAAATTGGTGGCCCTCTGGGTGCCGGCTACGTGCGCTCACCTCTTCAGGGAGAAGTGCCAGGGCTTCCAGCAAACTGCACCGTGCTGACACCGCTCAGTCAGTTCCCCCCACGGGTATCCCACCCTGGGCTGCCCAGCTCTGCAGTGCCACAGGAACAGTCCATGTCTTCTGAGTCTTAATCTCTTGGTACGGTTTTATTGTGTTTCTACTCAGCTTAGCCCCCTATTCACCCAAGTTCTGGCAGGCGATGGTGTATAGCTGCTGAGGTTCTCAGGTTATATCACAACTGATGTCCTGACCTCCAGCATCGCCAGCTATTCAGGATCAGGTTTTGCTATTGCGTTTTAGTTGTGTCTTGCAGGACACCTTGCAGCTGATCTTCATGTGTCTGCACCAAAAAAACATCTTCAGCACAGCCTAGTACACCCTGAGCAACCCTACCTAACTAGCCACCAGCTCAGTTTTGAGTGCATCAGGTATCATCCTGAAGTTCTTTTTGACCTAACGTTTTTAGAAGTCTGTGGTTTGGTGGTCCTGCTATGCTAGAGATGAGTCTAGGGTACCCCTGAGCGAACTATATCTGGGCTGGTGCCCATCAGTGACGATGACAACCTCCAGCACAGGGCAGAAATAAGGGGAACAGAGGGTGTGAAGGAGGACTCTAATATCTCCTAGTTAAGTTCCTTTTCTGTAAAACTGTTCATGTCCCTTCTGGCTGTCAGCACACTTAGGTTTCACATTTTTAATTAAAAACTCCAGAGCTGAAATTCCTGTAATATTGTAAAAGCTGGGGCTGAATTCTACCTGGCTGCTTGTCAGTTTCCTCATATGAAGAAACAATGTCGGTTCTCTAAAATACGAAATGTGAATAAAATATGTTTGGTTTTTCTTTTTTTTTCTTCAAATCTTTTCTTAAAAAAATAGTTTCATAAAAAAGCTCTCTTGAAAGCAATGATAGGACAATCTATTATTAAATGAAACAAATCAATATTAATGCAATCTGATGGCTGAGATTTGCTTGAGTAGTATTTTATATTCATGTGTATGCTGTTAACTCTGCCTTATTAGATATCTGCAACATGGGTGAGTTAAGGTTGCTGTGGGAACCATCATTTTTTAAATTTCCTGACTTTTACGCAGGTAAAGGCAACCCCAAGCTACCTTGCATTAATATCATGTAATTTCCTTGATTGAAGAAAGCGTGCTGGAGTATTTTATTGTCTGTGTGCCCGCATTTGATTGCGCGTTCAACCAAAAGGAGTTTGATTCATGTCCCCACAGTGAAGCGGCAGCTGAGCTGGAGCTTGTTTTTAGAGCACAGCAACAGCTCTGACGGCCACCACAATCCACAGACTCGATGCTTTTTCCATCGGGTACAGCTCTGCGGGTGCTTGTGTGTGTGTCCTGAGAGAGGTGGCAGACATGGAAATCCCCTTGTGCAGCAGGGAACCAAGGCAAGACCAGAAATTCTCCTATTTCCCCCCATTCTCCTTCCTTCCTGGCATGGGATGAAGAAGTATTTTCTTTGTGTCGCTGGTATGCCCCATCATAGTGCAGAGACACTGAAATATCAAGCTTTGCTGGCTCTGAAAACTAGTGCATGCTCGTGAATGTGAAAGGAGCCTGATTCATACTGATGCGTGAGCAAGAGAAGCATCAGGCTCCCTCCTTGCAGGTATAGAGGAAGAATAAAGAGAAAAGCATTGCTCCAGGCAGAGAGCAGAAGCCTGCATTATGTCCACATCCCAAATGGTGGGGAAATGATGGCAAGCGTGGGCTGTGCGTGCTTCCAAGTGAATGGGATTCTGGTGTGAGGCTTCACCACAGTCATTGCTGCTCTCATACGACTTCCTTCTGCTGTGCCTTTTCCCGGGTATGAAGCAGCTGTATAATTTCTTCTTCTATTCAGAAGGAGAGGAATTGCCTATTGCTGATTATCTACAACTTACAGCACAAATGCCTATAATGATATTGGCTGCAGTCTCTTTATAGTCAGCGGAGTGAGATAGCCACAGTTAGGAAGCAGTTTATCTGAAGTTTTCACTTGATCTCCTCAACGAGACAGGATAATTCAGGCTTCAGAAGTCCTTATCGACCCCTAGGAAGGTGGTCTACCTCAACAGCTGCCTTCTGTGTTATTAAACATGACCCAGTTTAGCCCTAGGGCATCCACAAATAGATGCGTAGTACGCAAAGACAGCCAGCCCAGACATAAACAGCCTAACTTCATGTATGTGAGCGTAGTGTATTGGTTGCCTATTTAACTCTACAGAGAAAAAAAAAGCATCCATGACCCTGGATGGAGTGCTGTGTTGTTGTTTTTATTATTGTTATTTATTTATTTATTTATTTATTCGGGTACCAAAACTGGCTTGCAGAATCTCTGCAAAGCTCTACCTCATGCCATAGATGCATCGCCTCGGAGCCATTTCTTTTACTGGGTACGATTTGCGGTGTTTGGCATATTTTCAACCAGTTCTAAATCAGCACATGAAATTTTACCGTGAATGTGAGTTTGGCTAAAGCTGGACTTGGCTGCTGGAGCATATAGGGGAAAGAGCAGTTAACTGTTAGCGGTGTTGGAAAAGGACGTGTGAATTTGGGAATAGAAGTGGGAAAGAAGAACCTGGGGCTGACCTCCCATGTCAATCGACTTGGGAGGAACGGGAAATAGCAAATCAAGCCTGTCTGTGTGAGAAGCAGCCAATCTTTGCGACTTGCCTGGCGTCTCCTGGCTAATAAAGCTGGTATTGATAGCAGTCATTTTGTGTAGGAGCTGAGAAGACAGCGTGAATCCTGGTCTAAGGTATATGTTATAACTCTACTTGTGCAGGGGCTAGCTGTCCCAGCAGTGACTGATCTCCTTCCGTGAGTTGTTTTAGCTGTTTAGCAGAGATAGGATCATCCACTTAACTTGCATTATGGTGTGTTCTAAAGCTAATTTATGGCGTTACGTGTTTGGTGGATGGCGCTGCCGTTTGCAACGATTTGTGTCTCCGAAAGACGGCTTTACTCCAGTCAGTCTGGTCCTTTCAGTACAGAGGGGACATTTCCTTGGGACAGAAGTAGTTAATAAAAGTTGAGTCGTCCTGTAAGGGGACAGGAAAAGAAAATGCCATGTGACGGAGATGGCCAATTAGACATCATGAATATTCAGAATCCTCTAATCGAATGAGAGCTCATTACAAACACCCAGACTGAAATTTGCTCATGTAAAATATTCATTGAACAATTTTGCATAAATAAATAATAAACAATAATAAATGCATAAAAATTTGCTCACAGACCATCTATCAGCAGGGGAACAAAAAGGACAGAATCTGCTAAATAAACTGTATATAATGAGTAATCTGTCCACGGCTAGTTTCGAGTTCTCCCATGGTGGGTCCGCTGTGGAGATCTGACACGAGCATCTCTCTTCTGGGAACGCCGTGAAGCAGGGCTGTTAGGAGCAGATAAAGGCACAGAGCTGCCCCAGATTTAAGGGAGCAAAGTGCCTGAGATCTGGGCTTAGCTTATGATAGATGTAACAGAGCCTGAAAGTTGTATGAATGCGTGGACTGGAGAAAACTTAGAGGATTAGGAGATTCAAACCCATCTCCATCTAAGAGCAAGAACAGCATCCTGTGCAGCCAGCCAAGGTTTGCAAAACTCCTCCTGATGCAAAGGACGTGCTCAGCTTCACCTGTTGAAGCAGGGGGCTGCAGAGCGAGGCCAAAATTGCGACTGTAGCTTGCGTGCGTGAGGTGCAAGGGAATGCGTACTGCTGGACACATGCAAACAGACTGTAAACAAACAGAAAAAGGTCAAAGCTGTCCCAGAGCTGCATATGAAATAACTGCAAATGACCGCCTCCTCCCCGCCTACCTGTTTGGTTAGCAGGGCCGGGGAAAGGAGGGGGGGCAGCGATCAAAGCGCTGCTTCGATAAAACGTGAGAACGGAATCCAGCAGCTGTTAGGAGAGAAATACCAGGTAAAGGGTACTCCGCTGTGATTGGAGGCGGCTGGCAGCGAAAAGGTCTGGTGCTCAGAGCACACTGTGCTGGGGCCCGTCTGCCGAGCTCCTGGCTGCTCGGGGGGCTGCCAGACAGCCTGACCTATTGAGCACAGGCTGGACGGGAGCCTTGTCTGCGGGGCAGGAACCGTCTTTTTGCTTGGTTGTTTTCCAGAAGGAAAGCAGCCCGCTCTCCAGCTGTGCCCTGCCACGGGAACGACGAGCGGGACAGTCGTGGGGACGCCTCCTGATGGTGGGCAATGGGTGTGAGATCACAAGGTGCCCCCAGCTCCCGTCTGAACAAGTGGTCACCCACCTGTGTTAAACCTCTGTGCATCCCCCTTCGCCCACACGGTCCTCCTGACGAGGATCCCTTTTGCCTCAGCACAGAGCAAATTACCTGGCAAATCTCCTGTAACTACTACATGGTGATTACCTGGTCCTTCGTGCTGCCCAGTAATGAGAATCTGGAAGTGGTTTGTAAAGGTTAATTCATAGGGGAGAGGAGAAAGGAGAAGAGAGGAAGAGGAGCAAGACCTTCTTCCAACACACCTGTGAAGTCCCACGTGGGGGTTTTCTACGGAAGTGGAAGATCACATGCCTTTCAGTCTGGAGTCTTCATCTAGGTTGTATTTTGCTCTGCTATGGAGAGAATCCCTCCTCCTTCAACTGTTTGCAAATCCCTGCCCTGTTATCACAAGACAGCTAACCATCTAATCACACGGTTTTATTGCATGCTCAGCCATGAAACACCCCGTCCTGCCAGCTGCTCCAGCAGACTGTATTAGGGAAATGACAACGTGGCAATTCAGAAGGCTCGTCTCATAGCTGCGGCGCAATTTAGTGACCAGGCTGTTCTGCAATTTTGTTGTCACTGTGGCTTTGTGGATTTGGCCGGGAAGCCCCGTGTCAACACATGTGCCATTTGCTGTGACTGGCTGCGAGGTGTTTGGCCACGCTGCACGGGAGGAGTTGCTACGTGTGGCAATTAGGGTCTGCTCGTTTCTGGTTGTCATCAGTCAGCGGGGAGCTGTGCAAGGGGGCTGATGCCTGGTGTCCTTGCTGACTGCTTCTTCAGAGACCAAACACAACAGTGGTAGTGCGGGCCGATGCTTCTCCTCAACCCCAGGACCGGTCTCTCCATGGGAGGGTTGATGGACACGAACAGCATGAGGATAGTGGAAAATACGGGATGGGAACTCTTTATCTGGGCACGGCAAAAAGTTACCCCCTGGGGCTCTGGCAGATTAACATTTCTGCAAGCACCAGGATTTATTGAAAAGAGGAAGACAGAGAATATATTAAACCATCTGTTTCCCTCTTGCAATGCACTGTAGGGCTGGAACAGAGATGAGTGTGTCTCCTTATTCATCACTCCTACGTAACCGTGAGAGAGGAGATTGAGTGCTGGCAAGAGACATTCAAAGACGAGTGACATTCGGTAGGAGCCTCAGTAAATTCATATTTACTAGCAAAGGAGGAACAGCAGCTTGCGAGCGATGTGCAAGTGAGGAATTTCTGTTCCATCAGTCCTTGTCTTTGTGCTCGGTGCCTCAGCATGAGCTCAGACCTGGTCATCAGCTTTCTCCAGCCCCAGACTGTCTGGGCAGGGTTTGGTTTGAGCCGTCTGTCTGCTTCCCATCCCATATCGTTTCTCCCTCACTAACAGCATGGCTCCCTCCTGGCTTGAGCAATACTGTAAGGCATTGGAAGGCAGTGAGTGTTGAGGCTGAAGGGTGAGTCCTCAGCTACCATAACAGTATTAACATGCCTCCTGGGAGGCAGGGGGAATGGAGAGAGGGCCATATGTGTGGGAAGAGCAGGGGAGCAAGACGTGCATATGGTGATATAACAGCACACGTGAGCTTGTGGAATGATGTGCCCATGCCTGCTCGTGGTAGTATATGACTGTATGTGACTGCACAGATGTAGGGAGGTAGGCATGAGCGATACAGGCACAGAACAGGTGTGTAAATCTGAAACTAGAGGGAAAAGAGAGGCTGCACGAGTCCTGTGTTTGTCTTGGGGGCCCAGGGAGTTCATCCCCAAATGCCTGTATTTGTGAGGGCAGGGGCAGCTCTCAGGAGCTCATCCCCAGCAGCATCTGGCAGCGTGTGGAGGTTGCAGAGGCTCAGCCCCAGCACCAGGCAGAAAGAAGTAGAGAAGGAGGATATGTGTATGGGTGCAAAGTGACTCCTGATAAAAGGAGCAGTTCCCTCAGCTTTATTGAGCTGCACTGGAAGAACTGTCTGTTTCGCAGCACCTATTCTTCTCCCAGAATGACTACAAAGGTTATTGCTTAGTTGCATTTTTATCTCTCTGTTCTCACATTTCCTTCATCTGGACAAGGAGAGAAAGGAAAGGCATCAAAGCAGGCTTCCTACACTGTCCAGATATCAGATAGGAGTGTTTGTGTTCAGGAGGACTTGGATCTTGAAGATAAATGCTGCTTGCACCGCGTACAGTGGAGTTTGCTGGGGGAAAGCTTCCACGTTTCACGAAGGAAATGAACTGCCCAGTCATTGCGTATGGACTGAATGGGAGGCACACAAAGGAAGAGGTGGCCATTAGGAGGCATGCCTGGCATTTGAGAGATGGAGGTTCAATTCCCTGCTGTGCCTTGCAGCCCAAATGATGTCAGACAGGTCATTTAGCCCTCCACTACCCAAGTTCACCGTTGCAATATGACAGTGGCATATTCTGCTTTACAGAATGCAAATACACTACCACGAGGCACTGGGCTACCACAGAAAGAAAACAAGAACACACTGGCACCTGTAATGAAGTATTTCCGTGTAAAGCACTCTAACAGCGGCAGAAACCTTGCGGTGCTGAGGGTCCAGCTGATGCTCCAGCTACAAGACTGCAGGCAGTTAACCAGGAGCTGTTCCTTGCTCAGTGCTTTGACAGCGCTTAGCATATTACAGACTGTTCTTGGTTGGTTCCTAGACATTACCATATTATTAAATAATCATCTGCTGAAATTTCTCTAATAAAAGTGAATGAGCCTGGCTCTCTCTCCTCCTGTTTCTGCTGCAAGAGCACAGCCTAGCATACACCATTAAGTGCACCTTGCAGGTGCCACGGAGAGCAAATCCTGTGCAGACACACACACACACACACGGCGTTAAGGAATTCGTGCCTGTTTATCAGCAAGGCTGCTGCTGAGAGCTGGAATGAGGTGGCAGGTCTCTGTGCCACATCTTTATTGTGGAGGTAACTACGCCGTCGCTTTTTGGAGAAAACAGCTCCATTCAGAGAGCTCTGATGGTCTTAGCAAGTGCTGCCACCACCGCTGCGTTTCCGCAAGCTCATGCTGGTTTAGGAGCTGTTTCTTCTTTGGGAAGCGAGGTACAACTCACCAGCTGGCTGGCCCAATCTTCTGTGGCTGGCCTTCAGCATTACGGCTCCCAGCGAACTCAGCAGGAGCAGGACAGGCAAGTCAGCAGAAAGCCATCTCCTGGCCAGCAGCAACTGCTTTATCACAGCAGCCCACAGCTGCAGCTCCCTGCACCTTTTGAGGCAGCACAGCTCCCTCGTCATTTACTACTAGCTCGACACAGTCATGTAGGGGAAAAATGTGTAGTGCTTCCTCAACACACGTACCCGCTGCCTCCTTGCTGGGGTGCTGCCACTGGTATGCATGTGTGTTGAATCTCCTGCCCCTTTTCCTCCGAAGTCTCGTACCATAGGACCAACGTATCACGTGAATATTGACTTCATACAATGTGCTGCAGTCTTCACATCCAAAATGGGGGTATGCATGCTCACAGAAACATCGTAGTTTTGTCATTCCACTCCCTGTTTTGAGCTCTGGACAAGCAAGCCAAACGATGCTGAAAGCTGGTGATGCAGCTAGATGCTCAGGGCAGAGAGTTTTAAATCCCTGTTTGGATGCAGAGATCTGATAAGGGAATCTTTTGGGGAGAATAAGATGGATGTCTATGGGAGACTTCTGTCCCAACACAGGCCTGCAGTCTGTCTGGCGACTCACCCCATCATCAGCGTGACCAGAGATGGATCAGAGGCAGCTGTCAGTCTTTTGTATTGCATCCAACCTTGGGATACGGTAGCATGGAGAAATTCTTCAGCTTGTGCTTCGTACCATGCACGCACGCTGAATTGCCAGCATCAGCATCTCTGGTTCTTTCATCTCCCCATTTGTCACTTGTAGAGTTTGTTTTTTTTTTATTCACAAGTTGAAGATTTCTCCTGTTAGCATTAAAACAAACAAACAAACAAACAGGGTCTGGTGTTTGCTCTACGACTACCATGCAACAGTGAGTTCCACAGGTTATTAAGTAGGCACGGCGTGACACAAAGTGCAATTAGTGCAATTACACTGAGTGCTTTCCAATTCCTCTATTCCAGGTCATTGAGCAGCAGCATGCGATTCGTACTTGAGGTGCTAGAGGTAGTATTGCGAGGAGCAATAGCATGTCCCCAGCGGCTTGGCAATACAGACAGAGACAGCATTCCCTTCTCAGCCTTCAGGGTATTTAAGGCTGCTTCCCTGTTATGCTTCTGCAGTCAGAAATGGACCTCAGTGTCTTTCCCCTTCTCCCCAGCTCTCCCCCCTTCCCTCTTTATAGCTGTAATAGCTTCGATGGGTTTTGAATTCGAGCTTTCAATATCCCATGACCAAACCTCTGCAGATAGCATGGAGAATTGGTTTCCATGCCTGAGATGCCAGCTTTCAGCGAGCACGTCGAGGCATTGTGCTGAGGGAGGAAATGGACCGGCCTAAAACTAACCTGGGAATATCGGCCGGCTCCGGTGCTTTTGTGAAGGAAGCGACGAGGGCTGGCGGTCGGCCTGATTAGTTACCCTGCCGGCTTTTCAGCGGGTTTGGGGATGAAGAATTTACTGGGAACTCGATGTCCTGGGCTTTGTGCAAATCACACTGCAGGCAAGGCCAGCCTCAGGATTACTGGCGTGCTGAATAAATGGTTTTGCAGCGGCTGCGAGCGGGCACATAACTCTCGGTGCCTGGCACCCAGTTGTTAGGAGCAGCAGCCACGAACCCCAGCAGCAAGAAGAGGAAAGCGTTTGGGCTGGGAGCGAGTGACACCCATTGCATGAATTCTGCCTGCTGCATCCAGCCGTGCTCACACGGCAAGTGAAACCACATGCATGTGCTCCTTGTGTCTCTTCAGGTGGGCTTCCCCGTGTGAGCACCCCACTGGGGCCCTCGCTGACTGCTCTGCAGTGCCCGTGGTGGGTCAGCCCTGGGGGGCATCCTGAGATCACGCAGGAGACCGCCTGGGCGGATTAGCCGGGCTTTTTCCCACGGATTGCCTTGCTACAGAGCCAGTCTGTATCCATGACAGGTTTACTCTGCTATCAAACCCTCAAGAGACTTGTATGACCACTTAGACTATAAATCTGCTCCCTTAATACATTTAGTCTGCGGCTAGTCATTTCTCTCCTCTGATGTTTCATTTCTCTCCTCTGATGTTTCTCATCTCTTTTCTTCACTTCCCTGCTTCAAAGTTGCCATTAGCCCTGCAGTTTTTTTTTTTTTTTTTTCCCTCTGATTTCTCCTTCTCCCTTTCCTTCTCCTCTGGTGACAGAGTCCCCTGAGCATGTTGATTACCGTGCTGGGGTTCAGGTCCTGCCGTGGGGTGGACATGCCGCCTTGCCTTTCCTCCTTACCTCCCACCTCATTGTAAGACGCTCGTGTAGGTGGGAAGGGGAGCACCGGGACTAGACAGAAGCATTTTAGACCTGTTTATTATCCATCTTTGCTGCAGCCCTCTTCTCTTTTCCATTTCAGGAATGAAATATGTGTCCATTTCGCTTTTCTACCAGCCCGTTGTATTTTGCATCTTTCTGAGTGCCTGCGAGCGAGGTGAAATGCCCTCGTGCTGACCGGCAGGGAGCAAGGAAGAGGTGGGCAGGGTAATGGCTGGGGACCAGGGAGGTATCGTGGAGGATCCTCCTCAGTTCAAGCACAGGAGATGCTGGCATCTTTATGTTGCAAACAATTTGTACTTTTGTTTTGTTTTGTTTTTATTTCTTAGCATCCAAAAAGCAGGCCATACGGATGGGTTCAGAATCCTGGAGAAAACATTTTGGCCCAGCACCCTCGTAACTCTTCTGCTTCTTCAGAAGCCTCCAGGAGTATGATTTCACAGCCCATAAGTGTGTCTGAGAGTCTTGGCAAGAGGGCAGAACTGCCTTCCCTCCTAAGCTTTGCGCATTTAATCCATCTGAACATAAATCTCTGTGTACATCACGAGCCTGTGTGTTGTATGTGCCCAACGATGTGTTCACACGCAGAAACAGCTACCCTTATACCCATGTGCAAAGTGGGGAGAGGTGTTTGAAGGAAAATTACGTGGTCCTAAAGGGGGCCACAGAGATAGGGGGAAGGAGAAAGCAGGCCTCCTGTGCCCGCCAATGGAGCTGATGTGGCTGGGAACAGAGGGGAGGTGGCAGCCACGTGCCGTCAGTGGTGGCGGAACAGCTCCCGTTGAAGCCAGAGCCCTGCTGGGGCTAAGTCAAGCTGAGCCCGTTGAAGAATCGCTGCTGCAATGTCAACCTCTCTCTTCAATGCAGGGCACTGCATAAAGCCACCATCTGTCCTAACGCGACGTGTGTTTTTCCCAGCATCAGCATCCACAGTGAATTTGCAGTGATTTTTCATTTAATCCCCTTGGCATGGCGTGCGAGTTGTTGTTTTGCTTTCAAATAACATAGCGAAGGAAAATTTCCTCCATGTTCTCAGTTGCTGGCCCTGATTTGGATCTGACATTCACACTGTTTGGAGAGGAATGAGGGAGGCAGTCGTTCTCCAGTTTCACTGCTGCTCTGTTTTTTTTTTTTTTTTGTAAGAGGCAGGCGCTGGGGGGTTGCCGTACCTGGATCAGTGTGTTCAGGAGTGAGTTACTGGTCTAATAACCCAGTCTTTGGCATTGGCCAGAGGAAGCTATTTCAGTACAGCAAAGAATGGCAGTCATTGTATGCAGGGAAAGCAGTAAATTGCAGCACTGCTTGAAGAAAGAGCAGTGAGACCTCCCGGCTGAACTGGCACAGTAGCGTTTTGCAGGAGCTGCCGTTTTTAGCGGCAAGTCTCAGCTTTGGACTTAATGGGCCACAGGGCAGACTGTACACAGAAGAAATTGAATCTGGGATCGTGGAGCCTGACTTAGGGAGCATGTCCTTTCTGGGCTCCACAGACCTGCTTTGCCAGCGTGCTAGTTTCTCTCTCATGGAATATCTTTCATCTCTTTTTCTGCACCCTTTGGGAAACAAAAACGAAGCTTGTCTGCAATGCCTAGGGAGTGGTAAATACATAAATAAATCTTTCTGTGACCCAAATGTCTTCCCCCACATCAGAATGTCTTGGCTGCAAAATCTAATAGCTCTTGTCATTCAAGCTGGGCAAAACTGCACTTCTGTCTTTCAGGAGGAGATAAGGCTCTCACGTCTAGCCGCCTTGGCGAGATACATCGAGCAGATACAGATAGCTTCAGTTCTGCCTGAATTCTGGTGATTCTCCAAAGCTGACTCCAGCCTTTCCAAAGTTCACGTCCAGAAGTGATTAGGAAACGGTCTCTGGTAGAATTGAGGTTGTTCAAATTTGGCCCCATGTCAATGAAATCCGCATGTCAAGACCACTGTGGGTGCAGGGCTAAATTGTGGCTGTCCTAGACAAAGTAGCTGGGCAAGGGAAGGGTAGAGGGAAAATAAAAATAGCTGTTTCTGCTCTAACATCTTTTCACAAAGTCTGCAGAATACTCTAAAAGCAGTGAGACAGCAAAACATTGTTAAAAGGGAGAGCTCTTTTCTAAATCTTTGAAAAACATGTAGTGCCTGGTGATCGTTACTGTGAATTGCATTATATTCTACTTCTCAGTCTCTTTCATTAGGAGATCCCAGGGCTCAGCTGCAAATATAATGCCCACATCTGCAAAAAGCTAAGCAGCCCATCTGTATTCGCAAGCTGTTATCTGTTGTTTCATCCCTGTTAGGTTGCCGTGATATAGTTTCCATAGGTGGTTCCATGCCAGCCGGCTGCAGTTGTGTCCAGATATCCTGGGTTCATGTATTCATAAGCTCCTCTTGGCCCTCGTAGCCTGTTTGCCTCACTTTTTTTCCTGCCCTTGCCCTGTTTGGTGTACTTGTTGCCCTTTCCACAGACCTCTCTACGTGACTGGGGAAATGCTCAGCCTTCTCTAGGAGCTGGTTACCTCTGCAGTGTGTCCCCAGCACTGCCTCCCCATGCCAGGTGCTCTGTTTCTTTCGTCCTCCCCCCTTCCAGCCCCGGTTTTGGTTTGGAGAACTGGCTTGCCCTAGGCAGCAGCCAGCTGGTTTCCTTTTGTGCTCCATTTGAGTGGCTGCCATCAAAGTTTAACGGGCCTCTCCTGTTACCATCATCACCTCCTGTGGATTTTAGTTCAATTTAGAGACAGAAAACCCCAAAACAGAAAATACAAAACAAGAAAAAACAGAGAAGGCACCAGAGGCTCTGAGAGCTCCCGAGCCCTCCGCTAATACCGAGGCCCCCTATATCAAAGAGAATTGATAAGCCTTGCTCAGATAAATTGCCCACACGGTCGTGGCAGCTGGTGTGTGTGCACCTCACCATCTATCGGCTTCGGCAGGACTCGATTTGGGGTGCAGACGTGGATTCGGGGTGCAGAACCGGGAGAGCATCCGCGTGATGGGTGCAAACGCCGAAAGCATCCCTTGGAGAAATGACCGTGAAGCTGCCTGTGGTCATGGAAACCACTTCTGCCTTCCCTCCCCTCCCGGCACGGTGAGCCTGGAACAGTTTGTTCTCGCAGTGGCTGCCTTGTGCACAGCCTGAGCTCCCGGGAAGCCAAATGTGGGCAGCCTTTGTGCTGCGCCGCGCGTTCAGCGGCAGGCCACATACAGTTAACAGGCTTCCCCGCACCCCACCGACGCCCCTTCAAAGAGAAAATTAGATCAAAGTTTTATCAGTTCGCTGTGTTTGAGAGTAACACATGCCAGGATTAATAGTTCTCAATTTTTCAGAAATATTAAAATTTGCTCTCTATTGTCAGGACAATAAATCTTTTAGCCTGCAAGTTCATCTTGCTCCGAGAACGACCGAGCGATTACTGACCCCAATTACACAATTAAATCTTTGAAATAATACTGTTTGATATTAAACAATTACATTCCTCATATGAAAATATCACCATTCTCTTGCCAGCTAAGAGGGTATTAATAATGCATCTACACAGATTCCATTGTGTGTTAATAATGAATGTCTACAAAACCTTATAGGATGTTAATACTGCATGTACCCGCAAAGCTCTATAGGATGCTAATATACACCCTCAAGGCCCTAGGAAATGCAAATAGCGAATCCAGAGCAAGGAAGCGGTATTCCCTGTCCATTCCAGTCTTTAATACAGCGTTCTGCTCTGAGCAGCAGAACATCACAGAAGGGCTGGGAGAAAGTTCAGATCTGAGCAGCCGGAGAGGTCGGATGCCCGGGGGGACGAGGGAGAGAGCCACGTACGGCTCGTTGAGGTCTGAGGTGGCCACCAGAAGTAGTGGTTGAGACCCGCTAAGAACTGGGGGCTCCTGGCATTGACCCCGGTGGGATTTGGGTTGGAGACTGTAAAGATTTTATACCTGGGTCTACCCAGAGAGCAAAATGGAAATGCGGAAGGTGTTAGTATGCAGAGCTAGAAACGTGTTTGAAACCCTTGATGCACTTGCAGAACACAGGTATGCCAGGCTGTTCCAGTCCCTGGATATAATAACTAAAAGCAACAAAACTGCACCGAGAAAGGAAAGGAGGAGGCTGTCTGGAAGTAAGATGTGGAGATCTGATACAAGCCCTGAAAAGATGAAGTAGGAGCCTCGTCACTGGTAATAGCTAAAGGCAGTGTGGACTTGGCTGTAGGAAAAAACACTGAAGGGAATGGTAAGGGCCTGGCTCCACCGGTGCTGGACGAGGTGACAGGAATGGTCACATCTGCCTGTGCCATCCCTGCTTGTGCCATGACCACACACGCTCCCAAATCCCAGTAGGGGCGAATGCTGGTTAGCAGGCATCCGCAGAGTTGTCACAGTGATATTTTCCTCCCAGTTGCTCCGGGAAATATGTGGGTCTTCGTCTCTGAGCTTGATGTAAAAACAGGCAGCTCCGCAGCATCTTGCTGGATGACAACAGCGTTATCTCTGCAATTCCCTGCCAGAAGGGAAATAATAATTCAAACCCACAAAATGGAGGCTATTTAGGAGGTCCTTTATTCTTCACACTAGTTCCAGAGCACTGCAAGCAGAACAACTTTTCCCTTTCGTGCTAAACGATATTTTAAGTTGCGTTGAGTGCTCTGCTCCAAACTGAGGCCGGTGTTACGGAGCGGGCCAGGGTCTTGGTGCCACAGGCTTTCCTTGCCGGGGGCTGGGGTTGAGGAGCACCTCGTGTTCCTCTTGTGTCTGACGGCAGCAGAGGCTGGAGCGAGCAGGGTATTTGGCCGTGCCACTTGGTGCTTGTTAGGGTTGGAGGGTGCCTGCTTCTGCGCCCCATGCCCGGTGGGGACTTGCGAGGCTGCCAGCAAGGCAGTCAGTGCGCAGCGCTCCTTGTGTAAGAAGTGATTTAGAGAGAACGTAACCCTTGACCAGCAGAGTTGGAAAAGCAAAACAAAACAGAAGAAAGAAAAGAAAAAAAAAAAGGAAACGAACCTTCAGACGGGTCCCTGAGGAATAGACTGGGGCACCGGATAACAAAAGAACTATTTGCTTCCACTATAAAACACTCCTTTTGTGTTCTCTTCTGTGTGTATTATAGTGAGCATATTGACTGGCAGGAATGTTCATGGGAGCAATGAATTTTATGTAAATATTAGAGACTATTTGCAGGAAGCAAAATTTGAACTCATAAAAAGTAGTATTCTCTGTGGAAGCCTGATCCTAAAGGTTACTCAAAAAACAAAAACATACAGTGGGATTTACTGCACGCATTTAACAAAAGTGTATCGAGCTCCGCTCCGATTTTGAATATCGACTATCTGGGGACAGTTTGTGGACAAACAATAGGCTGAAAATTATTTACTGAGACGAGTCAGCGAATAATTGCAAATGACAAATAAATTTGAGAAAATTACAAACTGCTTGTGGACAATTCATGAACAGAAGCGAGGCAAAATTAATCAGATAAATTATTCACAATGAATGAATCTCTCAGCTCTAATTAAAACTCTGTAGGGTATTAATAATACATGCCCCCAGAACCACAAACAGAATCTTATAACCAAAAGGATCCATCTGCGTCCGCCTCGCAGAGCTTCCCCTCCTAGAAGGGGGAGCTGCTCTTGCCGTCATTTCTCCGCATCTCGCGTCTGCACGCCGTGCTGGCTGCAGCTGATAAAAGCCCTCTTTGCAGGCGGCGTGTGTGGTTAGCGTGGTAGGTTTCCCACTGATGTTTGTGGTGGATGGGATGTGTTCCTCCAGCATTTATTTTTTTTTCCTTGCTGCTCTTCTAGCCCTAGGGGAATTCCTGGGGAATATGCATTGTATTATCTCGGCTTATCTGAAGTTGTTAAGGCTTTTCTTCCACGAGTGTCACAAATGATTTTGCAAATGATTTTTTTTTTTTTTTTTTTTTCCCAAGATACCGTACAAGCAAAGACCTAAGGGCTTAATCCTGAAGATTCTCATATGTGGGAACTCTGCCAGCTCGGGGCTCCCCACCCCAGCTCTGCCAGCGCCTGCCCTGTCCCACAGCCCCTTGTACTGCAGTTTGGGACCCTTTGCACCTCTATAGGACTGCCCTGGCCTGGAATATGCTGCCTGCTCAGAGGAAGCCTTATCCTGAGTATTTGAGGGGGCTCGGTCAATGTGTGTAGCAGGACTCCCTGCCATGGGCAAGAAGCAGTAGGCTGAGCACCAGCCGTGCTGCCTGTTGAAAAATCCCAGCAAAAGGAGATTGCTCCCTCCCTCCCCCATATCATTTAGCTCTGCTTTTGGTATATCTGTGTCTTTGTACTCTCAGGACGTCCCCAAACCTATTCCTCCTACCCCGATTCCCTGCCTGACAGACGAGACCTAGTCAATCAGAAAATTGTTTAATACTTTTCCTTTTATTCCCAAGAGATCTCCTGGCCTTCTGCATTCCCATTCATCAGCCCCTTTTCTACCAGCTACCCCCACCCATTCTGTGTCTTTTATCTGCCTAAAACCAATCATTCTTCCCCTCTTCTTTTTTCGCTTGACAAAAGGAATCAGAATTTAATAAGAGCAAGCTGCAAAATATCAGCATTAATCCCCTTGTCCTCATGGGGCTGGCGCCACGAGTCCCCGGGTCCCCTTATCGGCACCAAACTGTATTTCACCAGCTAGAACCCTTCTGATAGCATAAATACCTGCCATGCAGGTGTCTCCAGCTGACAAGATAACACGTTATCCATCATACATCCCCAATTTATGCAAAAAGCCCATCTTCCTTCTGTTTGTCTCATCTCGTGGCGGATGGCGAGCTGGGGAAGGGAGGGGCCAAAAAAAAACTGAGTCCCTTCTGTTCCCGTCCACTTGAAGAGCCAGGTGACACGTCTCTTGC
The DNA here is from genome assembly GCA_011076525.1 of Nettapus auritus. Lineage (NCBI taxonomy): Eukaryota > Metazoa > Chordata > Aves > Anseriformes > Anatidae > Nettapus > Nettapus auritus. The sequence goes on from CM021765.1 coordinate 85,600,191, forward strand.
TATCCGAAGCAAAGGCCTTTCTCTCCTGTAATTCACTTATTAGCTGTTATGCGGTGGTGTTGTTGAAGAGAAGTGGGTAGGGAGTAATTGCCTGTGGAATCTCGTTAAGCTGTGTCATAACGCGTGGTCCCAGGGTGGGCGCTGCGGAAACACCTCCGCCAAAATTACCTGCTGGAGGGATGCTTGTGCTCATGTGGGAGACAAAAGATGTTCAGATACATCCTGTGCTTTGCTGGCCACCTTTGGCTCCCGCTACAGTCGTACAGGAGGGCTGGGCTGGCTAAATCCTCCTGCTTAAGTAGGCGAGGGACTCTTGCAAGAGGAGCTGCCTAGCGAAGTGGGGAGAGAGTTGCCTTAGGCAGTGGCAAGCTTTCATCTGAGGCTGATGACAGCGGGCTGAGGAGTGCCAGTGTCCGTCAAGGAGGCAGCTTCTGAGAACACTCCCTGCTGGCACCTTGCCTTCCTCCTGCAGCAGCCCCTAAATGTCTGCTGCTGCAGGGGCTCACTGGCAGGACGAGCAGGACATACTTTGGTTCGTGACCCTTTTAGTTGTGTCCTCCGACACAATTCAGCCTGGTCAGCAAGGTAGGAACGGTATGGGATGTGTGTGAAACAGCTTTCTTCACTTCATCCTGCGGGGCAGAGTAGGGCTGGGACTGATCTTAGATGAAGGGATGCGTCAGGGATGCCTGCGGGGTCAGAGGGTTTCTACAGCTTTAGTTGTGTTCTCCGACCTCCGTAAGGTTAAACTGGTGCAACCTCCTGGTCTGTAGCAGGTAGCGGCGTAAAGATGCCTTTTACCAGTCTAGTTTGTTCTGTTCACGTTAGGGAATTAAGCTTTAATGGTGAAAGAACCAAGTACAAGTCTAACAAGTGCTTTGATTGAAATGTTTGGATAAGATTTCACTGACTCGGATAGTCAGACCTGTACACAATATTGAGTTGACCAGCTTGACCTTCCTCTGAAGTTTCATCTCGGTGGTAGCCATCATATACAAAGGACCGGTGTAGAAGTCCAAACCCTGCTAAAAAATTAAGGAAGAACGGCACTTGGTAAGCAAAGGACTGGAGCTGCAGTGCCATTTCCATTCCTGGGAGGTGGCATTTGCTCTGCTCCGCGGCACCTTCGGTTCACAGAGTGGCTGATGATGTGTGGGGAGGGAAATGAGCAGCAAGAGCAAATGACCTCAGAGGCAGCAAAGAGCCTGGTTTCCATTGCAAATGCCCTTATTAGGATGGAAAAAGGTAGGGAAAAAAAAAAAAAAAAAAAAAGAAGGCAGAGAGTACAAGGCAGAAAAAATGCCTGGAAAAGATGTCTTCAGCTGTTTCCACAGCAGCTGCTCTTAAAATGGGTTGTGGTTCCTTAAACATACATTTAACCCTATCCTCACAAGTGTTTTCCACTCCTTAATAAAGGAAGGTTCTAAAAACAACACTGGATCCAGGTGAATCACAGGGCAGTATTTATCTTAGCCTCTAATCTGTACTTGAATTGCAATGTGCTTGGAGCAGTGACTGTATCTTTGGTCTTTGTGTGTACAGTACTTATCAGAGTGGGTTTCTGTTCCGCAAATGCATCTCCCGCGTGCTGCCTCGATACAAAAAATTAGCGATGACAATAAATCACAGCCAGCTCTGATTCTGGAAGACCAGTTGTGTGGGAGAGGGAAAGAGCAGCGGTTGTTAAACCAAAATCCGAGATGTTCCCATACTCTCTTAATGTTGTCGTCTCCTTTCAGCATCTGCCCTTGCTTCTTATTAAAAAGTAAAATGACTCCTTTAGTACGGCGGCTTGTTCTGCTGGTGCTGGAGATCCCAGCTCTAAGCTCTGGGGACAGGTGTGGTATCTGCCATCACTCACAGCGCTCGGAAAGCAAAATGCTCCTGCCTGTTATGTCGGTGAGAGCATCTGCCTCACCCTGACAAAGGAGTCACTTGACTGGTGGGCTAGCTGTAATGAATTAGCTAGCTGAGCCCGCGTCCCTTTCTCCCCATCACGGGTAATGAGCATTCAGTACCAGCCCGGTCCCTCAAGCTGCAGGAGTCCCCACCTGTGCACCAAGGTGCTAGGGGGACATCGGCTCTGTCCCCAGGCCCTCCAGTTTCCTGTGTTACAACTGATGTCACTTGCCAGACCTCTACCTCCTTTTTGCCCTGGGGACCTCTCCATGAAGACACCCGTCTTATAACATTAGGACAGTTCCCCGTGGGGACATGGAGATGTATGGATCATGTCTACTGCAGTTTCCTTCTCCATACCATGACATGCCATCAATCAGCATCTCCCTGCTCTTGTGTCTCCTCTCTCAGTCGTTGGTGACCTTGATGGACACCTTACACCGCACTGCCATGTTTTCAGAGCACTGAAAAACATGCCTGTCATCCCATCAGAAGCCTCCTATTTTCCCCCAACTCTGAAATTTTTGTTATATCCACAGCGAGAGAGAACATTAGCATGAATGAACATGATGGAGGGCTATAAAGTTTTTATTATGGCAATTCTAGGCCGTTCATCTTATGAGTGGCAAACTAACTCCTTGGGAGGGAAGTGCTTTGGGAAGCACTCGCCGAGCACTTTGGGGAGGAATCCCAATGGGGATAGAGGAGATGAAGGACAAGGGAATTGGTGTTGTTCATAAAAACAAAATAAAGGTGGTTTGAATTAATCAGCCCTCAGCTACATGCAGGTAGTGTGAAATTGGTGTCTTGAAGTGGCCTGCCCTTGAACGGAGAACATCATTTAGCTTCTTTTGTGTGCTAGTTTGGGGCTGGGTGGTGTGATTAATAAAAAGTTGCTCGCACAATGCCCAGCACAGTGGCCGTGTACGTGCTCTGGGCCTGTGGATGAACAGACTCTGGATGTGTAAGCACTTTTATTTACTCCTCTTGCCCCTCCGTTCCTTTTAAAAAAGACAATTTATGTGCATCTCTCCCTGGTCTCCGGGCTGTGACTTTCAGGCAGGTTTGGGTAGGCCTGTGTGGGCGTGGGTTGTTTTGTCACTTATTACCCGGGCACTGCAGAGCTCTCTGAGTTTAAATTTATGTGTTCCGGCTTTTACTGCTGTGCCACTTGGCTCTTTTGAATTATCTCAGTCACCAAATGAATTTTATAGTCCATTGGGGGCTGTCCATGCTTGTTAAGGTGATATTTCCATCTCCAGCGTGCCGTGGAATCTCATCCGCCACGCAGCGAGCGCTCCCACCAGCCAGCCGCCTATCGCCTCTTCAGGAGGCACCCCTGGTCCTTGGAGACTCCTGCAGCGACTGGACGAGTTGTGGTGGAGGCTCCTGGAAAAACACACAGCTCACAGTGCACAGCAGGACGCCACTTTTGCTCAGGAAGGACGTGTAATCGAGGCTGTTGAAGTGCTGGCTCCTGCCGGCTGTGAAGCTCTTTGGTGCAGGGAACCAGCGATGCGTGGCTTTTGGGTACAGTGCTCCTCTGAGACCCGTTCCAAGTGCATGCCCTGGGATTATCGAGCAGAGGTTTGGGCAATCCTCCTGATGCTACCCTTTTGCTCTGCCTTGAACTGTTTTCTCTCCCTCTTCTGGAAGGTGGTCTCACGTTGTTTAATGGCTCCCCGATGTCACCTCACTAATGTCATCAGAGTTTCAGGGGTGTTTTGGAAAGAGTTCCCGCTGCCCTGCATCAGGTCTCATAGCACAGCAGGTATGTATGGTGGCAGAGATGGGAGAGGGAGTCAGGAATTATCACCGTGCGGTGATGAATGCTCTGGTCTTGATATGGTGCTGCAGCAGGAGGAGTCATCTAGGGACAGACGTAGTAGCTTGCACTCCTAGGAGGGATCACAAAAGTTTCCTTCTCCATCTGGTTATCCAAAAGTCCAGCATCATCTTCCCTCTTTCTCAGGAGACTTCACCTCTTCCCAGTGTCCCTCCTAGGAGCCCCACAGAAGCACTTGCCATTTCTATTTAGATGTCTGAAACCAACCCTCCCTGCCTTGGAACCTCTTCCTGTTTTGCCAGGGACTGCTGGCGGAAAGCAGTTTGTATGTCCCTTGTGCCCACTGCTGGCACGGCTGGTCAGCAGCCCGTGTAGCGCTGCAGTCCTTTGCCAGGAGCCTGCAGCTCTGCTTTTCAGCTGCAGTGTGTTATCCATCACATCAGCCAGGCACCGATTGTTCTTCAGATGATACGGGCTTCTTGCATTTTTACCCTGAGCCCCTTAAGAGAGCTCCCCTAGGAGTCAACCACTGGAAGACCACTTGCCGGCTCCTTTTTCCTGCGTGAAGGGCTGCTGGTGGTATTTCTCAGTGAGTCTCTGCTGGACTTAATGTAATGTTGTTTTCTTTCCCCGCTCCTCCTTTGTAAACTACTAATCAATGATATATTGCAGCTGTTTCCATGATTCATTTTCTTAAGCCTGTCGTAAGGCTAATTGGTTTTCAGTTTAAGTCCTGGATCTTGCAAATTACTGTGTGTGGGCACATTGCAGGATCCGGGCCCCAAATTTTCATTCCCCACTGTCATTAGCAGTGTTAGAGCCTGTGCTAATCCCTCTCCAGCTAACTGTCTTCATACAGCAATTCAACTGCTTCATATTAACCTGGTGCACCTCTTCCTGCTGGGTTGTGCTGCGTTCCTATGTCACCCTTGTGGCAGCCATTGTATCTCTCCTGCTGAGCGCAAATAAAAGCAAATTATAAACAAAACCGAGCTTGGAACTACACAGTTCCTCGTTTCCCTCCTGTTCTGTCCCTCCAAAAAGAGAGATTTCTGTAAGGAGTTATCATGTCCATCATTTAACTAAACAGTACGTCTCTAACGTTTTTAATCTCCCCTCGTAAATCAATCCCTCCAGGAACTTATCTAGTTCAGCCGTCTGGAAATTAAAAAATAAAATAGATCTCACAATAGGACAAGCCTGAAATGTCTTTTAGGGGGGAGGGAGAGGAGCAGCGGAGGGTCTGAGTGGCAGCAAAATAACACTTAGTATTTTATAACCCCTTCCATCTCTGGATCTCAATGTACTTTGCAAACGGGAGTGAATTAAGGGTCACCGTGTCCCCCCACGAGGCTGGGAAGTCTTGTCACAAATCTGTGTCAGCTAGCACTTGTCTTTATGAAGCACGTGCAGCTGCTGGAATTGCTCAGCCTCTGCAGGGATGGAAGTCATTTCTTCCTGCTGCAGGAAATTAGCTTCTACCTGGTCCAGTTGGAGGTGGAGAGGAGAGTTCCCATTAGGAGCAGAAGGCCTCTGAGGGAGATGAAAAATTCCAACCCCTTTTAATAAAGGTAACTGGATTAAATGCACACGCATTAGATACGCTCTGTATTTTAGAGGCAGGAAAATTCAGGCAAAGTGGTATGTCCAGCACCACGCAGGGAATGAGAGACAGAGAGGGGAAATTTTCACCCATTGCTATAATTGCAGAACCATCCTCCTTTCTGCAAATAGCAGCAAGTTTTGACTACTTGTGGCCAGCAGCATGAAATTTGGGCTATACAGCTAGGCGTTCGACTGAATGGCTTTATCAGAAAGTCCAGATATGCTTACAGGTACCAAGGGAACAGTCTTTCTCAGGAGATTCCAAGGCTTCCTGCTTCAAGGAAGATTGTTTCCAAGGAAGACAGGAGCGGCTGTCTTTCTGGTGGTACTTTGGCATTCCACTCTGGGTCTCCCCAGCTCCGGAAAGGCACACTGGCCTGCCCTGAGATGAGGTAGCAGAAGGTACCAGGTCTTTTTCAGGTTTGGCTGAATTTCTGAATGTGGGCTTGCATTTGTTCTTCTCTTACCCTTACTGCTCCACCAACCCATCCCCAATAATTATCTTTCAGATTCATCCTTCCCCTCCATCCTCATTCTCCTTAACTGCTCATTGAGATTAGGAAACATCCTTTTAGTCTCTCTCTCTCATCCTCATTAAATCTCCTTTTTATTTTTTTTTCTTTATCTTCATCTCCTCCTTCCTAGACTGTCACTAAATTAAAAAAGAAAGAAAGAAAAAAGAGAGTAAAGAAAAGCTCTTTAATGTGTTTTAAAAAATCTCTTTGAAAATGATACCGTCTGTGTCGCTTCTCTCTCTGTGTCTCTCTCGCTTTATTTATTTATTTATTTTTACAGACTGAACTAAAAATGGGCTTATTGATAAAAGCCACAGTGTCTGCTGTTTGCTGATGATTAGGTGCAAAGACGAGGCCTTTCCCTGTTCAGATAGGTAAATATGTAAAAGACGTTATTTAAATTGAAAGGACAGGCTGACAATGTGCATTCTTCCTCCCTTCAGCACCCATGTCACAGGCACAGATGTCCAGGAAAAAGTCTGGACTAGAATCCAAAGATAAAAGCAGAGTTTGCCCACAAATGTGCACTTAACCCCAGGCACTGATTCCAGAAACTGCTGATGTCTCCAGGCCCTTGAGAGATGTTCTGGTTGCTAGCAGACTGCAAATTGCAGCATCTCAACCCTCATGGCTTCCATTAGTCAGCCCCAGATAGGAAATGGTACAGAAGAGCAGCTTCTTACCCAATGGGAGCAGGATTGGGAGGTTCTCTGTCAAAAACAGAAAAAGAAAAAGGGGAAAAAATGGGAAAAAAATGAAAAAAAAAAAAAAAAAAAAAGACAGAGAGGAAAAAAATAGCACTTCTCTGGTTTGAAATACTTGTGGATCCAGATCTAAACATCTTCCCAAAATACCCTTAAGTTCAGGAAATGCATAAACAGGATCCACGTGCTAATAGATTTTAAAGTTGGAAGAGTCCACTCACTCATCTTCACTCTCATCTGAAAGTGTTACCATGATGTGAGCATGTGTCCAAGCTATCCTTGCTCTAGCTCTCTCAAATACTAGGAGCAATGAAACTGCAGCAGCTGAGGCATCTGTGGCTACTTGCACCTACCCAGAGCTGTGTGCCTTCAGCAAGGAAAACTTCTGCCCTTGCAGGTTTAGAGTTGTTGGCCAACAGGACAACCAGGCTGAAGGTAGCTTGCTGCAATCACACTTCTGTTACTGGCAACAGGGTTGGTAACTCCTGGTAGCAGAGATCCAGACCATCTGTGTTTGCCAGCTGCCTGGGCTCTGACATGAAAGAGCTGGGTTTGATGGCATCATGTAGGATCACAGAAGTGTTGGTTGGAAGGGACTGCTCGCTGGGCCTCTAGTCTCCAGTCCAAGCTCCTGGATTAAGCCAGACATCCATCTCTGTGTCAGAATCAAAGGGCTACATCTCAGCGGGTTCATTTCCTCTTCTCCCTCCTTTCCCTGCCTCATGGCTGCCTCTCCTCCTTGCCACTCTGCCAACACCAGGGCAGCTTTGGCTACCTACCCGAATCTCAGTTCCAGAGGCACATGAGGTGGCCTGTTGCAGAACCAGTGTAGATACCGATTTGCTAGAGTTTTTAGTTTCTCTATAACATGTCTGTGGCTAATAAGTGAAACCTGCTTCAGCCATTGTGGACCACTGCTGTAGAAGGCAGGGAACAGGTCCAGCACACTACACAGTGGGGGTTTCCCTATCTCTGTTTAAAGGCCCTACTGAGGTAGGGTGCAGGGTGTGGGGAGAAAGAAGAGAGTCTCTGAATATCTGGGAAGCATGATAACCTCTTGTTCTTCTAGTCAGTCCGTCATCCCCTCCATCCTCCTGACTGCAGAGTTCATGTTCTATATAAAAAGGTACGTCATGACTTGCTGGGATACCTGGCACAGGCCCAGGGGAGGCAGTGGTGGGTGTCTCCTGTTCAATATGTGCTTGAACAGGGAAAAAAAGGGATGAAGCAGAAATAGAGAAAGAAATGCAGAAATTGATAAAATCAGGAACTCAAACTGAAGAAGCAAAGTAGGAAAAAGAAGGAAGAAAGATGCCAGAAAGAGGAAACTCTGCATCACAGGGATAGTCAATATGAATTCTCCTCATGAGCTGGATCATCCTGTCTTGGAAAAGATGGTGTGCATTTTTCCCCATAACCTGCAAGGAGGCAGCTGGGTGAATCTCTAATCCCAAGAATAAATTTTGCAGTGTTTAATCACTGACACGGTTTGTACAGGAAGACACCATGTAATAAACAAACTTGCAGTGCTGCACTCATCCAAGGAACTCTGTGGTATATTTAGTTGACATTTAGTCATTAGGACTGGATTCTTGACAACAGCAACAAAATGTTGCTGAGAATCCAGCAAAGGTATAAATGGAGAAGGGTTTCTGCCAGACTTGTCGCCTGATTTCTGCTGGTGGTATTTTGCTCAGAGATAGAAATTGGCCTTACTTCTATGGTGGAACCGAACAAAACCCAGGATGTATCCATCTGTGGTTTAAGTTGTAGCATTATGACATTGCATTTGAATTTTCCATTTTTGTGCGTTTCTGCTGCTCCTGGCTCCCTCAGTTTAAAATTCCAGTGTACATAACCAAGACTTACATACCCTGTGCCTTGCTGTCTGGAGTTAGCAATCCTCAAAAAAGCCATTAGGCCCAGTGATAACATGCATCCTAATGGCAGGGACTCATCCTAACAGTAGGGACCCCTTTAACGTCTTAGGTCTTAGAGAGGCTGGAGGCATTTATCAGACCATTCTCTATGGTCTTCTTCAGAGCTTAGTCACCAATTGTTATTCACTGTTCCCACAGAGCTTTTTGTTTTTGATGACATGCAAATGGCACATTTGTTACCAGACAAGGTTTGAGAGTGAGAACAAATCTAGTTTATTCTAATAAAGTGAAAATTAAAACAGTGGGTTACACTATTGAAAACGAGAGTTATGCAAAATGAGACAGGAAAATGCACTGTCAGTTATCTATGTGACACTTTTGTTCCCATCCCAGCTCTTCATTGAGAAGCTCTCTCCCAGCCTGGGGCTCCTGCAGCCCCATGAATTAAGAGTGAATGCCAGGAGTTATCCTTCCTGAGTTAATCGCGTACGTGGTATACATCCTTCCAGTATACACCCTTCCACCATTAAGGAACCATGCAGTGATTGTGCCTTTAAAAAGTGGCTCCTCACCCCACTCCTTTCTTACTTAGAAAGAAGGGTATGTACTATTACCATCCTTTCCCTTCCTGATAATCTGTTCAGAGGATTTCTGTTTGGAGCATCTAATTCAGGGTTTGATGACTTCCCATAAAAAAAAGGGAATCATCTCCTGCACTCTGTTTTGGGTTTACGTGGCAAGGTTTTAGTAGTGGGGGGCTGCAGGGGTGGCTTCTGTGAGAAGAATCCCATTAGGGTCTGACCGCAGCCCCCATTCCCCTGTGCTGCTCAGGGGAGGATGTAGAAGCAGGTGGATGGGGGGGAAGGTATTTTTAGATGTCTTTGTTTGTTAGTTTCTCACTGCTCTAGCTTGTTAGCAATAGGTAACAAATCTCATTAATCTCCCTATGCTGAGCCTGTGACAGTGATTGTTGAGTGATCTCCCTGTCCTTTTATCAACCCTTGAGCCCTTTCCATCATATTTTCTCCCCCTTTCCCTTTGAGGAGGGGGAGTGAGAGAGCAGTCGTGGTGGAGCTCAGCTGCCTGGCTGAGTAAGCCCACCACAGCAAGCATCAGGCATTTCTCTTCCTTTGATGCAGGCGGATGGGAAGGTGGGGTCCTCTAGGGCTCACATAGCTCCTGGTCTCCGAGCAGAGCTGTCAAACAGTGAGATGGTGGGACAGCCACTGTTAGGCTGAGACTTGTCCTTGTACGGGGATTATGCCCTCTCCGTGCCATAACTAACAGCAGTGAGGGACACCAGGCAGGATCCCTGTTGGGTTGCCCCTGGCCATTTTAAAACAGAGGTTAAAAAAAGATGTTTTGAAGAAGTCACAGCCTCCTGGAATGAGAACCATGCCTTCCCAGACAGCTAGAGGCTACTTATGCTCCTGACTCTGCTGTCTGGCTTTTTGGCAAGTCGTCTTCTCTTACACAATTTTGCTATCCTGCCTGTTTGGACAGTGGTCTCTGAGGGACTGTGAGAGCCTCTTCCCCAGTACGGCAGCCAGCACTCCGGGGCCTCGCCATTAGTGGAACCCATGAGCCTAAAAACAACCAAGCGTGGAGGCTGGGATTTTGCCGGGGAGAAGTTCAGATCACAGTGTTACAAGCAAGGTTTCCAAGCTTCCTCAGGCCTGGCACGCGATCAAATAAACAAGAAAAAATGTTTAATTAAACTAACATGGAAAAAAAACCTGAAAGTGTCACAAAAACTGGAGGCGATGGTGCCAGTTCCCCACGGCATATGGCAGAGCAGCCGCTGTCCCCACGCTACAAACGCGGGCCTGTCACTTCAGAGGGACGCGCGGCCCTTTCATTTCTCCGCCTGTCACCATGACGGCGGAGGGACCGTCCCCACCGCCGCCCTCCCCTCCTGAGCAGGAGACAGGGCAAGCTGCCGCAGGGGACGTGAATTCTCCTGGGGAAGGCAAACAGAGGAAAGCTGCCCGTTTTGCCATGTTGGAGCCGGGCCGCGAGGCAGCGGATGGCACCGCGAGGGGCCGGCCACGGGAGGAGGAGCGCAGTGTCACCTGCTGTGAAGGCCTCTGGGGGCCCCCTCCGCTACGTGCCACCGGGATTGAAGCACTTTATTCTTTTATCAAAGAGAATTTAGATTGGGCATCTAAACCCCTTTAAAAACAGAGAAGTCTTGATGTTCTGTGTGTTTGATGTGGGCGCATTTCAAGGGGCAGGTAGCACTGGTTTCCCGGCTCCATCTTGCATTGCACGAGCCCTCGGGCTTGGCGGGGCAGGGGAACCCAGGGCTTGTTGTGGGGAGCAGGTCCGTGTGGCAACCACCAGCTGGAGGGACAGGGAGTGCTTTTGGTTATCAGAAAGAAGGATGAAGGCTTCTTTAGATCTCTTAAACGACCGCGGTGAGCCATTTCCCATGGGAAGACAGTATGAAAGCTAGCCTGAGCATTGAGTTAGGGAGTTGAGCTTTTATGCTTCTGGTGACTGCGATGACTTACATCCTTGGCTTAGAAAGCCTTGCTGTCCATTTGCCTGCCACATTTTCTCGCAGTTTGAGCAGCACATCCTTTGGTATTCCTTTTTGTCTCAGGTAATGTGCTGCGTTACGTATAAGCACATGTATGTGTGGAGGGCACAACAACAAATCTGAAAGTCCTTGGGCTCGCAGAGTGCTGCGGGAGGGTGACCGAGCATCATGGGCTCCATTTTCACAGTGCGGAGGGGAGATTTTTAAAGGGTTGCAGCGTGCCACTGGGAATTTGATGTTTATCACAGCATTTCAGGTTTGCTTTAAACATCCTGGTGTCTTAGTAGGTTTTAGCAGTATAGAAAGATGAAGGCAGACTTTTATGATCCCACAGGCTGGAGGAGGCAGGGAAAGAGGCAGTGGGACATGACCAAAGGGGAAGTGCGGGGAAAGCTCGAGTGTGGTATCACTGGTGGAGAGGAGAGGAGAAGAGAGGAAGAGGCTGAGCTCATAGGAGGCGAGGTCAAGCAGGTGAAAAGGACAGACAGGCTGAAATTGCTGTAGGTTTTTGGAAGTGCGAAGAAGAAATTGAAACTCAATCCAGTGAATGCTTCAGAACCAACAGGGATGAAGCGGGATAGATGTGCTATGACGGGATTTCAGGGTGAGGAGAGAGAATGCTAATAGCCATATTCTGTATGCTTTGTGTGTCAGAGAAACTGGGGGAGAAGTTGCAGTGTATGGAAGTGAGCAGTAATGAGCGGCCAGGCATGTCTCCTAGCTGTCAGGACAAAGAAGAAGGGCTTGGGTGCTGGCTGTGTTGCAGTCGTCTTTATCCCAAGGGGCTTCCATCTGAAAGTCTCTCCATGGGAGGTTCGTTATTCCCGTCATCCCTGCAGTCTCATTCTCTGCACAGGCAGAAAGTGAACCCCAGGACTCAAGAGACCAGGCTGGGTCACAGTGGCTTCGTTCGTCCTCCCAGACCTACCAACTCCCCAAAGTCTTGTGTGTGTTTCTGCATTCTGAGGAAATTAGCTTGCTGAAGAGAAAGGGCACAGTCATTGCAAAACCTGTTCCAATGAAGTTGTTTAATTGCAAAGGAGGAAAAACCATTTGTAAATTAAATGAATCACCCTGCTTACAACACAGAAGACTAAGGAATGATCTGAGAGGAAGCTGACACTTTGGCAGTCTGATGGCACAATCTGAGACACAGGAGATAGAGCTGAGCGTCTCAAAGTAGCAAAGGAAGCAGCGGCTTTTAGAACAACAGGAAAGCAATTAGCCTTGTTTTCCCTACAGTTCCTTAGACGTCTGCTTGCTGTTAAATACCAAACTGTGTCCTGTTTTCCACCTGCCTCTTCAGCCTGCGCTCTGCTGGGCAGCATGCATGCATGGGGCTGTGCTGGGATGGGGGGCAGCTGGGAAGACCCCCAGCGTTGCCACCTGTCAGCTGAATCCCATTAATGAAACCAGCACCTGCTCCCCCCTAACGAGGTGGGTTGGGAGCACTTCCAGGTGGGGCAGTTACATGTTCATCCGTCTGTGGTCTGCATATTGCATAAGACATCGAAGGGGTGTAGGGCACTCCTTGGGGTTGCTTGTGCAGTGCAGAAATGTATGGTACAGCCTTGGGGTCTTTCCCTGAATTGTTGATGCTCTGTGAGGAATGAGTGGTGAGAGACTTCCAACAAGTGGTCAGGAGGAGGAGGAATCCAACAGTCACGCACTTGGTAAGATATTGGCAGCAGTAGCTGTCTAGCTAAGTTGCTTAACTATTAAATAACATGTCTGTACTCTCCTAGGGCGTTCTGCAGTAATAATTAATAGTGATTACATAGTGATAATACAGTGGTTATGCTAATAGACCTATCAGCTTGGATGTAAAGAGAGAAGAGCCAATACTATAAATATAGTAATATCTCTGTAGAGAGCAGTCTTAATGACAAGACTATCTCATATAGTAAATATGCTGATACTGTTTATAATAAACAGTGTAGTTCCTTACCTACTACGTTCAGTCTCTGCAGTTTTCCTGCAATTAACTTGCCTCATTTCAGTCCTGCTTTTCTCTTTTCCCCCCTCTCCCCACCCTGTCCTATCTGCACAAAGGTGTTTTGAGTTTTTTTGCTTCTAAGTTGAGCAGGGAACTAAGCAGAGTAAGTGTCTGTTCACGCTAAACCTTAGAGTGGAGACCTAGGCAGCATACAGGCACTCAGGACAGCTACAGACTCAGGGTTTAGAAGGCTTTTCTGGATCCCCACAGCAATTAAGTCTTTTACTTTCTTGAATAGTGCTATGTGGAAATGGTGAGGAAAGGGATGAAAACTCATAGGGTTGAGGTGCCTTGTTACTCAGTGCATGCACACATACCAGGTTCACAACAGCTGTGTGAGGAAACCCAGCCTCCTCTGAGCACAGAGCTGCAGTAGCAAACCCTGGTGTGTGCCACACACTTGTCTCCTGCCAGTGGCTTCAGGGAGGAACTCAGAGCTGCCCTGTGTCGCTTGGGGGCTCAGTCCCCAGGTACCGGTGTATTGCCTGGGTGCTGGCAACCAAGGATGGAAGCAGGAAGCTCTGAGGTTGGTAATATCATAAACCCCATAAAAAGTGGGGGAGGGAGGCTGGGTAGAAGGAGGATGTTCTAAGCAGGTGACTAGATGTAGCTGGGATGAAGGGCTGTAGCCAGGCAAAGCAGTAGCTGGGGAGGCTAGTTACTATTTCAGGACTTTTCCTCCTCAGCAGTAGCATGGAAAGGAGGCTTTTAAATTCAGAAACCCTATGAGGAGTGACCTATGCTGGCTGGGGAGCAGCCAGGTTGCAAAAGATGACACAGCATGTGGTCAGCTAACTCATCAGCATGGTGCACTGGGATGATAAAAAGGGCAAGGTGTCTTCAGTGAGAGGGAAGAAACCTTTTCAGGAGCATAACCACAGGCAAGGGATGGTACAGCCCAGATCATGGTGGAGATGCTCTGTGTGCAGAGGTAACTGCCTTTGTTCCTGGCCTAACAAGAAGCTATACCAATTGGGTGGCACCAACTGCAGGCACTACTTGTGAGCCTGAAACTGCTCCAGGTTTATTCAAGTCGTGATTAGAGGCATTGGCCTCAGTGCTTGTTGGAAACCGTAGGAGCATCCTGAGAGCCCAGCCAGCTGCTATGCCGAGCTGCGGTGCACTAGAGACAGTGCTGGTCAGAATATGGAGGTGGACTTAGTGCTCTGACATGGGGGTATGGTGGGCAGAATAAGCCACGAGGATGCTCCAGGAGCTTTCTGGAGGTGATCAGGTGTTAACATCAAATGTGGGCCAGTCTGCTGGTCACTATGCTGATCGCTGTCGCCTATGCAAGCTCAGTGTCCTTTGCTGTCAGACGGTGAAAGCTTCTGTATGGGGATATCTCGAGTAGAGGAGGTGTATTGTCTCTTATGCTGATGCTTCTGTGGGGTGCTTCTTAAGAGCATGTGCTGCTGTTATGGTTGAATTACATGGAAGCCTTTGGTAGTGGTAGATCATATTAGACTTGCCAGCAGAGCAGTGGGTTGGTAGTGTTATAGAAATACAGACTTCTCCTCGTGCTAGGTGGAAAGGATAGAGGAAGTAGTGCTTCTGCAGAAAGTGTCTTCCTCCTTTGGAGGCTGGGAAGCTTGCCTGAAGTGTGTAAAAACCCATACTGAAACAACCCAGCCAAGCCCTCTTACAAAATTCTGTTGTGTTTCAGCCTTGAACCTTTTGCTATTTGTTTTCAAAGTTCAATTACCATATGCAGTCACCCAGTTTTACAGAGGGATAGTAACGTATGTATTACTCCAACAGGTTTCAGTTATCTCAACTAAGCTAAAGCCTCCTGGTCCGCTTGGCTTAGTGTGACCAATTTAAACAGACGTGGTGAACTAGACCCTCTCCTGGCCTTCTTGGCAAAGTCTTTGGCTGTGTTTCAGTCCTTGCTGCGGGCAGAAGTGGCTTCTCATCCTGGTGGAAGGCTCATGGCTTTGGAGGAATGCAAAAACGTTCTCAAATATCCTTGCTGGTTGTGTTCGTTCTCTGAACATCAGCATTGGGCACAGAGGATCCAACATGTTGGAAATATTATGTACAGTGATAACCTCTGAATCAAATCCATTTCCTTAGGAGCTGAAGTGTGTTAATTCCTACTTGTATTTTAAAGACTTGATGAAGTACCACTGTCCACTATGGAGGACATACCTTTATCTTCTGGAGAATTTCCCGATCCAGTAGTACCCTGTCTCAATACATTTCTGGTAGGCTTTGTCTGGTATTTGCTGCTGATACAGCACCTGGCCCACTGGAGGCAGCCTGGTGCCTGCAGGTCCCCCGAAACGCTGGTGACTGATCACCTTTGCCTTAAAAACAAAGCCAGAGGTCCTGGGAAGCAGAAGAGCTAGGAATAAACTCGATGCTTGTTAGTAGGCAGTCCACACTTCCCATTTCTTGCATCCTACTGGGGAAAAAAAATGGGGAAGGTAGGCAAGCAGCGGACTGGAGGGACAGAGAAGGAGAAAAATGCACTTTGTGTTTTTTTTTTTCTTTTTTTTCTCCTTTCCCCACTTTTCCCTGTTTGAGACTTCGTGTCAAATACCTCTGTGCGCCTTCCCCTCCCCGCTCCCAAATCTCATCTCTCTTCAGAGCTTTGGCTTTAAATACGCACACATATATGCAATTAAATGCAGGCTTTGACTTTTCGCCTGGGAAACTGGAGGGATAAGGTGAGCTAAGCTTTTAATTACGAGTACCCATTCTGGGAGGCAGGGAATTCAAGCCGACAGTAGATGCTGCAGCACTGCTTAATCCTGTCTTACAGGGAAGGGAGGGGAAAAAACATGAATCTGCTGGAGAAAAGATTTCCTGAATATATAAAGAAAACATTGTTTCTTTCTGCTTTCCCTTTTCCACCTTCCCTTTCTTTTCTGTTATGCCAAGTAGAAAACAGGCATTAAATACTGGGGATTTGATTATGGCTTTTGTTAAGGGGAAAACATCAAAGTGCGGTTCTGACCCCTAGGGTCAGACTGCTTGCGCCAGACTTTTTTTATTTTTGTTCCCCACTCTTCAGAACAAACATAATGGGCCAGGTTCATCTGGGCTGCTTCATCCATTGACGTGGCTGGAGCTGCACCACAGACACCTTTGTGTGCGAGTGACTTTCTTGATGGGGAGGTGAACAGTGTAGGAGTTCAGTGGCACTGCTTCCAAAATGAGCACGGTTGTGGCTGCTTGGAAAAAAAAAAAAATAAATAAAACTATTGATGTCCTACGAAGAAACCACTAACATGTTTTCCACTGTTACAAGAAGTAAAAGTTGTTCCCTGTTGTTTGCCACAAGCCAGATGTGATGCACGGTCCCATCTGATTTACACCACTTTTTTTTCCTCACTCTCCCCATTCCTTTCAGGATTTGTCTCTGTGGTTTAGGATCAGAGAAGTGCTGCTTTGCAGTGGCAAGACACTACCAGGGAAGGTAGGATTAGGCTGGGACACTCTGCCAGGTTAATGTGTGTGAGTCCCAAATGGAGATCTGCCCAGGGAAGAAAAGCATAACAGAAGGCGAACTGTCCTCATGTCTTAAACGCAGCATCTCCACCGAGGCACTGGAAGGCACCACATCTCTCTTCCCTTTCCATCCTCCTTCCCTGGTCAGCGTGACGGCTGTGTTGAACGAAGCCTGTGCCCTCTTGCAGGTGTTCACATGCTATTTTTTTGCAGCATGGCCTCCTGCAGCTTGTGCTGGAGCCTCTGACTTGCCAGCCTTGGTGCAGGCTGGGCTGTGGAGCTGTCCTTGTCACCACCACTAGCTGCTTTTAAAGCCCTTCCAAGTGTTTCCCTCTCCCTTTTTTTCTTTTACATTGACTAGTTGCTTGTCGGGGTGAAGCTGTTACATCTTCCAAGAGGAAGAGACAGGTCTTGCCTTGTGTAAAGGAGCACCAGTTACTGCAGTTGGGCTACTTCCAGCAAAAGGGCTTGTGGTGCCATGCACAGGAGCACAACTTTCTTAGGAGGGTATTTTAAATCAAGATAATGTAGTCAGGGCTAATTTTGGTAGGAACCTGTTTGAGAAGAAGAGGGTGGAGATGAGAGCTGGGAGTTCAGAGGACAAGTTCGTCAATAATATTATGGCATTCTTGTTTTCTTGCTTGTTTCCGTGCTTCAAGGGGAGCTGGGCTGACATGAACACTTCAAATGGGATTTTTCTTATGTTTGAATGCTTCTGTCTGAAATGGTTCTTGCAGTTCTTGTTCTGGATGAGTTTCTACTTAGCATCTCCTGACAGCTTTGTGCTATGGACTGACCCTCTGAGCCGCATAATAGCTGAGGCCTTTGCCTAGCCTGCTGTTAACTAGGAGACCTGACTGTCTTACTGATAGGAAAAACCTAAAAAATGCTCCACTGCCTCTGAATTTCCTCTGTAATACCATCATGACTCCTGATTAATTTCCATAATGCAATTTTGCCAGGTAGACCTCGGTAACCTTTTAGCTGACCTCCGTAACCTGCTGTTCCTCACAGGCCTCCCACTATTAAGAGCTGAATAATCCAGCCGAACCTACCACCTTCAAACAGATTGGTGGAGTGGTGTGGCATTTATATTTTTGGAGAAAGGGCTCTCTTATATCATCTGCACAAAACCTTTGTTTGGCCTTGACTCTTTTTAGATACCAATCTTTCTTCCTTTGCCTGAATTCTTCAGCCTAGAAAATTGGTGTAATGCCTACATGGCCACACCTGTGATGAAGAAAATGTCCCAAATTAGTCAGCACTCAGTTTGGGGTTTAATGGTCTGTATTAAGTCAAGCTAGAACAGCAAACCCTCCTGTGTGACTTCAGCCAAGTGGGAAGTGTAACAGGGAATTTGGTGGTTGCCTAATGAAGCAAGACCCATAAGGATCTGGACAGCCAATGTGTACATATGCAATGAAGACACTTGAAAAATTAACAAGTTCCTTAGCTTAATGAAATAATAACTGTGTGCATGCGTGCGCTGGGGGCCTCTCAAGCACACTTAGAAACCCCAAGAGCCTAGTTGTACCTTTTGTGAGACTTCTACTGCCACTTGTTTCCAGAAAAATAGGAAGTGTCTGGGTGAGTTCTGCTCTGGGTCTTCATCATTGCCTTAAATTCAGTGTACAAGCCACCAGAAACAATCGTGGTGCCCTGCTTTACTGAGACGTAGTAAGGGTAGATGCAAGAAGTCCCTGTGATGTTGGCCAGTGTGGTGACTGGGAAAGGGGAGAGCGGCACAGCTGAGTCTTGCAGAGGTTCCCTGTTGCGGCATGGATGCATTTGGGGGTCGGTTTTACTTGTGAGGAGGATATTCTTGTTTCTCTTTTCATTGAGGGCTTGTTTCACATTGCCTCCTTGATCTGTGCTCCAGCAGCTGGAAGGAATCTCAGCCCAGGGCTAAGTCATTAATTTTCTTTCCTCGTTGGCTCTGCTGGTCCTGAAGGAAGGTCTCTGTGAGCACGCAGCAGGATTAAATGCAGTTTGTGTTGATGCCCAGCTTGGCTTGACACTTGAATGGAGTATCTGAGCCGTTGTTGGGCAGAGAGGGATGGAGGTCAGAGCTGAGGACCTGCACCTGTTGGCTCACCTCCCCTCCTTCTCCACCTCCTAACCTGCATTTCCAACCTCCTTCCCAGCAGGCAGTAGCTCTGGAGAAGGCTCCCCAGCCTTTTGGGAAGGGGTAGGTGCAAAGAGGGAGAACAAAGGAGTGCAGTAAACACCCTGGGGAAGGGAGAAACAAAAGGCAAGGGAAAGCCTTCCATTTGGTCTGTGGGCTTGCCCCTAAGGAGGTGTGAGAGGTAAGACCAACTGTGCAGGCGGTACGTCGGGAGGGCATGTCTGGGAGAAGTGTTTACTTAAGACAATTGTGATCAAATATTCATCAGCTTTCACTCCCTCCATCCTGCTACAGCTTCTTTCTCCCGCCGCTCAGCTGGAAAAGACTTCAGAGTAAAAGAGGGAGCAGCACTTAAATGCTTATTTATGTTGTCATTTCTAGGCATTTTATCAGGTCTCTAATGAAATAGATTTTCTCTCAAGAGGTGCGTATCTTCTGAGCCAGAGGGGGAGAGCACTACGGAGTGCTGAAAAAAACTGCCCACATTCGATACGTTTGATGCATTATTAATGATGATAAAAGCAAGAGGTTATAAACATTTTCTTTTCCAAGTACTAATTGCAGCTGACCTTAGCTTTTTTAAAAAAATAAAAATGTGGGGGGAGTACAAACGGATCCAGTGAGCCCGAAGTGTAACTGTCAGGGCAAAACTCCTTTCTTGACAATCCTGAATGCTTTCACATATATCATTTCTAAGAGCGCTGCCAGAGCCAAACCATTTGGGACTAGAATTATAGCAGAGATTAGCAGGATTCTGTTCCAAGAATATCTTTATGGTGATCACTTGTCACTTGTCATTACAAATAAATCCTATTGGTCTTTCCTCGGCCTCATCCTTGGCTTGCTTACACTTGAGAAATCACTCTTCTCCTCCCCTCTTTTTCCAGCAGGAGAAATTCAGGTTGCTTTTTTTTTTTTTTTTTTTTTGAATGGCTGCTGGCTTAGCCTGACTCAACACAGCCCTCAGCCCTGGTGGGGGCGGGAAGATACGAGAGTCTTTGATGCTTATTTTTAGTCCTGTAGCAGGTAAAGCGTGTCTTAGTTGGCGTGGTTGGAATATTTGGTGCATCTACAGCTTCACATGGGACAGCAGCACGTACACAGAGGGTTGGGGAGATGACCCTATTTCCCTTTGCCTTCAAAGAACAATGCCTTTTTGGCCACGTATTGCCAAGGCACCCAAAGTGCTCCACCCCAGGCTGAGACTGATGTTAAAAGGGGCAGTCCAGGTCAAATGGCAGAAAATGAGAAGAAATCAAGCAGTCTGCTCATATTCCTGCAGCAGTTCATTGCGGTACCTGGTGGAAGAGCCTGGTTAACATGAGTTTTGCACCCATCTCATGAGCCACTTCCCTTCTCTCGGCTGCCGATGCCGGCAGGGCTCTGGACAGGGTAGTTAATAACAAGGCCACCTGCTTCAGGGATGCTGGTGGTGATCTCGATCAAGGCAGCGTGAGGCAAAGTCTGCTGGCTGAATCCACCACAGCTGTCATGAAACCCACCGAGTTCTTATGGGTGGTGCTGAGATGTCCTAGGTCTAAGCAGCAGAAATGGAATTTGAAGCAATTAAGGAAGGTATTGTACTGTTACACGAAGAAATCAAGCTAGTTATCAATGTGAGCGCTTGGAAGGGTTGAGGGTTGAATAGAGTTGCCCGCGGACTTCTGTGCTTTCTCTGGAGCTTTAAAAGACCGTGTTAACACTGGAGCTTAGGCTGGTGTTTGAACATGCTTTAAAAACCCGAACACGTTCACTAATATGTTGGCTTTGTTTGCAACAGAATGCCTTATTTCTATTTATTATTTCACTCATTTATTATTTATATTACAGTAACAGCTAGAGGCCTCTTTTTGCTAGGTGTCATACGGATTCTTTGTGAGGGGGAAGTTTGTCTCCTCAAACTCTGCCTGAGAGGTGGGTGTGCATTCAAAGGAAGCAGCAAATTGGTTGTGGGGTTTGGACGAGGACCTAGCTCTCCAAGGTCGTGGCTTCTTGACATAACCTGTGGCCCTCACAAAGAGCTATATCAAACAAGGCTATTGCTCTGTCTTTGTGGGAAGCCTTTAATTCAAACTGATGCTGGGTGGGAGCCTTTAAGGGTATCAAACAAGGAGCTCTGGGTGGAAGGCTGTCCTATAATATATTGGGCAGCTGAAAAGGTCTGCACTATCTGAAGCCAGTGGCTTCTACATCTTCCCGGAGCCTAAGTTGGCTTTTCATGTGCTTTCCACGTGGCAGAAAATTAGAGGTCTTGCTTAGCTTCTTCTCTTGCTAGAACATATTGTCCGTGTAGCGTGAGGTGCCAGGGGAGTCTTCCCCAGATGTGCGTGTTAAAAACTAAGCATTTTGATGGCTGCTTGTCTCCCATCTCTGAGTTTAAAAGCAGTCGATCAGAAAGGGACCAAACCCTTGGGGATTCACATTTGCTTTCATTAGGATAATTAAAGAACAGAATAAGCAGAACAGGCAGACTTCCCCCTTTTAAGATGCAAATGAAGGATTCGGTGAATAGTGTTTTTGGACTGAGTTTCCCTTCGTGCTTTATGCAAAGAAATGAAATTCCAGTTGGAAAAGTAATGGGATGGTCTAAGCATCTTGACTTAATGACTTTTCTGTAAGTGCTTAGACACAGGTAACCCCCCTGATATTGCCTAGACTTTGTGTGGCCATTTACATGGATTATGGCCCCTTGGACAGGAGGACTTGTTTTTTTTTCAGTGGAGGTTTCCAGTATGGACCATGAGGAACAGTTGGAGCCTCGTGAGCTCTCCTCTAGAGGCCAGCAGTGAAGGCTGTGTTGGTGTCATGACTGCAGTAGTGCAATGAATACACGGTAGCATGGATGTTTGTGGAGGAAACAAGCTGCCTTGCAGAAAAGTCACCTGCTTCTCCCCCAGCAAAGATCAGGAGAGGTTTCTGACCCTCCTACCTGCAGGGAGCAGGCAGCTGCCTGTGTCTGGATGGGGCCAAGGCTCCTCTCACACCTCCTGTACCCCTGTTTCCTTCCAAAAGCCTTTGAAATGCTGGTACTTCTGCAAGGAGGTACTGCAGCGGAGAGGGTTGTGTTCTTGGTGTCTCCTTTTCTAATCTGCATGGTATTCTCATCCTCCACCAGACAAAACAGCAACTTTATACCTCTGCTAATATTCCGGCTTGTCTGCTTGCTTATTTGTGTCATTATTTCTAGCATCAGCCCTGCTTCCCCCCTGCTCGTGACACAGGCCAAATAATCATCAAACAGATGCCTTTTCCTCGGGGATGCCACTGAACTCCTTTCTGACAGACAGGGCTATTCTCTTATTTATTCACTTTCTCACGGGAGACCCAGGCCCTTCAAAAGCAGTCTGGTTTTCTTCTGGCACATTGAAGCTGTGTTTGCGTGCCGGTGCTGTTCGGCGCATGCATGCGGTGTCTTTGTGTCTGAAGCAGTCCTTGCTCAGGTGGTAGGCTCGCTCCTCTCAGCGTGCCGTGGTGTCATTGCTTCTGCCCATGGGACAGGTGCCAGGAGGCGCGTGTGGGGAGGCAGTGACTCCGTGAAGGCTGCACGGAGAGAGCTAAGCAAATAAAGTCACTGCAAGATGCCGGCCTTCACCTTTTATTTTTGTAAACACTCAAGTATTAAATATAAATGAATGTTTCAAGGATGTGTGTGTTCTTCAGGGATGCTTGTTTACTACACCATTGTTATAGGAAAGCTCATTCCCTTGGGTTCTAGGAAGCAAAGAAGGTAATATCTCTTCCTTTCTGCTCCTCACCACTGCGCTCTTCCTTTTTTCTTGCTTCCTTCACTGGATAGTAAGATGGCAGTGACCCTTCCGAAGTGGGCTGCCCTTATATACACTACCCAAGTGATGTCTTAAGCATGTTATAAACCTCAACAGCTGCCTTCTCCACAAAGGAGCTTTCCCTGCCTCTGGACCATGTTTATTTAGCCCATGTCACTCACCAGGGTATCTACTCTGCTCCCCGTGCTTGATGGCAGCCTGTTTCACAGGGCTCGAAGGCTGAGCTCAGAGCTTCCCGGTCGTCGTCCATCTCCTGATGCAGTTCTGTGGCAGCCTGGCTGTGTATATTCACTAGTTACACTCAGTTGCTTCAGATTAAAATTTCGCTCCGCTGTTATTTCACATGAGTGCTGCAAACTAAATCACGTAGCTGGAGATATCACCTTGGTGGTTGCTTTATTTTTTTATAAGGTACGTCGCCTTGCAGTAGGAGCAAGCTGCCATTGGCTGAACTGCAAGTGCAAGATCATTACTGAATGTATTATCTTAATTACATCACACGGGTGTCATGTCCAGTGCAAAGTACCGATGAGATAATCCTAAACCATACCAGCTGTCAGCAAGAGGAAGAGAGGTAGGTTAGGGATGCATTTAATTTTCGTACACTTGGCTATTTTGCATAAACAAGCCATTGCATCAGTATTAGTTTGAAAAACATGCAGATTAATTATTGTACACTTACTAGCAAAGCCACTTCAAAAAAAAAAAAAAAAAGGTCTTTCGTGGCATCCAGGATGTAATATGGCAGTCTTTTTTGTTGTTGTTGTTTTTTCCAGTGGGGTGCTTACAGCTACTCCACTCATAGCCTCTTTCAGCAGGGAGCAGGCGAAACCAGCAGTAGGACGCTCTGGTCCCAGATGGGTGAAGCACATGTGCCACAGTACGAAAGCTGTGTTGCTGGGGAAGGGATCAAAGCTCCACTATTTATAACTATTGCATTCAGAGTCTTCTTCTGCCTTAGATCCAGGAGCGCAGCTCTTCCCCATCCCAGCTGCTTCCAGGAGAAGGTGCTAGCAGGAGCTGTGGAAAATCGCCGGTGCCCACAGCCTTCCAGCCTCTTCCCAGTGCCTCCCAGTTCTCAGCAAGTGCGGTGTCAGCAAACGCACGGCAGTACTGCTTGCGAACGGGATTGGGTGAAATAAATGAGCTGAGACTGCAAGGGGATTATTCATCATAGCAGAAGCTTGAGCTGCCGCAGTGTTTGTCATCTGTAGTGCCTTTGTTATCAATTCCATCACCAAAGCCAGCGCACCTTGTCATGTGCTAAAAGTCAAACCACTGCCCGGGGGCCTTTCCCTTCTGCTTTTGCAGCTAAGAGGCAAGTGAAAACAGCTCACACGGGTACGTCGCGTTTGGGACAGAGACGCTGTAGTTTACAAATGGAGCATTTCTTTCTTTAGGGACTATTGATTTAACTCCAGTGGGTGAGATTTTTTTCCTTATTTCTTTCCTTTGCTCCAGTGGCAGGAGGTTTGGGATTCCTCCCTCCTCCACCCCTACCTTTTTTAATTCACCCCCTCCTCTCTAAAGACAGAATTGTTGTATCAATCTTTTGGGGAAGGGGAGAAAGATGAGGGAGCTAGAAATTAATGGAGGGCAGGTGGAATGACTGATAACCTGTCTGCCTTTCTTACATATTTCCTCTGTACCTCTTTTCAGTCATGCTCGTGCTCTCACTTGCTCACACAAAAGATACACAAACTGTCATCTAGAGTCTTTGATTTCTATCCCCCCAGCCCCTGCCCTGTTCTCCTTTCTTCTCTTCCTCATACTCATTAATTTCCTCTGTTGCGTGTATTCAGGGGGAGATAGGAAGATGCTTGAGATTAAACGCTGTGTGGAAAGGTAGAGGCTAGCAGCAATATGAGAGGTGGCACAGAGGAGGATGGGAAACTCAGACAAACATGCACGTTCTTGAAAACATCATCATTTCTGGCCCTTTCTGAGGATAAATGCAAGGAGTGCTCCTATGGCTCTTCTTCCTCATGGTAAATTAGCAGTGTGCTGCTCCGCAGCTCTGGGTGACTTCCACAGCATCAGTATTTTGGATGCTGTCTGGCCCCAGGAGAAGCCCTGCGAGTTGCCACCTTTGTTATAGGAGATCACCATGGCCATGAGGGCAAGAGATTTGGCAGCTTTACAGAAGAGGGAGCACTGGAAGTGACATAAATTTTGGATGCCTTACTCTAGTCCCTTTGATACTGGCAGGGCTCACGCGTTTGGGATCCACCACTCAGGGCACTTCATACAGGCCCCCAAAGGTGGCCTCATCTCTTCAGACACTGCTTTCTTCCCAGCACCTGCATGTGGACTCATTTGGAGAGTAGGGACTGTAGGGGGAGATGTGGCTTTTTGTGACTTCTGTAGTCTCATCCTGTTTCTGTCTTGAGCTCTCTCCTCCTTTCAAGTAGAGTTTTGTAGGCTCAAGGAAAACAGAGCCCACAGAAGCAAAAGGAACATGTAAGTGGACTAGTTGCTTGAAGGTCTGTTTGCATTAGGGCAATTCTCTCTGATTCCTGCTTTAAATTTTTTTTATTTTCACTTCCAAGGGAGGCCTGTCCTTTGTCCCTCTTTCCCAAATAACCCAAATTCATCAGATAACCTCTTAAGACCAAGCCTAAGGCAAAATCAATCTCCAAAGGAAGTAGCAATTGCTGTAGCTCAGGCAGCAGGCAGAACACGAAATCCATATTGGCTTATTAAAAGCTCAGGCTTTGCCTTGCTGATCGCTAATGATGACAAGCAGCAATTATTTTTATTGCACACACGCGTGGACACGTGTGTCAAGTACAGACCGCTTTGAAGATAGGCTTCCTGGGGGACCTTGTAGTGATTCTCATCGCTTGCATTGCTGAGGGCAGGTGACTCCTCTTTCTTGAGCAATGTCCTGTCTCAGCGTTTGAATCAAGTACTTTGATTTATCTGTTTTCCTCTGGATGTTATTAACTACTCTGCTTCCTTACAAGAGCTGACTTTGGAGGGGAGATGTACGGCGATCGGACGAGCACGCGCTATGGACCCAGCAGCTGGGGCTCTGATGTACAGCTATGGGTTTTTAAATGTCAGTGAGATAATAGCATCCAATTGGTCCCTAAAAAGCAGGATGCTGCAAGCAGAGGTTTTCTTCTGGGCAGGCTGGAAGGCTCCTAATTACTAGAAATCAAGAGAAGAGTCAGTCAAGCATGAGATAGAAACCTCGCAGTGGGGAAACACCACACTGGGAAATGCCTGGTGAGCAGACAGTTTCTTAGCTCTTCACAAATGTAGGAGATAATTATCGTCAAGCTCTTCCCTCTTCCTCACTCTTCTGCTTCCCCGTGGAAAGAAAAACAAGCCCTGTCTCTTCCCTTCAGTCACTTTCCTGTCCCTGCAGTCGTGCCGGCCTCCCTCCTGCTGCTGCAGCCGCTGCAGTGCCTTACCCAGGCGCCCAGCAGCCCCCCTCCATATCTGGGATAGGGTTAATGAGCTGGGGGAGGCTTTTCTCCTTCCTTACGTTATATTCTCGAGCTCACTATTCCTCTTTTTTTCTCCCCTTTCCTTTTTCCCCACCCCTGTATGCCTCCATGACCAACCCAGCTGCATGAGTCGGTCGTAAAGTGCCCTGCACTGGGCTGTTGCATAAACCTACGGAGTTGTGGTTAAAGGGGAGAATCTGCAATCAGGTGAAACCAGGGCACTTTGTACTTGCTCTGTGAAGGCTGATTCCTTCTGAACACAAATTGAAGGGGAGGGTGAAGCGAATTAACTCCCTGATAGAACCAGGGAGGACTAGTCAGCTACTGCCTTGACAAATCTGCCTTGTCTTTGGGTTTTTCTGTTTCCATTTGTCACTGTGAAGATTTCCTTCGCTTCACAGTTCCTCTCCTGTGGTTCAAGCACAGGCTTGGGAACTGGGAGCTCTGTTTTTCCTAGATCACTCAGAATTTCATGGAGTCACTAATATATTTGGGCCAAAACAGACTGGACTGATCATCTCGTTTCACTCACCTGGGAACTGTTCTTGCTTTTTTTCATGTGCTTGCCTTACAGGGCTGTGTTTCTGCCTACGTTCTTGACTCAAAATGCAATGCTGGATGTTCCTCCTTCTGTCATGCAGCAGTAGTGTCTACCTAGTAAGACTTAAGTCTTGTGGAGGGTCAAGTAAGGAAAGTGGGAAGGTGCCTGTCTATGTTGTGTGTGGTTCCTGGTAAGTCTGGGAGGAGCTTTTTGAGACTGCAGTGTCACTTGAGACCTTTGTCTCTCTCAGCTCCTGCCTGCAGCTGTACATGCTGATGATCTTCTGCTTAGTTTTTGACAAACTACAAGCGCGGTTTCCTGTGAGTATGTCTCACTGTCTTTTGGCTGGGCAGATAACACGTTGTAATGTTGGCTACAGCTGCTGTTGTACTGAACTCGCTGTCCCGGTAGGTCTGTAGGTCTGCAGAGCAGGAGTGGACCTGACACCTTGTGCCAGCTGTTGAGAACAGCCCTGTCTTGCAGAGTTCCTTTGATACTTGACTTTCTGCTTGGATCCTCCCATGCAGGAACCCCTTCATGGGAAGGGATAGCCAATTTTGGCTGCTGGAGGAAGAAAGAAAAGTATCCTTCTCTGGGAACTTTGAGAGAGGGAAGAGGGAGATGAATACAAAAAGCCCAGCAAGACTTTGCTCCGTCTTCCCAGGAGCAGTGCCCCTGCCTTAGTTCTCCCTGCAAGCTTTGATCGCATCTCCGGGACGTGCATGGAAAGCAGTGCTGAGTCAGGGGAGCGTAGGTCGGGTCATAAAATCAACAAGTGGATGTACTACGAGACGCAGTAAAAGTCCCCGTGTCTGGAGCTCAAATCACTTTGCATCTTTTCAGTAGAAACAACTCTCTCACTAGCATATAGCTTGTACGATTTTTTTCCTCTTCTTTTCCAGCAGAGTGGAATTCCCCTAATCCCCATCTTACAGATGAGATGAGAAAGGGAAGTTGAAAGAGCTACTTAGCCAGAAATACAGCATTTACCCTGGGTCTACAATACCTTCACGTAATGCCTGGGCACTTCATCTTAATGTTCAAGGTTGCTTTTCTCTGGTAGGACAGAGAGCTGCGTGGGTCTGGGCTGGCACTTTTCCCGTGGAACTCGATGTGCCTGATCCTGTTCCAGCCACCCTTACCATGGGCTGATGCTGCAGTGATTCACTGCCCACTGAGTTGTGCACGAGTGATTTAATGCAGCTTGTTTGGGTTTCTTCCAGCTTCTGAGGTTACCTCCTAAAAGGTATCCCTGTAACAGTCCTTGTCGTCTTTGGACATTATAATTATAAGGCACAGGTATGTTAATGCAGAATAAACTTGTTCTTTACTGCATACAGCCATCATCGCCGGGGGAGGTCATTGAAGTCAATTATTGTAAAAGGATTTCAAAAAGGGCCTGGATAGTTTTATGACCATTTGTAATCTTGTGTTAAGATGGAAATAATCAAATCTTATGCTTCGTGGCAGATGATGATAACCACAGGGACCATGAAATGACTCATTTTCTCTCCCATGCACCAGCTGACCATTAGGCTGGAATTTTCACCTGCCTCTGGATCAGTTTAAGTGCTGCTGAGCACAGGATACTGAAAGCCCTTAATTTTCTGATCTCATCTGGCAGGTTCAAAGCTGCTAGATTTTGGTCTGCTGCTTCTGCCCCCTTTCTAGGGGAGAAGGTAGGGGAGATGGGTCTGGTGGAAACGATGCAATAGGGTGGCAGGAGCAGCACCGGCTGCCCTGTGCTTTCTGTGGCAGATAAAGCCCAAGGGTGAACTCCTGGTCGCAGGAGCAGCAGAGTGTGGACACTTGCAGAGCATCACAATCACGTGGTGATTGGTTTTTGGCCACAACGGCACAACCAGAGCATCTGCCACATTGCCTGGCCCCCAGGCAGCGTTCGTATGAGCAGTGTCTCCTGGCAGATGGCTGCATTGGATTTGGGATGAGAAAGAAGTCATCTTATTTGCTCCAGACTTCAGCTACAGTGCTTGTATTGGTTTATCTTTAAGATTTGCATTAGACAGGGGATGTCAAGCCAAGGGGATTGAGAATTGGGGGTACCATAAGGCGTTTTTCATTTTGTGGCCCCGCTGTGCTGGCTCCTTCGTGATCCGTACCTGTCTGCTGCATTTGTTTCATAGTGTGGTGAAAACGGATGAAACACTTCACTAAATAATGAATGGTGGCCTTTGAGGCAGCAGTCTGCGCAGGTGCCTCAAACCATTTGCAACTGTGAAGAAAGCGATGTTCTTGCCTGCAGTCCCTCTGGTTTGCACAGTGCCTCGTGCAGTTTCCTTATCAGCCTTCTGTGTAGAATGGTAATTCCAAATTCCACCTGCATCAAACCTCAGTCACTATTAGACGAGCTGTTTTCCCTTCCCAGTCCTTCTAACCTCTTTGCTTGTAGGCAGGCAGAGGCCAAAATGCAAGCTGTTTCAGATACACCATGGGTGAACAAAAAAAAGCCAGCTGGACGTTTTGTCTGAACACTATTTTTAGCCCTTTCCATCTGAAAGATCCTGTGCATATGCAGCCAGTCTGGGGCATCTTCAGGGGCTGGATGTGGTGGTGTCTTCTACAAAGCGATGTTAACCAGTACTCCAAGACAAAAGATAAACAGCTCTGTGTCCAGTAAAGGAAGATGGGGATGGTATCCTTCCATCTTACCCTAGCTGGACAGCCGCAGACATCTGTGCAGCCATGTGCAAGAGTCTCCTCAGTGCCTCTTCCTTCAGTCAGTAATGCTGTGAGCTGGCAAACCCGATGCCTTGACACAGTTCTGTAGCGTTACGCGGCCCATCTCTTACCACTGGGATCCTAAATACTTGATGGGGAGGAAGGAGATCAAGAGGAGGAAAACTGCAGGATGGTTGGCAAAGGAGAATAAGAGATGCTGTCAGGAGAGGAGCTGAACTGGGAAGGGGAGTAAATGAGGCAGATAGATGCAGGAAGGCTGTTCAAAAGGCAGGGCACAGAGCAACAGCAGTGGAAGGGCTACCACGTGAGATCCTGCACAAGGAGAACAGCTGTTAGATGTTACAAGAGATCTGTCTATATAGGTTTACATCTTGATATCCATCAATGTTCCCATCTCATCCCTATCCCTCCATACCTTGTATCACACTGCTTCTTTCCAGCTCCTCAGACTTCATGGCATGGAAGAGAAGCTATTTCTCCCAGCTGCCATAGACTAGTCCAGAGGAGGGCTAGATGATCCCATGACACTTGAAGATGTTTTTTTTCTGCACCTATAATTTAAAACAAAACTAAAAAAGCCTTCCCAGCCAGCCTGGTGGCTCTGTACCCGTATTCAATCAGCGTGTGTCCTGATGCTTAGTGTTCTCCCACAAATTGGGCATCGCGGTCCTCAGGTCACAGGGCTATATGTTTTAGTGAGCTTGGTCTTCCAATTATCTGCTGTAATTGGGGAAAACTTTAACTTCATGGGACAGAAGCTGTCAAAACTGTTTCTCTCATACGCCTGTAACTGCAGGGATTTGTACAATAGAGCCAGAGCAGCACGGCGCTGATTGGAGCTCACAGCAGAGTTTACCAACAACCACTAATTGCCAGCTCTGTTTGGATGAATTGTAAATGACCAAGATAATGCGAATTAAGAAGATGTTCTCTTGGAAGCATTTTAGCAGCTTCTGGGACCGAGGGAAGTCTGGTTTCTGCAGTGCTTCCTTGGGCTGGGCGTGAGCCTGTGAGTCCCGCTGGATCACAGGATGCCTCTGGGGCTTTGCTGGTGGCTAATGCTGTGCAGCACCAGGGCTTGTCTCTGTCTATTTCAGTCTGCCTAGCTCTGCATTTAAAATAAAAAAGCTACTGATAAGTGTCAATTGTGACTGATGAGGTTTGAAAGTACTTTAAAAGCTACTTTTTTACTTTTATGCGCTATTTTTTCTGAGGTGTAGTTGTGTTGCATTAGGAAGCTCTACGCCCAAGGGAATAGAGGTGGGGATATGGGATCAGTTGAGGAAGAGTTTCCCAAGATAGCCTTGTCCTCCTTGCCCACTTGTTCTGCAGTTTTGTAGAAGCCCCTGGTAAACGTGTGAGCACAGGTGGAGGGCATGCTTCTTGGGGAAGGATGGGGGAAGCCTGCTTCACTCTCTGCCCCTTTCCATCATCTTTGCTAGGTGTGCCTTTGTGGAGAGAGCCCCTGAGACAGAGGGCTATGAGAACTAACAGCCTCAGGAGCACAGAGCAACCTGCAGCAAGCATTGAGCTGCCCACTCTGGAAGGGCTCTGGGCCCATGAGAAAGCTTTCACCCAGCCGTGCCAAAGGGTTAGATGCTTCCAGCAGAAGACATCGGTGAACCTGACAAATACCCTGTTGGAAATAGTCATCACCAGATGGAAGTCTGCCCAGACATCTCTCTTGATTTGAAACTCACTGGCTAATGTCTGGGTGGCTCCTGGATGGCTGTCCAATCATGAAAAATGTGTACAAGAACGCTTGAGGCCTTGGGTGCTTTTAATGTTATTTCACTCGGGGAATAAAATCAGAGGAGCAAGCTGCCAGAGCAGCTACCTGCAGGCTGTCAAATTTGCTTTCCTCTGCTGGTCCTCTGATACCAGGTGTTTCCAGGAACAAGCTCTTCAGGTTGTCTTCTGTCCATGGAAAGTCTTGTGAGCACTGTGGGACATGAGTACAGCTGGTTTCAAAACTTCAAAACTTATTTATGGGAAGTGTGCTTCTTGTTTGCCACGTGTCTTTTGGAAAATAAGACTGGGAGTGTGTGTGTATGTGTGTAGGATCGTGGTGGTTGGGGTGAACACTCTTTAAGGCATGCAGAGATGAAGAATCCTGCGATGGCAGAGTGATTATTTGGGATTGGGCTTGTTTAGAGTGAAGTCTTGAAGGACATGGGAAGCCTTGAGCAGTGATGGTACAGGAGGTGCAGAGGAGGGGGGTTGACATTCCCAGCCAAGGAGGATGCCAGTAGTGAAAGAATCCAGTGGCTCAGACCCTCTGTTTCTCCGCTTCCCCCCGCTCTCTAAGTGGTGCACTTAGGTTAAGCAATCCCCATTCACAATGAAAGCCGGTGTACTTTATTTAATAACTGTGTCGCGGGGGCTCCTCTGGGAGCCGCGGTGCCAGAATTGGTTGGCTTTTAATGGGGCCTGTCAGGGGAATTGGCTACAGATGGGGAAATGAGACACATTCACTCGCCTCTGGTTTTAACCTCCCAACACCGGAGTAGAGGGTGGGTTTTGTTAAGTGCACTTTGTGGCTCTCTCTCTCCTCCGCAACAGCCGTCTACTTAATGCAAAATGCTGCTTCTCAGCTTTAACTCAGCAAGGCAAAGTGCTGTGTTACAAAAGCACCGTGGGAGGGGAGAGAACCGGGAGGGAAGCACGCCTGTTTATTTGCTCCCATTACGACGCTGCCGCTGTGAACACAGATCGAAGCTTTCCTTCCAAAAGGCCCCTTGGCACAGGTTATTTGCACATAAATGGCCGCAGGTGATTTATTTATTTGGCACAGCTGGGTTCTGCAAAAGAAACTGTGGGCTCTACCTGACAATACCTTAATACTCCTTCCTGCATCGCTCGGAGGGCACGGGGAATTTGCTCTGCTGCGGGAGGCTGGAGACCTCAAGACCGTGGCTGAGATTTTTTTGAGTGTCTGGAGTAATTTCATAAAAGCCCTGTCCTCTTGCTCACTTGTTTGCTTTTCCTCTGTGGTTGGTGCAAACGAGGGCGTAGGGACTTGAGTGCCATGGTACAATGGAAAGGATAACTGTTAGGGAAGGAGGCAGGAAGGAAAGGTGTTGCCTAACAAGGTTAGTTTTTTATGCTGTTGTAGGGGGGAAAGGTTTGCGCTTGGGGGAGTATCAAGCAGACTGCTGTGGGCTTCTTCGTTAGGTAGAACTGACCATTTACTGACTCTCAGTGACAAACACTATGTAGCAATAGAGAAGTTGTTCCTTAATATGAAGGTGTGTTAAACCTGTATCCTAATTACCTATACACATGGCCACATCTAGATCTCAATGACTTGAGTTTTGTTCCTCGAATACCGCTAGTTGTGGGTTTGTGTCCTCTGGGGCTGTTAGCATCCACCATTCTGTAGCCAGACATCAAGGCCTGTGTATTTTTGAAACTCATGAGAGAGAGAAAAAATTTGCCACAAAGATCAAATTCAAAACCTCAAAATACATGGCAATGCGTATTTACCTCTGCTGACTTCTAGGGTGAAAAGGACTTTACAGAGTAAAGGGAACTTGGAAGTTGGGTACCCAGGAGTAACGCAGTTGATGGGAGGGGGATATGGCAGGTGAGGGACTGCAGGGATGAGGGGTGGTCATACACCTCAGTGGGGTGAGCTGAGGGATGCTGTGGAGAGGAATTTGTTGTAGAAAGTACCTTGGAAAAATTGGGGTCCTTGGAGCCATTGATAGAGAAAGCGATCTGCAAATCTCTCACATCCATCTTCAAAGGTGCCCAAAGACTTTCAAGTGCAAATATTTAGAAGCTCACGCATCAGTTGAGAGCAGAGGGGATGGCTTGTTTTCCCTTTCCCTCCCCCTCCTTTTTTTTTTTTTTCCCTGAGGGGAATTATCCACTGATATTTCCATAAAGGTTTTCCACAAGGGAAACCTGTCTCCATTACACAGTGTATTTACATGAAAGGCCAAAAAGCCAAAACCTGCAGCACTGGAACTCAAAAATACTTCTGTCTTGAGGCATCTTTCTTCAATGAAAACCTTACTTGTTTTTCTCTGACCTGATCTAATGCCTCTGAGCTGTGACTCGTCATAATCTTAAAATGAGGAAGCTCATATTTGGATTGGATGAAAACTTGGCATCCCCTAATCAAAGAGGAAAGGAACTGGAGAGAAGATACTATAGATACTCAGGACCCTGCTGTCACTGACCAGCTGGAGCAAGGGTTGGTTTGTCCCATTGCAGTACGCGGAATTTTGTTCACCGTGATGGTCAGGGCATGCAATGAGATTTGGATGAGCTGGGTTCGTATGCTCTCAGTTCTCAGACAAGTCCTTCAGTTTTTGGTCCTTTAGTTTGCTGTCTGCAAAATGGAGGTCATAACATCTTAAATTGGAAGAAGCATTACAAGCACATACATGCTACTGGTTCTCAGAATTGTATGAACGCGCTCATTTTCAATCAGGGCTTCAACCATTAAAATAAGCCAGTGAAGTTCTGGTTGAGGGGCATGGAAGATAATTAGGTTTAAGATCTGTTCTGGATTCACACTCCTCCAGACCTTGTGCCTAAGAAGTGGAAATGAGTTTGCTGGAACCTGACATCCAATTCCCACCCATCTCCAGAGAAGCAGAAAACATCGTCTAGAACGTATACTTAAGAAGTCAGCATATGTCGATTTTTAACAGGGGTGAGGTCATTTAATCTTTGCTACTTTTATAGGAATCAAGACTTTTTTCAATGCCATTAGAGGAAATAGGACAATTTCCTAAGTCTTTTTTTCTTCCTTCTTTTTATGACAACCCATCTACTTAGGGTTAGCTCTATTATAAAATTTTCCTTTTAACAAATCCAATAATACAAAAATGTCATGTGAAATCCTTCTCTGCCATTACCAAATGATAAATCTAAATGTAGAAACTAGAGTTCTCAGTGGAAAGGGTCTGTTCTCTTTTTCTCTTGCTTTCTTCCTGTTTCTATCCTTGGAAATAGGAATGTCCTCACATAAAGTAAATGAGCTTCAACTTCCTTGAGATGACAGAACAACTTGCATTTATACCAATTTAAGAGCCTTGGATGCAGAAGCAACATGTGAATGCATGCAGTGTCCAGCTATTTCTGAAGTGACCATGGTTTTGAACTCTTCCGTTGCTTGACAACTTCTCTGAAGAGAGAGGGTGGGAGTGATGGTCTGACACAGTAAAGAATGTGGAAGGGTGTGGAGAACAGAAAAGGAGTCAGGGTCTCGCTGGGCTAGATGACTCACTGGTAGGATAATGCTATCAGAGAGTGCCTGAGTCAACCTTGCTGTAGAAGGTTGAAAAAGATCCAAATATATCTAGCTGCTGTCTGTGCCATGACAGCTTATCAATATTCTTCACCAAATATCCATCAGATAGCCTCTGAAGCCAGCCTCTTATTCCAACTGTTAGGCAACAATCCTTGCATAAGCATACTTAAGTAGCTTCTGGTTCCATGTCTTGCCAGAAGCATCCCACCTGACCTTGGGTAAGCCATGAAGAGGGACATGAATGTTATAAAACTGTAAAAGTTGAATGCTTCCCACACATTTCATTACCATTTCTTACTGCAGGAAGTCATCTAGATCCTTAAGCTGGATTTTTTTTTTCTTTTTTTAAATGGGG
Source organism: Nettapus auritus (assembly GCA_011076525.1). Taxonomy (NCBI): domain Eukaryota; kingdom Metazoa; phylum Chordata; class Aves; order Anseriformes; family Anatidae; genus Nettapus; species Nettapus auritus. The sequence goes on from CM021765.1 coordinate 85,634,801, forward strand.
AAATGACAGTAAGACTTTGGTTCACCCTCTATTCCTTCCCCTTGCTGAATATCTAGAGGACAGCATGTTCCTTGAGAGGTGAGTTTAAGTTCTTATTGGTAACTGAACTAAAGAGGGGTTTGAAACAGAGTCTGTTCTGTCCTAGATCATGGCTTTGGGAAGTACTGCTGTGTTGGAGACAAGATTCTCCGTAACTTTTGCTGAGAATGAGAGGAGGAAGGAAAAAGGGATGTATTAAGGCACTTGGAAACAGACTTTGTATGAGACCCAGAATAAGAGGCAGAGAGGGAATATCTAGTGCATAAATCCAGCCAGAGCGTGACTGTGAAGGATGTTCTGAAAGCCTGCCAGTTCTAAGTGGTTATACACATGCTTAATTGCAGAAATATAGGTGCCTCAATAATGTATGAGCATGAAGATTACCAACAAAATTGTCTGAGGTGCCTCCCAGGTTTTGAGCAGGAGCCAGGTGGAGGTTTGACGAGTGCCAGTAGCACAGCACCTACGTGTTCAAGGTCTGTTTAAGGATCTAGCAATTAGCTCTCCAGCAATGACAGATTAGCTCTGCCCTGCCTGCTGGAGAGGTCGTGAGGATCAGTACCCAAAGGACAGTACATAACTTCTGGGACACCACACGGAGTTGGTGTTATGAGCACCTACAGAAATGAGACCAAGCTGGCTCCTCTGGGATTTCTGCAAAGGTGAGAGTGGAACTTCATTTTTCTGAGGGAAAATGGCAGAAATCCTGTTAGCTCTTGGCAGTAGGTTTTTTGCCAGCCTGAGTACAGCCCATGAGCTCATGTGGTGAAGAAGGAAACATCATTCATGATGTGACCGGAGGTTGAGAAGCAGGATTTTGACCCTGAAGCACATGCAGTCCCAGGTGGAGAGACATGAGTGCTTCTGCTAGGACACAGGTGAGGCAGTGCAGGACGAGGAACACCGCTGTCAGAAGCGCAGCGGGAGAAGCTGTGGCCTGGCAGCAGCACAGCTCTTAGCCTTTGCTTTTCACTCAAGCCTGAAAAGCTGTAAAGGTCAAGGCAAATTCTGGACTTCTCAGCATCACGGAGAAGGCTGAGTTCCTGGTGTCTTGGGGTTTTTACACTTTTTGCTTGTCTCTCTTCGTCTTTTTTGCTTGTGCGTGTTTTTTGCAGCATATTGGGAACTGGGAGAAGGGGGAGCTCTAATGTTAAGAAAAAATAGCCAGTGCCCCTCATGCCTACGTGGCTCGCGCACATACTTCCTGCATTTGACAGCAAAATCAATTAATCATTAGGAATCTCCTCCTGGTATCAGCACTGAAAGATTTCTACTCTGCAGAAAACAGAAAGAGTATAGAAAAAGGCAGAAAGTAAAAGAAACATTTTCCCTCTAAATTTCCTCTCTCTCTCTCCTGTTTCCCTTTCACATAGCCGCACGCTCACACCTGCAGATGTTGACACAGCGGTCTGGCTAGCCGGAGCTGCCAGTCAGTGCAAACATCGTGGGAAGGCAGTAAATATCACTCCGAGGAATAAATGCCCCCCCGTTGGTCCTGCCTGGGGGGGTGTGTGTTGTAGATCTCATCTGTACCCCCTTCCTTTCTCTTCTCTGCTGAGTGGGAGTGTCCCCATGGGGATCCCCTTGAATTTCCAAAGTGAGACGTGTGCCGCTTTTTGTCCCCTGCTTCTCGTGGGGAAGGAGAGCCTGCAGAAAGCTGTCTCTGAAAATTTGACTAAGAGGTTTTCTCCGCTGATGGAGAGTGTTAGTTCCCTCTCTATCTTCTGGGATACTTGTCCCCTGTGCCAGTGTTTGCTTCTGATTTAATGTAGTGCTGAGAATGAGCTGTATTCCCAGGCTGCTGCGTGAAAAGAAGTACAAATATGTCATCTCTGCTAGCTGAAATCTTCAAGGTGAGAGAAGGGATCAAGCACAAAGCAGGAGAAACTCACATGAAGGTGACCTGGTGGTTGTGGGGCTTTTGTTTTGTTTGCAGAGGAACTGTGTGGGTATCTGTGTGTGCTGCTGTACAGAGAGCATTGCCACTGCAGAACGAAAAATGACATTCATGGTACTTTGATCCTGTAAGTCACTAATGCAGCTCTGGCACAGGCTGATCTTAGTCAAACGTGATTCCCCTTAGCTGACCACCCTGCATGTCTTGATGGAAAGGTGCACGGTCTGGCATCGCTTGCTGCAGCCAGGGCCCATTTCACGCAACCTCTGCTCTTACAAGGAGCAAGGGGGTTCCCTCCCTGGCATCCTCAGCTGGCACTCGTTTCCTGTTCCCTCTTAGAAGAATGTGAAATCATATGGAGAGACAATATTGAGAATAAACGAGGAATGCTCAGGTTGTGAAGGTGATTTGAGGCTTTGCTGCAGCACAGAGCAATGTGTCTTGGCTCAGCAGGCAAAATGCAGTTTTTCTGCCCTCAAAGCCTTGTCCTCCTCCAGGCAACGAAATTCAAATTCACATCACGGTGGTTCTTCCCACTTATCCCATGCCACACACACGATGCCATTGCTAACTCTTCAGCCCAAGCAGTGAGGGCCAGGCCCCTTCTGTTTGTGCAGCCAGGGACAAGCGTGCATTTCTGCATCCCACCCTCTGAGACAGCGTTGTCCATTAGGATAAAAGGTAAAAGGGAGCACAGCTACTCTCCTACTTTCCCTTCCTTCAACACGCTCAGCATCCTTCGTACTATAACTGCTGTTAGTTCACTAAAATGTCTGAATAAAAATTCCAGTTAGGCCCCCATCTTTAGAAGACTTCTTAAGTCCAAAACCCCAGTTTCTTTTAAAATACACCGTGACACCCCCCCCAACTTTTAGCAGAGATGTGTGCTGATATGAGCATTAAAATTCTGTGGCCATAACTGCAGGATGTTTGAATTGGAAATTATTTGCTTTCTCTAATCCTCAAAATAAGCCAAATAAACCCAAACTGCCTCACTGCAAAGGTGACTCTCACTTTCTCATCTGTTTGGAGTTGGCTGTGATGATCCTGAATATTTCTCCATGACTGAAAGGAAATAAAATCTCTCACTCTGTGACTGCGGCTCTGAAAGGGTTTGGTTTGTTCTGGCAGGTGCGCTATCTCCAGGAGCTGTGCGAGGAAAAGACGCTGTGGCTGGAAACACCACGGGGAATTAAGAAAGATGAGGCACAATCCTGCTTCTGACTTTGGGAAGGATATTAGTCAAGTTAGGAGAACTTTGGATTTTTCCCCTCTGTTCAAGCTTAACTTGCAGGCACACTGCACAAATAAGCCCATCGGGGCTGATTTTTCACTCTGGCCACCATCTGCAGCTGGGGATGGTGCTAACAAAGAAGCTAGTGGTTGGCTCCGTGGCTTAGGAGTCAATTGTTCACTGACCTCTGTGTATAATTTAAGAGCAGCCTGAGGGAATACTAGCCTGTGAGTTCCCTTAAATCCCACCATCTGGCCTGGGCCCCAGGCCCCTGGTGACAAACCAGCTGAGCCAAAGAGCAGTAGCATTCCAGCTGCACCCCGTCTCTCCTCCCGTGCTCCCCTTACACTGAGGACTGCGGTGGGAATCCAGTGCCAAAGGATCTGACTCCACACCAGCTGGAAGCATCCCTACAGCAGGAGTCTCCTCCCTCTGAGGATATTTGGCAACTCGTTGCCCTGCCTGCAAGGCCTAATTCCCTCTTCTGGTAGGAGCTTTGGATATAGGAGAGAGAGAGAGAGTATGGATATTACTCCAGATGAGTTTTTCAAGGCTATGCCACAATGAAAATACTGTTTTTGTTCTTCAACTATTTCCTGGTTTGTCTGTGTTTTTTGCTGCTGCTGTTACGAGTGATTGTCTCCTGAGAAATCATCTCCATTTGAATTTCAGGAAAGATTATTTTTTATTTTTTTTTAAGTCCAGACTGTACATGTTTATAAATCAGTGAAGACAGAGCTAGATCTCAGTTCTGCTTGGTCCCCTGTAAAACTGTGTGCTCTGATTTAATACAGGAGTTGTCTGTCACCGACAATGGATGGTTCTACCTAACAGAACTGTTGACGCACAGAAGTTATTTCCATCGCATCTACAAGCTTAAAGAATGTGTTTTGCCGATGCGATTAATTTGAAACAAACCCTGTGTATCCTCTAGAAAAAAATTAGGACACAGCAAATCCAGGCAGAAGAAGGGCAGCTAAGCCTCTTCCTCGGTCAGAAATGCACGCGGAGCAGAATAGTTGAGAGGCAACCACTGGGACCGCTCCACCTGCAGAATCACAAAGCCCCGTTATAAAAGCACGGGAGCTCCTGTGGCATGGCTGTATCACTAATGCAGGAAGGAGGCCAGGCAGGTGGCAGGGCCCCTTTATGTTGGGTGCCATGCACGTGGTATATGGATCTTGAGGATCTTCAGGACTGTTTCTCAGTTAAAGTTTATTGCACTGATTTATTATTACTATTAATTTTCCCCCCTCTGGGAAGGGACAAAGGGCTGATCTGATCTCTGACTTGGCCTCCATAAAGGCCAATGAGTGCTCAGTCTGAATGTTAGAAGTTGTGCCCATCTGCATCTTGCTTTAGTGGGAGCCTGGATAAGGAGTGTTGGGGTTTAGCATGTGAGGATGCTTGGCAGCAAGTTTAAGCAGTAGTAAGGCCAACATTATGTCTTATTAAATACCTGCTTGCACTTTAGTCAAGAAACCTGCCAGTCAGCATGCAGCGTCCAAATAGACACATGGGAGCTTTGGACCACCAGTGCTGATCTCCAGCACTTGGACAAACAAGAAAGCCTTACTCTAGGTGTTGGTAAAAACAGGCACCACGTTTTTGTTTTTCTGAGAGCCAGCCATCAGCGTGCAGCGCATGCACAATGGCAGAACAATCAGGCAGTGTCTGTAATGCCTTGTGACAACTGAATATCAGAGGTTTCCATACCAATGTGTTTACTGTTAGGTTTTCTTATTCGTGCTTCCACCTATCTTGGCTTCTCCCCAGAGCTGGAGTGGGACGACACTGTCAATTATTCTATTTGTGCTCTGTCCGCAATCTGAACCTCTGCCTATTATTCTAGGGAAGACAGCTGTTTTTGTTGAAATGAATGGCTGGAAACAAGTTAACAATGCCGACACTTAAATTGACATAATTAGACTTCAGAGTCAATACCCACAGAGACCTGTGAGAGGAGCTGGTATTTATCATAGCTGTTGTTTTAGTTCTTTCGCAAAGGAATAAGATAGAGCTGCATTGGGGTATAATAAAAAATAAATAAAATAAAATTACAAACCATTTTTTTTTTGTAACCACAAGGATTATCACTGTGGTAAATGGAGAGCTGAAGAGTCCTGTAGTCTCTGAGTGCTGCTAGATGATGTACTCCAATGCATTGTTAGTTGCTTATGTAGCCTGAACCATATTTCTCTTGCTCACTGAAATATTTTCCATGATATCTCTTGGTTTAATTGTTGCGTGTTTTGACATATAGCCCACTTGACTTTGCTTTATTCACCCCTGTTCTCTATTTCAAATCCTATTATGACTCTTTCCCTTTGTTCCACATCCTAGCTTGTCATGATGCGAAACTTTAGGTCCAGGAAGGCAGCTCTACACCTTATGTGAAATCTGTGACTGTGCCCTTTGTGCCTTCCTGTGTTCTTACGGTGTGTACACATAGTGTGGTGCTATGCTATTCCCTGCGCATGTAGCCTGTTATTGAGCGGTAACGTTGCTTAGAATGCAAAAAGTAGAGCAATGAAATGAGTTGTCATAAAGAAAAAAAGGGATTTTTTAAAATAAACTCAAGAATTGTTTTCCCTTACCTGGAAACGGCTCAGAGTCACAGAAGAGTCTAGGTTGGAAGAGGCCTATAAGATCACCGAGTCCAACCTCTGACCTAACACTAACAAATCTTTCACTAAACCATATCCCTAAGCTCTACATCTAAACGTCTTTTAAAGACCTCCAGGGATGGTGACTCAACCGCTTCCCTGGGCAGCTCTGAGCAGCTTAGTATGAACAGAGGTGTTGGCATTGTCTTTTTTTGTTGTTGTTCCTGGGCAACAACTGTGTGGGTCAGAAGACCAAGCTGTCTATCTCCATTTGTGTAATGAGGCCACTGGAGGTAGAAGTTGGCTCAGGCTGAGATGCATGTGGAAGATGCTGAAATGCTCTTAAAACAGACGTGCAATTACAGCACTTCACATTTTCCTGGAACACTGGCTTTGTGCTATTAGTTTCCTGACAAGGAAGTTTGTTTAACGTTTGATTTATTTTATTTCTTGTTGTATCTGAACTGCTGGAGCCAGGGTGTAGTATATTCAGAAGCAATAGAGCTTTTATAGGGACCTGTGCCTTTTAAGCTGGCATTTGCCCTTTTGCAAGCAAAGAAAAGAAATGCTCAAGTCTTTACAATGACTGGTGAATCCCCCAAGTCAGCCACGGAAGTCTGAAGGCCTGTAGCACAAGACACACTGTAGGTCCAGGCTCTCCTCCAGGACCATTGTTTGAAAATAATGAAAAAGGCTTCAGCTGCAGAAGTCTGAGGGAAAAAAAAATCATTGTTCTCCAAAGATAAAGGATACCAGAGGATACTTATGTTAGGAGCTGCCCTGAAGTGAAGAGCTGGAGGAAGGTTTGGCTTTGCCTCTTCCCGTACTTCCAGGTTGCTTGGGTCCGAGCCCTTGTGGTTGGCTTTGGTTCTTCCAAAAAGCTGTAACATTTCTCTATTTCCTATATTTTCCTTACAAATTATAAAGCTAGAATAAAAAGTCATTGAGTGAGGAGGAGAAAAAATAGCAAGGGATTGACAGAAATGCAGCATTCAGCTTCAATAAGGCCGCTGTGGACCACAGTGGTCCCTGTTGCCTAAGGGAGGCTGCCCAGATCCGAGAGAATCATTGAATCATTAAGGCTGGAAAAGACCTTCAAGATCAGCTTGAAACTTCCTCTTTAGAGGAGTGCTTTCACAGAGTTCCTCCTCTAAGCCCTAGTACCCAATTTCCATGGGCTGGCTTCCCCTCCATCGCAATTTTCCACATGCCTGGCGAATTGTCGGGGTGGCCTCCATGGACCCACTCCACCACACTGACCACTGTCTCCGTGCTCAAAATGAGGGCTTTCAGTCCAAAATGGCATTCATTGTAGACTAAAGAAGTCAAAAAGACAGAGAAAAGGGAAGGGAGGGCAAAGCATGTTTGTTTGTTTGTTTGTTTGAGTTTTTAACATGAGAAATTATTCCAACCTCTTGCAAATTAGTAAACCCAATTCATAGTCAAAAGGGGTTGGCTGGCTTTCAAAGAAAAAGGAGAAAGAGACCAGCAGAGAGACCATTCGGTATTGCTTGCTAGCGAAGACAAAGAATATTTTAAACCTCTGTCCTGCCAGTTCCATCTGGGTAGATCTGTTTTTGCCTGTCCAGTATTAAAAATAAATAAAAACTCATAGTTTCATGGTGGCCTGGCTGGGAGGAGCTGTTCAGATTTGCTCAGTATTTGGTCTGTATCAAAGCTTTGATCTGTGAGGTAAAAAAAAAAAAAACATGTTTTTCTCCCTACCATACTCTATATCTGAGCTTCAGAGACTTGCTAGCTTCCTGTCTTCTGACATAAAGTTAGGGTATCCTATTTAGGAGGCTGGTCTCTGCAATTGTAACAATGGCAGTCATCCTGCAGTCAGTCTGCTGGTCCGTCTCTTCGTTCTTGAATCATCTAAGGCAAGGTAAGCCTGGCTGTATATGATTGACATTCTCTGTGCTGTTGTCTCGTGGGGAGGAAACGTGTTCTTCTAGATGTATCTAGAGCTCTGGTTTACCTGAGGGGGTCTGAGTATCGTGGGTGACTGAACTAGACCTTAGAGGGATGCCTGGCCTCCTGTGCTAATGGCTGCTCAGGGACGTTGCTGGAGGGCTCACCAAGATACTTGAATTACCTGCTAAATATCTGTATTCAGCCTCTCTGCAATTGTGAACTCAAATGATAGGCCTCCCATTCCTCTATCCTACAATTGAAGTACAAGTTTTTAGCTCTTGGATGAGGTGATTGCACTGAGAAAACTAGCTGGCTGGGAGCTGAATGTGAGCAAGGGACCAGACCAAAGTACTCTGAAAATCACAGCTCCCTCTGCTCATTTAGGACTGAAAAACACCTTGTTGTCATTAGCCTCTCTAGTCTGTCAGTTTGAAAAGTGCCTCTCTAGGGCTCAGTTTTTATGTATTAGCATTTGGGAAGAAAGCCTTACGCAGTGGCTGGGAGATTGGTGAGAAAACATCACAGAATGATGACCAGGTCACTGGATCTTTCACCTCTTCTTGCCTACATTGTGGTGCTGCTCTATAATAACATAGGAAATGATCAGACTCTTTTTACCACTCCAAAAAAAAAGAAAAACACGTAGGTTTCCAGTGTTGTTCTGATTTATTCTCCCTACCCCTCACCCCAAACCAGATTTTGCTTTTCTGCACACTGCCAAGTCACAGTCAAGATTTTGCTATTTGTCCTGAAAGCTGACCCTGGTTTACTAGGCCACTGCCAGAAGGTCAAAGTGAAAGCCACATCTAACCTCGCTGATTCTCAGACAAGGCAGAGCTTTCTCTTGTGGGTAGGCGACGAATTGTCTCGTTCTGTAGGTCGGCCAACAGCCATGGGAGCAATAGCCACCCCAGATCTCCCAAGTTTCTATTCCAAGTGTAACATATGCATAAAAACTACAAGGAAAAAAAAAAAGAAAAAGCCAGGGGGGGGGGGGAAACACACCTTCATCTTCCCCCCCTTAAATGTGCAGCAGTTGATCTAGGGGGACAAATGAGGAGAAAAAATGATCCAAGGCAGATGTTAGTCACGTCATTACCTCACCACTGCAAGTTGCTTTGATTTTTGTGGTGAAGAGGTGGTGAAGAACTAGCGTAGAATACTTTCCAGCTAAAGCATATCTACATTTTTAGGTATTGACTGCTTATGAACCACGCAGCGTATGCCACAGACTTGGAGAGTAAGCAGTTTCTTGATACAGAAGTCAAAATGCCGGCTTGAAAACTAAAAAAACAACCAAGTATATTAAACTAGTTATGTCAGGGTTGCTTTGAACTTCATGCTCTGTTTAAGAATGTAGAGTGCTTTTCAGTTTCAAACTTCTTCACAAACATTTTGAAATTAATTTTTAATGGCTGTGAAAGATGAGTGACTGTTACCCTCACTTTATATTTGAAGAAGACTAGAATCGATGCGACCTGCTGAAAGCAATGGGGGAGCAGGTATGCCTTCTGTTTGGACTACTTGGACTGGCATTTTTTATGTGTTTTGGTTTAAATCTTAAGTAGCACATAGGTGAATTGGATGAAAAGCCTGTCTTTTATTGGCTGCCAAGATCACGGTTTTGTTAGTCTGACAGCACCTAACCTCTCACAGAGGCTGTATAAATGCGATCCATGCTACTGATGCTCTCTAAAGAAGGGCCTGGGAGGACTGTCTGCCAAAAACACTAGTGCTGGCGTTTTGCTCAGTGTTATCCTTGGCTTCATTTCACTGTTTATGAATGGAAGGGGGAAAAAAAAGTTATCTCAAAAAAAAAAAAAATTAGACATTAAGAATTGTTAATGGCTAATGCTCAGGCAGACAGCAGAGGAGACCTCTTAATTCCAAGAAAACCTGTAATGGGACACTGCCATATGTTTAGAACATATGGACTGATGAAATGAAATGCTTCTGAAGGGAGGGCACTCAGAGGCATTACACCTTGCATGGCAGCATTTGAAACCAAAATGGTTAAAAAAAAAAAAAAAACATGGTGGGGGGTGGGTCAGCTCTACCTGCTCCACAGACATGTTAATGAGGCAAGTGGAGAGCTAATGGACTACTGATTAAGCACGTTTTAGACATCCATTTAACTAAAGGAAATATTATTGTGCTGTGCTTACCCAGGAGGTCAGAGATTTCACAGTTTAAAGCTGCAAGAAGCATCCCTGGGGGTTATTAAGCCGTAACCTCTCAGATCTCCCAGGAACGAGCATTCAGCAGTGTACCATTAGCCTGTGAGATCACACAGTCTTGTTACCCTCCCTTCCTTCAATTTTTGTTGCATTCACCTGCTGGGTCTTGTCTTAAATTAGGCTGCGAGCTCTTCCTGGCTTTCTTTGTATTTGCATAGAGACTAGCACAATGGGGCCCTGATACTGAATGAGGCTTTTGGATCTTGCTATAATACCAATATATGAGTAATGAATAGCTAATAATAATAATAATAATACTGTCTGCTTTGTATATGAGCTTCTTTTTTTTTCCCCTGCTCTTATCCGTGTGAGTTACCTCACCCTCAGTGGCTTGAGCCCACGATATCTTCTCTTATTTTGCTTTTGTAAATTGTGGTGCCTCCAGTCCAGCAAGAAGACGTATGCTGACGTACTGCAGGAGAGCACAGGAGGACGAGGGCATATGACAGGTAGCATAGATGTTCAGTCAGGTCAAATAACAGTGTTATACTTCGGGGCTTAAGCTGCGTCCCAGCTGTCTTTACCAATGTTTCGGTGCTGTCTCTCCTGTGGTTTATTCTGATTCTTGTGACCTTTTCCAGCTCTGTTTCTCGCTTCACAGTTAGAAAAGGAGTATGCCAAGGGCAGCTGTATGCAGAAGCCCATCCTATAAACAGGTATCCTTCTCTAAGGGGAAATTGTCTCTACTCAGAAGAGGTTTCTCTAGGGTTAGACCACCCTTCCCTCAGAGGGAATAGACTGGGGAAGCAAGGAAGGCAGTCTGTGTAAAGGAAAGCCAAATCTCTACCAAAGCTGTGTTTGTCAGAATTAAAATGTTAAGAGAAAGAATGAGGTACAGTTACCTGTGAGCTGCCATGGACTAGCACTGACTACATCTCTCTGTAAGTGCTTGGTCGCTTCTAATGGCTGCCTATTCCAGCGCTGTCTTGATTACCTAACCCTTTCAATTTCTAGGGAGAGATTTATTTTTTTTTTTTGTACTGCTGAGATGGATACTTATCCTGGACTCCTACACGGTTGTGCGCACCTCCCCTTTGAGTTACCAATTATTCTTGGATTTTTTTTTGTATTGCCTATTCGGTTTTCTTCTTCCTTTCTTCTCTGCAAAGGCAACCCATTCTCACTGAGTGGGTATGGCTAATGAAAGGTCATTCTTTGCTCGGGCTTATAATTCCGACAAGTAAAAATGAGGATGCAGTGGAGTCCTTACAGGAAATCTTCCACTGGCAAGGCCAGTTCTGTAATGGACTCTAACCCCTCTCACTCCTCGAACCCTACCCTTGCACCTTTTTCTGATGTTACCCTCTTACCACCCTGCTGCTTCAAGGCCAAAGAGCACCCCAGCATCCCCTTAGTTAGTGCTTGAAGTTGTTAGAAAGGGACTGCTACCAAAAGGAAAGCTTCTCGTCTCCACATATACATATACATCAGCTGTGGAGCAGAATGTTATCCAGGAAAGCACTGTGGGCCTTGCTTTTGGAGAGGTGCCTGCATGAGCATGCGCCCCACTGAAAGGGGAGATGATGCCTTGGGAACACCATAGTCTTCCAAAAGCTGTGCAGTGCGTTGCCATCTCCTGTTTTCAGAGGTGCATACTCTCCTCTGGCTGGTTTGGAGTATATTTGGGACGTAACCAGGAGTCTGCCTGTCTGTCTGAAGGGGGTATAGCATAAGGGTGGGTCTTTCCTACTATAGTTTTTGGTTGGAAGGAGACTCTGAGAGGGGCATAGAAAAGGAAGGAGATAACCCCCAGGAAAGTCAAACTATCTATTTATTTAGTTATGTGTTTTGGGTTGCGTTTTGCATTAATCGCTGCCACACACAGAAGCCCTGTAATTTATTATTGGTGATAAGTGTGGACAGTAGCTATTATTTTTGCTCTCTGTTCTAAAACGTGGCAAGCAGGGACACTTAGATTTATGGAACATGCATTATTCAAATCTCAGGGCCCGATGGCTCAGCATGAACAACCCCAGCTATTTCCAGAACCTTTTGGTCCTTCCTCCTTTATTCCTCCTGGTTTTTCCCTTTCCTTATTTTTTTTCAGTGTGGGATTTTTTTATTTTTATTTATTTATTTTTTTTTTTCAGTTTTATGAGGCTGCATGAGGATAAGTGGAATTTTTTCAGGCCAGGATAGCTCCAGTGAAACCACGTCAGTGACAGAAGCGGTCTTGCAGGGATTTCACAGGCTAATGCAGCAGGGGCCTGATGCATGCCCCATAATGCTTAGTCAGAGGGAAAGGTAGTTTGTGTTTGGATAGGTACCTGACTGTTGGAAATTTGGGTAAATATCTTCCTGGCTCAGTCATCTGTATTTAGCTTTTAACATCTGATCTCCTCTGGAACTGTTGTGGGGCTGGAGCAGAGGCTGTATGTGTGCCTTGGCTGGCACTCGAGGCATTAAACCTACTTCACCTCTCACCTTCAGCCTCTAAATATGCCTGAAATCACTCTCAGGTCTGCAGTCATCATGTTAACAGATGGATGTCATGCAAACTGAGGATCTAGGTATCTCTCTTCTCTTCTTCAGGAGCTCTCTTCTTCTTTAAGCTGCAGGGTACAAATTGCAGCAGCTGAAAGGGTTCCCCTGACAGCAGTTCCCTCTAGCCTGTGCATGGATTTGGGCTAGTTTCTCCCTCTAGCTGGTTGCAGCTGCTGCTTAATGAATAGCAAAGAATTTTGGAGGAGGAGGGCAGAGGAATTGGTTTCCAGGAAGCTCCTGCTTATATGTAGTTAGAAGCAAAACGGGGAAAAAAAAAAAAAAAAAAAAAAAAAAATCAGGTGTGGAGCAATGGGACAGCTAGTAAATTCTGAGGAGCCTTCAGACCAGGTGATAAAACATGATGGTGGTAGCAAAGCTGAAAATGAAGTCTTTATCACTGAAGAATAATGTATGGGGGCCTGAGCAGGATCACGTCTTAGAAAGACAAGAATAGTCAAGGAGTAATGCTAAAAGCAAGAACAAAATTTCAGCAAAATGAAATGATGAGTGACTGGATAAAGTGATTTGATACCACCTGAAGTGGTCCAAATAACACCTAGTCTACACGCACGCTGCCGAAGTGCTACAAGCCTCCAAGTGTGAGCACTTCTGTGCCATCACAGGTATGTTGGTGTTGGAATGCTGCCCTTCTGTGCAGGAGGGGGAATAACCTGTACAAGTATAACCTTATATTTTATCAATATAGGTACATCTGCTCTGGGCTTGTAGGATAAAACCACTACATTTTTGCACATATTACACTTGTCTTGAGTTTCATACTGCCTTTTAAAAATATTGTTGGAAATAAATCATCAGGAATGTGCGAAACAGGATATCATAGAGAACCAAGGAAGAGGGCCAGGCTAGGGGGATCTGAAAACCAGAATGTGAGGGTTTATTTCCCCTGCATTAGTTCATGTAGATTTTATCCCCTCTTCTGTTAAATTATAGAGGGGGAAAGCAGAGGGACCTAGTTATACCCTCAAAAATATATGTGGATAGCAATACACAACCTTACCCAATGTGTCTGAATTTGCTCAACCTGTTTATTCTGATGTTCTTGTTATTTCCATACTAAATCACAGTAGAAGAAATGAAGAAAGCCCTTCTTTCTACTGAGACTGCTAGGATTTACTCCCAGGGCAAAAAGTATCTCATTAAAAAAAAGAAAAAAAAGGGCAAAATTGGGGAGGAAAAAAAAAAAAAGATAAATTTACAACAGAGTAAATGACAATTTTGAATCAACATGGATTGGGAAAATCAATGAAATACCATAAATTCTGTCTTTCTGTGTGGAAAAATGAAGTAGGGTCCCAGACAAGTGTTCTGTGTAGATTTGTGTAGGCTCTATCAAAATACCAGTTCTGATAGAGCCTTTAGTGAGACAGATTTCAGCTTTCAAAGTCATAAGCATGTTAACTGTTTCTCAGCCTCTGAAATAGCGTGGCCAGGAGAAACTCAGTTGTGGTTTTGATACTTTGGGAAAGAACTGAAATCTGTACTAATTTAGAATTGGACCAAAGTTAGAAATCCTGATTCTGAGAGCTGCTGAACTTTGACGTGTCGTCTGGAACTGAACTTTGTGCCTGGTGCCTCTCTGTAATAGGATTACTCTGAATTATCCAAACTGAAATTGAACACACACAGCAGCGTCGCATGGACTGGAGAAACAGGTTATCAGGCTCAAGCAAATGTTGTTTGTAGCAGCTAATTTCTTGAATGCACAATAAGGAGTACTGGCTCCCATTTTAGGCACTGTGGATTTTAGTTCTGAAACTGAATATTGCATCTGGTTGGAATATTTTCTCTTCTCTAGGAAAAAAAAAAAAAAGCATCACTATTTTTTAAATATAACATAAAGATGAGCCACAAAATGGAAATGCAAGTGCAAACTGCTGATGGAAAATTAATTTCTGGGAAAATTTCAGAGGAAATTGAGCATGATACAGTCCAAAGCTTTGATGAGATTGACACATACCTGCAGAACATTTTGATTTCCACAAACTGGCATTCTTACAACGTTTTGCAAGAGAGATTTTTCCAGCCGGTGTTGCTTATTGTGGCTCAGTCATTATGAGTGACTTGAATAGACCAAGTCTGTTGTCCTCCCAGGAGAATAGCTTGAAGAGTGACATGATACAAGACTTCAAGTAAGTAGATTATTAAAAACTCAGATGATAGTTTTAAGAGTCTAAAGGGAAAAGTAAGGGTATTGAAATCCTTAGGATGCTTTGTATATTATTTATAGTGTTAGGGTAATGCCTAGAGGTGAAATACAGTTCCTGTCCCAAATTCTGTGTATTCTAAATAGAGAAAGCTTGAAAGTCTGTTGTCAGGCTGCTATCAAGTATCTGCAAGGTATTTTGTCTGTCTCTGAATAAAGGTGGGAAATTAAATGCAGGAAACTGTGGATATAAATGAAGTGGCAAGGGGTATTCTTTAAGAACAGACTAGCCAGAATGCCCGCAAATTTTAAATGGGATCAAAATCTGGAACCAAATCATGCAGGTCATGCTTTTATGAAAAGAGGAGGAGAAAAGCAAGACTATCGAGGGCAATCATACACAAAGTGCATCGGCAATGCCAATAGCATGTGCCAGAGGTTTTTGGCAATGTGTGTAAAGGAGACATTAATGGAACTATCAGGAAATAATAATTAGCGAAGTGTATAAAGACAATTAATGTATTATTTATAATACGGTTCTTCTCTGAAAAGTGTATTTGTTGGTAGGTCCCAATAGGCATCCGCAGGGGTTGAATTTGATCCCTCAGGGAAGGATGCAGTTTCCAGCAGTATCCGGGAGACCTACAGCTGCCGCTGTAGCATGTGGTGAGAGGCACTCTCCTCAAAAGCACAGCCTAGATTCTTAGGCATGTGTTTGTTATATTAAAATCTCACTCCCAAATCTAGCTGCTGTACTCTCAAAATCTGTTCCTCCCCCTGTCCAACATTGTCTATCCCTCCCCAACCCCACTCCAAAGTTAGGACTTGACTTTTAATAGCTTACCTTTCTCTGCGTTTCTGATTTTTAAATGCTATAGCTATTGTCTTCTTCACTGCACCTCACTTTCTTAGAGTACCTCTGAAGACATTACTAACCTGAATTCCAACCTAATCCAGAAGTCCCCCTTTTTGACTGGGTTCTTCAGAAGGCTATTCCAAGGAAGATGTTTATACCCAGCAAGTCTTGGTAGGGTCTAGGAGTCAGCATGCAAGGGTTTTGGGGCTCTACTACTCCCTTAGTCATTATAAACTATTTCATCTACCTCTGCCTATTCATCCCCTTTTAAAATGAGTATAAAAATAAGGTCTAAGCTTAGCTAGAGCAGGATTTGGCATGCTGAGAGTTTTAAAGAAGTTATGCTGGCAGATGTGGAAGGAAGGACATGATGGACACTGAATCAAAGAATGATTCAGGTTGGAAAAGACCTCTAAGATCATCAAGTCCAACCATTAACCTATTACTGTGAAGTCTACTGCTAAACCATGTCCCTAAGCACCATATCTACATGCCTTTTAAATACTTTCAGAGATGGTGACTCAACCACTTTCCAGAGCAACCTGTTCCAATGCTTCACAACCATTTCAGTGAAGAAATTTCTTCTAATATCTAACCTAAACCTCCCCTGGCACAACTTGAGGCCATTTCCTCTTGTCCTATTGTTTGTTGCTTGGGAGAAGTGACTGACCCCCACCTCACTATGACCTCCTTTGAGGTAGTTGGAGAGAGTGATAAGTTCTCCCCTGAGCCTCCTTTTCTCTAGGATAAATAACCCTGGTTCCCTCTACCGCTCCTCCTAAAACTTGTTGTCTAGTAGAATGGTTATTATATTAAGGTTCTCTCAGAATCCCTCTCTGATTCCTCTAGGGATTTTCTTGTTTTCATCCTAAACTGTAAATAGTAGAGTTCCAATCTAGTGCATTTACAATTTTGCAAGCACCGTTGCCAAACCTCCTCTATTTCAGACAAACGTTATAGCCCTTCCTGTGCTGATAACTTTCTAGAAATTGTCAGAAAGAAGGGGATGAGCAATCTTATTTAGTTATCTGCCAATTCTTTTTTTTTTTTTTTTTTTTTTTTAAGTGCTTGCACTTACCCAGGCTGTTTTCGATTGTTGTAGCAGGATGGATGGGCTTTTCTACAATGAAGGATAGAGGATCAGTTGCCTCTGTAACCCATGTGACTTGTGCATGAATAACTCCAGCATATGTAATAGAAGCATCTTAATGGACAGATTGCATGATTTCTGCATTACACCCCACTTGCTGCCTCCTTGGCTGTGTTTTGCCACCCATATATTCCATACAGACGGGCAGTAATCATTTCAGGTTTTAAATGTATCGGTTTACTTTCAGGGTTCTGATTTTGCTATTAAAAAGTATGACAGAGGTATACATTTGTGCATCTGCAGGGAGCTGGTTTGGTGCCATGATGTGATCTTGAAAGTTGTATCATAACTGTTATGGGGCTCAGTGTCTTATGAAACAGATCAGGACTTAGTAGGAACACAACGGGAGATCTACCATACGTGTCTGGGTCAAACATGGCAAAAATGGCAGATACCACTCTAAAATTCTTAGCTAAAGAGTTTCACAGAGCGTACCGTGTATCTCCAAGCTATTCACATTAGATGGGCTCCCAAGAGAAATTGTGAGACAAAAGAGATTGAAGAACCTACATGAGGTGGATACCAACCAGCAGCAGTTTATCTCTTTGTTTACTGAAAGCAGCACCATAACTGCTTTTCAAATCTTTGTAAGCAATCAGCGCTTGGAATAAAGCCTCTGGCTGGAGCTAAGCTTGAGCAAGGAGGCCACTGTGCCACCAGGGATCATGCTCCCACAATATTGCTTTGGAGTTTGCTTGGGCTCTTTTGCTACACTCAAGGAAAACGCTTTCCTTCATTGTCATGGGCAAAACAGTTTTCAGTTGGGGAATTCAACTATAATTTATTGTCAGTTAACATAGATTTTTAATTGCTGACTCATATACTGAGAAACACAGAAGGAAAACAATGAAACAAATATGAGGGGAAGCCCTAGTCCCCTTCCACCAACACACCTTGTTTTGGCCACAGGTTACATACACACAGTCCCTGCTGGTCCTTTGGGTGAGGCAGCACAGGAGGCTGGGTCAGTACATGATGGTTTCTTGCTGCCACTCCTGGTTTCTTTCTCTTTTTTTTCCCTGCTCCTTTCTCCTCATGCATTTCCTCTGCTCTGGCACTGGCCCTCCACAGCCCCAGTCCCTTGGGAATGTCCTTGCCCCAGCATGTGTCCCCATAGCCACAGTCCCCTCAGAGGCCTTTTTCCTCTTTTATCTTACGTATTTGAATATTTTCGTTTCCAGTGTCATTATCAAAACCAGTATGGATAGCTTGGGTACTTGTCTTTGCTTTGCAAAACCTAGACTAGGACTAGTGGGGTGGTTCTGTGGCAGTTTAGGGTCCCCTCAGCTCTTGCCCTGGGGTTTGTTAGAGAGGAAGGGGGGTCACCCTCTACTGCTTTGCAAGCAAGCTCAGGAGGGGCTGAAGGAAAGAATTGGTCAGAAAAGTCAAGATAGATGGTATATTTGACATTGGGTGGGAAGATCTGCCCTTGAAGGTGTCCCAAGGCCTGCCTGAATAACGAGGCCTGTCATAGGTAGACAGATAAAGACCGAGTGCCTGATAGTGACAGCAATAGCGTTTTATCACGGGTACAAATATTCTACAAGGGGCCTGATAGCATAGCCAGGGATCATGTCTGACTTGCCAAACAACAACATCTTCCCTTTACAGTAGTTTCTGTGAACAACACAGGACAGAATAGCAAAGTGCTTTGGCCTTGCCAGCAGAGCATGGCTTGGGTCTGGCTTCCCCTTCCTGACAGGAGAAGGAGCAGCCAGCAGCACCTCTGGGGCTTCTTTCTGGAGTCAGTTGGACTTAGAAAAGCGAGCTGGGAAAAGATGTCTTAGTACTGTGTGATTGAGAGCTCACGTTGGAGGTAATGCCACAATGAGGAATTACTTTTTGTCATAGTTGTTTAAAAGCGAGGAACCTTTTCTGATGCTCTGCCCTTTTCACAGTGTATGTGTTTGTCAGCCTCGTTTGAGCTTTTAGAGAAGTTTTGCACCAGCATATCACAGTGGTAACTAGAGGAGGTTGGATGTGCTTGAGTATCTTGTCAGGTACAGGTTGTTTGCTGTCATTGCCAAAAGGAGTGTGCAGTTGGGGATCATTGGGTACCTTGTCTTTCCTTAGGAAGGCCCAGGACTCAGAGACCAGTGGGAGTGACATGTCAGCTCTGAGAGTCATCAGGGCAGCCCTTGGGGCCTTTCAACTAGCAGCTGGTGAAGGAGGTAGAGATAAAAATACGCTGCATGGCTTTTACTCAAGAGGGAGTACCAGCTATTACACAAGTCCTCTTGTTGATAGAGCAGCTACCTGAAAGTGTAGAGGGATACAGCCACCCAAAACCTACATACCTTTTTTTTTTTTTTTTTTTTTTTTTTTTTTTATGCATGTGCCAAGTATACATTTAAGACTTGCTGGAGCTTGTCTTTCAACCATATTCTCCCATTTCTATGCAGTGCATTCATTTTAGAGACCTCTTCTTTACAATTTAAACCTCTGTGAAACATAGCCTCTGTTTGTTGCTCAGAAATCCCTTAATCATGGATGCTGCTTTCCCGCAGTAAATGTGGCCCGTAAACACTCCAGCACGTGGTATAGCTGGCAGGTCCAGCGATACCTTTGAGCTAAGCACGTATAGAGTTTTAAAATCTCTTGTTCTTGATCATTGTGTCTTCTAATATCATACAGCGAGAGATGCTTCACTGGACTCTGAGCGACTATTTCACAGATCCCATCCCAACACAGTAGTGTTGCAGTGCCATTGATACTGTTGTTGTTGAAGATCAGGCCCGTGCACTAGCAGTGTTCAGGGAAATGATTTCGTTCTCTCTATAACTTCCAGCTAACCATTACTGCTATAGAAATAGCATATGTTTTAATCGCTGGAATGTTTGTTTCTGTCGCCATTCATTCAGGGCTCAAAGGTGACAGAAAAAGCAGATTGTCCTTTAGCTTAATAGGTTGCCCTGCAGTTTTCTGATGCAGAGATCCTCGGCTTAATTTATTGCTGGAATGGATTGCTTCCAAATAAGGATAATCCTCCTCATGCTGTTTCTTCACTTGGTTACCTTCATGTTCTTTTCACTGGCAACATCAGCTTCTGCAATTCTGGTTTATTCTTGCCAGGAGACTCTTATTCATTGGCTGTGTTTATTGTGGTTATGGCCCTAAACCTGCTATCTTCGGCAGCTTAAAACTTTCCAAGACAATTGCTTTGGGCCCTTGAACTTTTTGCTCATGTTTTCAGCCCAAAAATGAGTTCCAGAAGAAGAATCTGTTTGGCTGTGTTGGTAGACAGGATTTTTAAGTCAGGTCTTTTTTTTTTCCTTTTCCTCTGGCTAAGCACGTTGAAATTAATGACTTTGTGCTAGGTCAACTCCTGCTTGCATAAGGGAGAGAAAGTGCCAGGAGTTTGCTATCATGAAATTCCTACAGGAAAGCTGCATACAATGCAAAGGCATCTCTCACAGCTGCTCTTTAATAAAATGAGATGTTTGATCTGGCTTAATGAATCTCCTTGGCCCTTGAGGCTGGACCCTGGCTTTCACGAGGGTGCCTATAAGGAGTAAGAATGCTTCCAAAAAAAAGATGATTGGGTTTTACCTTCAAAACATCAAGTACTCTGAGATCTGAAGTGGCTTTGGCACACTCTACTCTCTCCTGTCCCACTGCTGCACTCCTTTGTGCTCGCATGACTGCAGAGAAGAAGATAATAGAGATAAGAGAGGTAGAACTTGTATTGAAATACATTTGATCCCATAGTCTAGCTCAATCTGATTTTGATCCTAATTTCCTGCGAAGACAAAATAAACTGCCTATAATTGTCTCTTCCTCTCCCCCATTTGTGGAGTGTTGTCATCCTTTTTTCCTCTCTCTTTTTTTTCAGGGGGTGGGTTTGGGAGGAAGGTGCAAGCAGAGAGATGGCAGGGAATTAATCATTTTTGCAATATGCAGATTCAAATGAACATGCAGAAGTCAAATAGTATTTCTCTAGGCAATCTTTTTCCATGATCACGACATCATAGCCAATGATTCTCACCAGCAGTCTGTAACTCTTTCTTGTAGCATTGGGAAAGAGCACTGTATCTTCATTTTAACTCTGTGCAAATGTAATTATGAGCAGAAATTCATTTATGCTGGTAAATTTCAACAAGAAGCTCCTCTTCCAAATGGAGGCTGAGAAGAGAGCGTGAGAATACATTTAAGACAGGGAGATAACTTGCTGTCTAACCTCAAGAAAAACTCGTATTCAAACACCTCATGCGCATGGAGCGTCATGCTGTAACAGACCCTCACCTCCTCTGCAAGGGGCCTGAGATAAGGTTGCTCTGTGAACCTCAGAAGAATGAATTTCTCAGCTCCCGTGTGATTCGCACCTCAGCCACAAAGTTGCATCAACTGAGCTATTTGGTGCTGGACTAATTACTGGGTATTGACCAGGGGGAAGATGTTTTCGAATAGTTGACCTCAGCTGATGTTCTGCTGGGCAGCAGATGCATTAACGTGGCAGTCGTCTCTTCTGCTTTAAAGTCAGCAGAGAGATTATTCTGCCTTAGACGAGCACTTTGTTGGAGTACTCCAAAGGAAAGCTGCGGACTGCTTGAAATTGGAAGCTGTGCTGTTCCTGCCTGGTCTTTTGACTGAATGGTTTTAAAAACTGAATGTTGCTCTGTCATCAAGGGACAATGCAAGGTTGCAACAGGTCCTGGATTAGAAAGCACTGAAGAATGGAAAGTTGACTACTCACCTGTAGTGCACAACTTCATTGGTACGCAGGAGATTTCAGTCTCTGTGACTTTCAACGTCTTCCACAGCATCAAACTGATATTTCAAAGAGATTAAGAACTGAAGGGAACATATGATATCCATTTAAAGCCAAGACTTCAGATTTAATGAAGGCTGTATCAGAATGAGATATGATTCAGATATCAAATTACATTTGTTTAGCCCAACACAGCTTAATAAATCACAGCAACATTTAATAAATATTTATCTTCTTTTAATCACCAGTTAGTGCTTTTTCTGATCTCCCCATTCCCTTAATGGCTCACTACTGTATTTATTAAATGTGATTTCCATTTCTCAAATAATCAATACATCTTTTATTTTTTTATTTTTTTATTTTTTTTTTTTTTTTTTTGTAATTTGGGCAGCTTTACTGAACTTTTGTGAGATTTAATTAAGATTAAGGTTTAATCTTTAATTTCAATATATAAATTACCCCGTGTTCGCAATTAAGTCATTATTTGGTAACCTCATTTGGTATGAAGTCTTGACTGGAAGTGTGGCAAGCTCAACAGCAGTTACAGTACAAATGTTAATGAACTTGAGGGGAATCTTTGGATCGGAGGAGGAACTTGGCTGCAATTACATCTCTGTAGCTGGTGTGGGTATGTAATTAATAACGTGGAATGGGCAAAAAGGACGGCAGGTTCTGAGAGGCTGACAGAGCTTCTCTTCGCATGGGTGTCTGGTGCAGCAGTAGAAGTCAGGGGGAGGTCAGTTGGAAAACATCAGCCTGTGGAAATGATAACGCTTGTAAATGATGACTCAGCCGCCAGCACAGCATGTGGCACACAGGGATGCTGTGCCTAGGTGCGAGTCTTGCAGAGTGCTTCCTATACCACACATCCACTCCTGCTAGATTCGCATCAGAGCCCCAGATTCATCCACAGCTGGTTATTGGAAGGGAGACCCCACAGCTAGTCCACGTGCTGCCGGTGGGAATGACGCCTCGCTCTCAGCAGGACCTTGACTGCCACCTAAACTCCTGGGAGGTGATGCTGTGCAGCCATCCGTACTATCTTCATAATTATCATTGGCTCCCAATCTTAAAATAATAATGTGTAAAGCTCAGTAGGTGGTTGTCAAGGATTAAATTAAAGATTAAACCTTAATCTTACTTAAATTTCAGGGCATGTGCCTTCTGTGGCTGTCCAAAGCATGCCATGGCTCTCACCCACCTGCTTGCCTGGCTGTCCTTCTCATGAAAAAACCAAAATGGTATATTGGTATCTTGTCATGGCTTGTGCAACTGGTTCTTGGGGAATGCTCTCATGTTCTATCATGCACATAGAGCTCGTGTCCTTGAAGAGACTGTAGCAGGTAGTTCAGGTGTGATTTTGTTGGTCCATGATTTCCTATTGTTTAATGGCTTTAGCCTTCCTTTCCCTTCCCAGGACTCGGTTTAAGTCCTTGCCGGGGTCTTTTGCTATGTGCAGAAAACTTTCGCTGGTTTACCTATAGAGTCACAAATATAATCACTAAAAAATCCATAAGGATGCATGTAATATTTATAAAGTTAATGCACTGGTCTTTGAATATTCCATGCTTCCATACCATCTGTCACATCTCAATGTAATAGTCTCTGAATTTTGTATGACTCCAGAACTTCACATCTGCCATGGTCCCATCTAGAAATCTGCCTAAAAGGTTCAAAGTGCCCTTTTTTCCCTCTCCCACATCTAATACAAACCCCATGAGTAGAATAAGGGCCTTCCCGACTCCAGCAGGGGTGTCACTTTTGGCTAGAGTGTTGTAGACTTGATTCCGAATTTTTACTTGACAGCTCGACAAAATTCTAATCCTTGTAAAATTATCTATCCCTTAAATGCTACTTAACAGTTTTTTAACTGGGCTTTAACTCTGACAGCCTTTTCTTGACGTGCCTTCTTGATGTTCCCTTTAGCCGTGTGAATGTTGCCAGGTAAAATACATACTCTGATGCTTCTTTTTATAGACTTGAGAAGTACAGCCATTTTATGTCTCATTTGGGAAACAGCCACTGCTGTAAATTAGTGAAGGGCCATCTCCTCTTTCCACTTCTATCAGCGCGGCTACTGCCGTGTATCTCTTCACCCTTCTTCGATTGTGGCTCCCTTTTAGGGACCATTTTCCCTTCACAAACACTATTCAAAGTGAAGGAGATTATCTGAGGAACTTGATTGTTTCTTTTCATCGGGTGGTTACAGCCGTTTGACTTTATTGGTATTGTAGAGAAACATCCCATGGGTTGGAAGCAGGTTGAGGATAGCAGGCTGGGACGCAGGGACGAGTTGTGGTGTATGTTGCACAAGGTGCTGCCCGTTCTATGGCTGTTCCACCAAAATGCCACAAGTGCCCCTACTGCTGCGACGGAAAGGAGCAGGATTTGTTTTCTCTTTCTCCTCCGAGTCCTCTGTTTCTCTGCCTGTTGTGGTAGGGTCTGGCATCTGTGGACGAGTTCAGGTTTGCTGCATGGTGAAACAAAGGCGTGAGGAAAATTGTGTGCTGTGGACAGCTTTGGTGTGGATGCTGTTGACCAAACAGTTCAAAGAGAATCTGGAAGGTTCAAGAAGAGGAGATGGATGCCTAAATGGGGGGAAACATTAAAAGCAATTAATGTACAGAAGGAGTAGTTCATCAACAGGAAAGCAGGTGAGGTCCCGGCTGGCCAGCCAGCTGCCTGCATCTATCACTGCTCAGCACCTGCAGACAGACATTTTGTTGTGCATATCCTGCAGCTACCAGCGCTGAGAGAGGATGCCTGGGGAGGAGGAGAGATAGAGGACTGCAGACACTTGAAGGGAATTCTGCATTGGCTCAGGAAAAGATCACAGCTTCTGGCAAAGCCGAAAAATGAGGTGGGAACAGCAGGGGCTGGGCAGTGGGAAGAGATTTCTTCCCCGGTAGATCAGTAGGAGAGGGAAGGAGGCAAACAGCTGTAATGCTGGAGCATTGTCCTTCTCTTTCCCACCCCTGCCTCTGGTTGAGGATGGAATAGCCCTTTTCCTTCTGCATCTTGTAAGGATGATTGCTGCTCTGCTATGCCAACTGCACGGTTGCCAGCCTCTTCTAATTTGTATGTACTGTATGGCAAAGCCATAAAGTCATTTCGTTGCACAGATCTGGTCAGAGACCACATTCAAAAGCTTGGAGCAAGAGCCAGAAACTGCTTTTGCTCCACAGCAGTAGTTACCCCGTCAGTAATTTTGGCACTGAGTTTCCAAAATCGAGTACAGATGGCAATTCCTTTAATGAAGCTGCAGATTCTATGAAGGAACCCCCACAACTTGCCCCCAGCTACTGCTTTCCCAGGAGGAGGTGCGGGCAGTTTTGACAGGCAGGATGAATTCGCAATGGAGCATGCAAGAACATCTGGAGAAAGAAGGGGACTTTGCAGCTGCCTGTAGCCGAGAAGAAAAAGGCATCTTGGCACAGCAGACTTGGATGCCTTTGGCTGACAGGTACCATGTGAGTTGTGCCTCTTGAAGGCAAAACAGCTTGGTGCCTTCAAAGGGCACCAGATCCATAGGCATCACTTTTCTGGATGCACTGCTCTTGTTCTGCTTCCTTCTTGTTAGTGTTACAGCCTCAGCAGGAAAGCTGCACATGAGATAGGGCCACAGGGAGGGAAGGTTTGGGATGGGCATGCTGGTTGTGTAAGAGAAAGGTTTGCAGCCAAGCTTGTGCTCGCCTGCAAGGAATTTAGTGTGAATTAGCCAGGATTTCATTGCGGTAAGGCTCTACCAGGGGCAAAGCCCTGCTCACACCTGTGCAATGGCTTAAAAATAGGCTTTTATTGTGTTTTGTGCCTTCTTCAGTTCCCACAACTATGGATCTCTCTCTTCCTTAAGCTGAAGGGGAAACTGCTGAGCTTGGAGGAGGTAGCTCAGCCTGTGTGCTCTCACCTGTGCTGAATCACTAAAACATAGCATATACCCTCCACATCAGAGAAGGTTCACCCCAGCCATCAAGGTCCTGAAATCTGCGAGTCTTGTGCCAGATGGTAGCACAGCCATGCTCTCCAGGTGCAATTGGGCCACATCAAATGCAAAGGGATGCAGCCTCATCTCCATTACGAACTCTGGGACAGGGAAATCCCTTTTTGTTCAGCTCCTTCGGTTGGTTTTGCATGGTACCTGGCAGAAGAGGACCTGGCCTGTAACCACAGAGCCCGAGAGCTGCTGTAATCCATCTGTTCAGATGCTGACAGTGATGTGTAAACCAAGAGAACCCCTCCAAAACCAGTGGAGTCCTTTCCACTCTAATGAGATTCAGGCCAAGGTGAGAACAGGAATCAAAGCTGTGCTGTGCCGCTGGACCTATTCACTTCTTCTGCTCGTGCCTCAGTTTCTCTAGCTGTGAACCTGTTGATTACGTACTTTCACTTCCTTACGTGGAGTATTTGAGGTTTCTGTATTGTCTGCAAAGGTTGTTGTAATCCCCAGATGTTGTGGGAGTGGAAAGGATTATCATCATTATTTCTGACAGGCAGCTGTAATTTATCTTTGCTTACCAGACCCCTATGGTAGTTTTATTCTGAAATGAGTAAAGGTTATTTCAGCATGGGACTCGTGAGCTTATTTGTTGTTGAGCCTGGTAATAAATTGGCCCCAGACAGTGTTGCCTGAGCTGTGTGAACAGAGAGAATTTTATGATTCTTAATTTAATTTGTGTTTTCTATTTCTCACTATTTGTATTCTCTCGAAGTCTGAAAGCACTTCTTCACCATTTGATCTGGACATTTCCTGCTAGATGAATGCTGATTACTTCCTTTTTTCCTCTTCCTGAGATTTTTTTATTATTATTGTTATTTTATAAAGTACAAAATGACGACTTAATTAAGTCAGTCTGACTCTTGAAAGAAAGGTTTTCTTAGGTATTTTAAGCTCCCTCCGCTGGAGGCTTCTGCAACAGCACTGGAGAATGAAGAAACCTCAGAAAAATGCAATTTAACTTAATGCTGTGCATTTCTGTAGGGAGCGTGACAATGTTCGTCCTTTGTCTATGCCCAGCATTTTCTTTGAGGGGATTTTAGAGCGTTTGACATACACTAATGGCTTAACTCTTACAAGAGACCTTTGGGAAGCAACTGGAGTGCTTTCAGGGCAAAATACGTGGATGCAGTTAAAAAGTAACCTTAAGGAACATGCTGAGGAATGGGATGGGAGGAGAAGGAGGGATGTGGGGTTGTGCTGGGAACTGCAGTGTTTTGAATAGATGATAGTGAATGCAGCCGCAGAAAGGGAGATCGTTGACCAAGCTGAGAAAACCAGGAAAGGAATTAAGTAAAAAGCTCACAGGACTGCCAGAAACAAGTTTATAGAGCGAAAACTCTAAGAGTTTTTACCACCTTTCCTTTTAAGTGTCACCACACGCTCTTCCATCCCAAGTCTTCTGCTGAGAACCGCTTTTATAAATGCTGGTGCATGCTCACCACAATCCAATTGCCCTCAGAAACCCGCTGCTTGGAGCATTGCCTGCAGTAAACCCACGTTATCCTGGCTCTCCTCACCCAGGAGCAATGCCTGGGGAGCCCTCCCTTATCAGGAGGCCCCGTGCACATGCTTACTTTGCAAAGGTGGGGATGAGAGTGCAGAGAGAAAGCTGTTTGGAGCGGTGGTTTTTCTTCATTTTTGCGTGCAGCTCTTTAATAGCCGTGTAATAAACCAGTATTGATGAAAGAGGCCATTTACCATCAACTTATTTGGTTTTCTGCAATGAGCTAATGTTTAATTAATGTGCAATAACTTTTGCAACCAAATGTATCCCTTTAGATTTACTATAGGGGACAGTCTGAACATCAACTTAAGCGGCCGATGACTGCAAATGTATTTATTAAGGTTTAAACATGTGTAAATGAGTTTGTGTCTATTTGCAGAGCTGTTAAACTACAGTAAATATGTTCTTTGTCAATTGGTGGTTAATTAACATCCATTAGTTCTCCATTAAGAGCACAGTTTGGTGTCTGAATTTCCTTGCTTAGCACTAACTTTGAATTAGGGCCCTATTTTTTCTTCCTTCTACTCAAGAGTTTTCAAAATCTGCTTTCTCTGTAGGGCCAGAGTGCTAGGAGCAAGAAGATGTGCCAGTTTTTGCAGTGCACCTTGCAAGGCAGCAGATTTGCGAAGGGACAAGTGGAATTTCATTGCTCCTTCCAGCTCCTATTTCCGAATTTAGCAGCATCCTTCCTCTCACGGCTCTGCCTCCCAAATTTTGGTAGCCGCTGTAAGCTGGGGAGCCGGCGGCTCAGCTGTTTAATGCCTGCATATCTCTGAGGGGTTTTGGAGATGTTAGGGCAAAAGCTGCGAATGCCTGGGTGGAGGGTGCACGTTGGGCAGATGGCAGGGGTGCTGTTTTCCTGCAGAGGAGGTATTCGAGGCTGGCATTTCTGAGCGAAGGCTTTTAGGGGTCGAAGGGGGTTAGGTATACAGCATCCCCTCTCGGTTTGCCGCTATGTCAGCAAACAACCACAAGGTGACACTGTCCCAGTACATTATTTATGTTTTGACAGAGGAATGCAGATTATTACTTTTAGTATAAAAGACTGCGCTGTGCATCAGGATCTGTTCTGTTTCTTAACTGGGATTTACAATGCGATGCTGGCATTATGCACTTGCTACATCTAGAAATTAAGGAGATTTTCAAATTACCATGCAAGCACTGCCTTTATACAGGGTATGTAGCCTTAGTAATGTCGTTCACCCCCCTGCTTACACAGTTGCCTGAGAATTTGGCCTACAACTGAGAAATGCCTGACCCATCTCTGTTACCATTCCAAGTCATCAGAGGAGTTCTGTCTTTCTCCTCAATTCATTTGACACGATCAGCATTTGAGGTGATAGAGCACATTGCTTACAGGTAAGGGTGGGGAGCACCCTGCTTCTTTCTTCAGTTGTGCAAATGTGCAAGAAGGGAAATAAGGGCCTGAGAGGCCTTTTAGGAGCTTTTACCCAGGAACCTCCAGGATCCTTATGTGCTAGGTCGGTTGGTTTGTTTTGTGCAAGAATGCTTGATTGTTTGCTGGAATTGGTTTTGGATGGTAACACTCAGTGGAGTTAAGCTGTGCTACAAGTGTAACTTGTGTGCTGAGATAATAAGCAGTGGTGTAGATCTGATGTATATGTAAATGTTCAATATAATAACTATCTGAGAATGAGGCACCGTTATTTGTGTCAGGTTTAATAGTCAGACACAGTATCAGAAGCACCTGGGGGAAAAAAGTGAAAATACAGGTAAAAGCTATGTTTGTAAGGGTGGACAAACACACCTTTTTTGGTTACATTTGTCCATCGTGTTCCACTGGGTCAGATGAAAGAGTTAACCAGGCTGTTTGTGAGATCATGGATAACAGGCTGAACGCGATGCAATTCTGTTGCGTCATGTTTTCTGCCTACAAACATCTTTGGTTTTAATAACATTAGCTAAATTGGTAGCAACGTTAACTACTTCCCCTTAATTTCTCCCTCATGAACCTCTATGCCTCCCTGTGTTTTGTTACTCGGGAATTATTAAAGGAACAGGCAGAGAAAAGAACACAAGCTTAATCAGCTCTGTCTTGTGTGACCAGGCAGCAAAGCCTCCTTCAGAATCCTTGTAGTTGGGATCAACAAAAGAAATGCCCCTAACGTGTCTGTAGGAGTGGGGGCAAGTGGAGCTTTGAAATATCCAGGGCAGTTCTGGAAGTGCAGTAAATGGGCTTTCCTAGAACAGCAGCACCTTGTTAAGGTTCCTCTGGCACCTCTGGACATTTTCTGCCTCCCTGGAGAGGAAGCTCTTTGTGCTCCATGTCGTGGTAGTGGAGAGGAGCCCTGTGCACCTACCAGTACTAAACCTATGCGTCCTGCCTGGAGAAGGGTGCCCATCAGTAACCATCTGTATGTATGCCATCACGAGCTTCTGTCAAGTTAAATTAGCGGCTTTGGTTTGAGGCGTGATGTCTGTAAGTAGCAGTCAAGACTTGTCCTCCTTTTCCCCACCAATTCCGGACAGGCAGGTCCTTGAAAGAGCAAATCTGCAAGCAAATGGTCCTGATGACCATACTAGCTGGGGGTGTAAACCCAAGGCAGCACCAGCAGCAGAAACTTGCTCCTTCAGCTCCCTGGACGCAGGCTCAACCTGAAAGAACTCATCCCAAAAGAGAAGCAATCCAAAAAGCCAAATCTAGCGTAGGATGCTTCCTGAGTCATAGGAGGAGAGCCAGGTGGCTTCTAAAGCATGAAATTATCTGCTGAGGCTGTTGGGCTTTGCCTCTACTTCTTCGCTAAATCGTCCAGCCCTCCTTGCTGCAGTCAGTGCTTCCCATTCACAAACTCAGTAGAGGCAGTAAGGAATAGTCTGGGGGTGTTTTTCTGCAGAACGTCGGGATAGGCAGGCGCAGCCCTAGGGGAGGATGGGGGCAGGCAGTGCCGAACTAATAGAGTTATCAAGTTCAGTGGGGAAGCCTGAACTACAGCTCCCATGAGGCATTCCCTTCCCAGAGGCAGGTGCAGTGTACTGCTGAGAGACTCAAAACAAAATGCACTAAATTCAGAAGGGCAAAACGTTTTGGTTCATTTGAAAACATTAAAATTTCCCAATCAACCTTGGTGGCTTTTTTTTTTTTTTTTTTTTAAGCACTCTTCATTTTGGAAAATTTTGAAAAAATATTTAAGTCCTTGAATCTAATTTAGAGTAAAAACCAGTGATGAAGTTGTTGGATTTTTCCACGAGGAAAAAAAAATCCTGATTTGTTTTTCTGTGAGCTCAGCTTTGGAAATGGAGGTAGCTGCACTTCTTTCTGTGAAGTGCTTTGATATCCAGGGATGAAAAGAGCTATAGAAGTGCTAATTATTGTTGTACTGCTTTTAATTATTCTGTCATACCGATGGAGCGACTGCCAGTTTTCAGCCAGTGCTGTTGTTTTGTTTTTAAGATGTTGTCCTGTCCGTAGTTTTCCTAGAAACAATCAGGTACTTATTTTTTAATTGTTTCTAAAAAACCCTCTCCGTATTCAGCAGATGCTATGGTTCTCTGATGGAAGTTCAAATCTGCCTGCATGTGTACAGGGTGTTAGTAGCAGGGCAGTAATGAGGAGTGAGATGGAAAGCTCCAGATGCTAGATAATAGAGAGAAAGCAGTGAGGGTTTGCTAGCGAGGGTGAGATGCTCTGAAATGTGCTGTGCACAACATTTTGAAATGGACAACGCAGTTTCCATAAAATCGTGAGCAGTGTGAGTTTTACCTCTTTTATTATTGCAGTTCTCGTTACTTATTTGCGTTACGTTTTATTCGGTGCCTGGAAAGATCTAAACGAAGCGTTGCATTCCCAGTCAGCTCAAACCAGCTCAGCTCAGACAAACGTCGTGTACCTGGCAGTACCACTGCCTCTCAGGGGAGCTGTGGTTGAAAGGCTCTGCTCTCTTCTCTCCGTCCTCTTGGCTGTGCCACAGCCCCCAGTTGCATCTCTGCCTCACCCAAGGTGGGCAGGTTGGCTCTGGAGTCGCACGGCTGAACCAGCTCTAGGTCTGTTATGTAGAAGCCAATGATGGCACCCAATGATGCACCAAGCAGTAATATTGCATTGGGTTTTATCGGTATGAAGCAGGAAGATTTGCCCCATCACTGCAGTTCCTGCTCAGTTGTTGCGTAAGGATTAGGAGGCTCTTAAACAGATTATACATCATCATTCTTCCCATCCTGGTGGCTCTTCATGTGAGTCAGCTGTAAAGCAGAGGAAACACACAAGGCAAATGTGTCACCAGGGCCTCGAGAGGCTCTTGTAGACTCTGTGACGTTGGCTCGCTGACATCCGTGTGACTGTCCTGCCTGAGCAATGAAAAGGGCGGAAGGAAGAGCACCACATCTCCTTCTGGGAATTGCAGAGGGAAACAGCACAAGGGAAGCAAAGACTCTACATGGGGACCAAGTCCTTATTCTGAAGGGGCAGTGGGTATATTTGAAGTGTTACTGTTCGGTACAGGCAGGAAATTTTGGAATTAATATCGAAAATGCAGTTTGGGATTATCTAAAAGTAGCTTGCAGGTCTGGGGAAATCCTAGCAGATAATTTCATTTAGGAAAAAAATCTAGTACCTTCCTGAATCCAGCTAGGGCAGGTAGCATCTTCTTTCCTACCCTACGGTCAGAAGTCATGAACCAAAAGCAAGACAATTTCAGGATGAGCCTCAGCTTGTCTTCCTGAATTGCCATGCAGCAGCTGAATTGCTGCCAGCCTACCAGCAGGTCTCCACTTCCCCGGGTCCAGGATCAGGCCCACGCTATAACCTTTTGTTCCTCTAAACATAGGCTTGAGGAAATGTGAGGCTGGGAGAGCCAAAGCGCAGGAGCAGTTCTGTGGCCCTGTAATCTTTTTGCCAAGAGTGTTTACTGGGGGAATGAAGAGATAGTAAGTACGTTACAGCAGTATCAGCATTATGTCAACTTCAGCTGGGTTTGCCAACAGAGCTAAAGCTTTATATCTTCCTCCCGGGAGCTTTAAGGTGAAGCTGTCTTTGGGGGCATGTATTAACAGCCTAATGAAAACCAGGCAGTCTGACTTCAACATCTGTTAAGCATAATGGTGGGAAGTAGCCCAAGGTTTAACTGATTTTTAATACATCATGGAAACATAGTGCCTTATTTGTGCTAAGCTGTTAATGCGTTAGCTAGTTAAATGCATGTTCTTTGCACTTCCTAAATCCCACTATGGACAGGGCAAGTAAGAGTAATTTTGTTCAAAAGAACATCCATACCAAGTTAAAATCCTAAAAGCAGTCCTTGGTTGGAGTTTTCCTTTCTTCTGAAGAATGTAAGCCTTACAAAGGGCTTCCTCTATTTCCTGTTCAGGAGGTCTGGTGAGGGAATAAGAAGATTATTTTAAATTGTTTTTCTTTTTTATTTCTCATTGCTTATATTCCAAGCCTTATTAAAAAATCAGAAAGCATTGATCATTTCTCTGGTTGACCTAATACAAAAGGAGAGAATCTGCTTTTGCAGATTCTCTGAGTAATACTTCATTTTTATTTTTTTCTCTGAAACACTTCCTAGCCTTAAACTTTGTTTCCCTTTACCTTAACTTTCCAAAGTTCGCTACTCTGACTTGCTATTAATGTGACTTAATTGCTGTGGTTGCCAGATGAGTCATCAAAACAGCTTTGCATCTTTCTGGGGGATGCTGGAATTTGGCATTCTCTTCCGCACTGGCAACATAGTCAGGGGAAATACGAGCTACAACCTGCTGGGGAACGTTGTCCTTAACTGCTGGATTCAGGGAATGAGACAAAGTCGAGCAGCTTGCACTCTGTTTTTGGGCTTGCCATTAGAGCTTCATTAGCTCCGTAATCATATTCCAATCACGAAATATGTCTCTCTGTATATTCAGCTCCATCCATCTCCCATACAGCTATTCAAACACGTGGCAGCTTTATGGAAAGATATTACAGGAACCAGAAACAAGGGACCTGGCTTCACTTTGTGAAACCTTGTGGGGGGGGAGCTAAGGGGCATCCTTAATCTTTGTGTTGGGGGTTGAATACCTGTAGTAAACTAAAGACTAATTGCATGTTCCCCAGTCATCAAGACATTGCCACTTTCCTGACCAAGGTGCTCAAACAGCATGTTTTTTAAGATTGGCTCTTGGGGGTGAGGAAATCTGTCAAGAGTCATACTGGAAGTTATAAGGAAGACTTGTTCTCCAGGTGAAAGAGTTTTCTTCTGTCCTTTCTGTCTGTGCTGATTTATTTTGCTTTCTTGTTGTGAGTACTGTTCCCTGGCAAAAAGAACATAAAGGTTAAAACTTGTGTGGTTTTCTGTTCAGGCTGGAATAGCATATTTGCCGGTCTTACCTTGCTCACTCACATGTACATGCATACACACACAGGGTATGATGGTATCTTACGCCCCTTTCCACAACAATCTGCACAGTGCCCCTCCATTCCCAGAGTTTCTTTCTTTATGTACTCGCAGTGCCTAGTACTTGACCCATACCTTTGTAGTGCTGTGTAAGTGGAGTGGGGAGAGTTCACACTGCATGAAACCTAAATCCTTTGGGCAATTCTCTGTGCCATCAAGAGTAAGTCACCTTTTCATTTGTACAGTGGCATAGAAAGAGCTGTCCAGTATGGAGCCCTTATCAGAGTGTGTCCTGGAAGGACATATTAGCAAGAAGGAGCTACGTGGAAGCTTTCTGTGACCTCTGTAAACATCTGCATGACTGCTGTCAGCATTCATTTACAGACATTATTTTCACCCAAATGGTTACATTTCAATTCTGGTTGTGGTTCCCTTGCTTTTGTGATAGCTAGCAGTAGAAATGTGTTTACATGATGGCTTACATGCATCCTGTAGCATCCGTGGAGTGACACAGTGGGCAAATATTTTTGCACAGATGTCCATCCCTTGCTCACGAGTGTCTCAGTCTTTCATCCATGGAGCAGAGGCCAAACATCTCAGCTGGTATGAGCAATGCATTCCCAACGCTGTCATAGTTATAATGTGAACAAAGCCTCAGCTATTCGTGAAGCAGTCAACAAATACTTATCAACAATGGGCAAGTTTGTTTCAGAAGTTCTCAAGTAATGGTGGAGGTGATCTGCATGGGATGTGTTTGTGGCTAGGAGCTTGGTAAGCTTGGCCTCTTGGTGTCTTAAGTTGCCTTGTTGAATGAAGGATAGCAATAAGACATGACAATTTGTATTTACAGAGTATTAGGTTGCCAAAGTTATTTGCTAATAGAGTATTTTTTGTGTGTCTGTGTTTGTCAAGGACATGCAGAGAGTTTATTTGAAGTCATTGGGTGAAGCTTTTCAAACAAACTATTCTATTGCGCCCTTTAGTAGAGGGGAGGAGTGGAAAATACATGGAATTGATCATGACAGCCAAATCTGTTTCAACCCCAATATCCTCCTTTCTACTAGCTAAGAATTCCCTTTCTCCTTACTGGATGCTCAACAGATCTTCCTGTAAGGTCTTCATTTGCCTCTTGGCACTGGAGGATTGGCCTAGCTGGTGACAGGACAGAAGGAGCTTTTAAGCACTCTTTGTGGCATTACAGTCTCTCAGGTGATTGCTTGGTATGTCCCAGGCACGCACATAGCACAGAAATAATGCTGGGTTTGGGAGTATGAGAACCTTAGAACTTGCTTCACCCTAGTCCTAGCCCTGCTAGCAGCTGCCTTTTGCTTTTGGAATGGAGTCTTCCTCCAGTCATCCCCTGGGAGATTTATTTAATAAATACCAGCGATAGCAGAGACCAAAATATAGCTCTTTCTGTGGCATGTTACTTCTTTAGATTTGGGTTTCTTACTGCTGGCCATACCATTTCTCTGGGTGTTAGGAATCATGTGGAGGTGAACGGATGAGTTTTAGATCATGCTTGTGATACAAGGGGACTGGCCTTAAGCACCCACTAGGCTTTTTCTGTCATGTGATTCCCTGCAGATATACAGGGGCAGGGAGGTGCTGTAAGACTATGGGCTTCCTGCTGGCACTGGTTCTTGCATTCTTCTCTGAAGAATGTGTTTCTTGAATAGGAACCTTAGTCTGAATACTGCTTTCGTTTTGTATCGCGTTCTAATAATACCACTCAAGAGACACAAAATGGCTTTGATCATAGGGAGTAAATGCCACCAAATATTCTTCTTCCTGCAGCCTTTTCCTTGCAACATTAAAAATTCATGGGCAATAGCAGCTTCATCTTTTCAGGACTTAGCTACGTCAGCAGGTGGGGAGAGTGGGCAGGAATACTAGGTGATGTTGATGGACAGAACAGGGGTATCCTGACAGAGCTGGAAGCAGGAGAAATTTGCACTTCATTTGCTTGTGCCAGGTCTGTCTGAGGTCAGTCAGATTCGCTGTTTGTTTCTCACGTTGATGAGCAATGAACTTACTGGAAAATTGCTGTAATTCAGTTAAATGGATTTGAATTTGAAGGTATGCTTTAATTTCCATATTTGCTTCATTTTTCCTGAGTTATGCTCATTCTCCAGCCAAGAGGAATTTACAGGGACTGAGGATGAGAGGTGGACTCAGGAGGTAAAATCACAGCCCCACTGAAATTAGTGGCAAAGCTCCTGATTGTATTGGGGCCAGGGTTCCTCTGAGGGGCCTCTACCTGTCAAGATCTCTCGTGACATCTCAGACACTCTTAGAAGTTTTTAATGGGGAAATTATTTTGGTTTTAGGCGCCTTCTATCACAGACCCCTGTCGATGAGTATGTTTTAAGGACTAAGACTTCTGTAGGTAACTGCATTTGGCAGCATTTTCTTACCCGTGAAAGGCTTTCCTACCACCTCCTTTGTGATATGCTCTCACCACCCAGAAAACACCTTTACTAAATGATTTTTTGACATTTTTTCATGTGGCTATGTAAAAGCGGCTGTCCTACCCAAAGCTCAGAGACAGATGCTAGAGGGACTCAAAGCCATCCATTTCACAAATTCAAGCCCTTGCTAGATTCTCACTTCCATTTGGCAAGGGCAGAGCAATTTATTGCAGATAGAATATTTTGAAAAGGTCTTACAGACATTGACTCACAAGTAATCAGTGACACCTATTCCGTGAGGGCACCTGAGGTAGCCTCACCCACAAGTACCATAGGTCTGGTATCAGAGGTTTATTTACCAGTCCATTTGTATATCAGAGGGCAAGTAATGAAGCATGGAAATGTCCTACTCAGAGCTTCTCCTCGTCATCAGAGGTTTTGAGGGGTCTTTTTTTTTTCTGTTACCCTGCTCTGGTCTGATCCAACTGTAGGGATTTTTTCACATCACCTGCCTTTATTCCACCAGCTGCCAGGGTTCTCTGTCCAACCTGCTCTTTGTCCTTCTCTGATCTCTGCCTGCAGGAAGAAGCTATCAGGCTCATTACATTATTCCAAAAATACCAGTATGTTGTATAAATTAGGAAGGTAATGAAGTGTCGCTGAAGACCAGGACTATGCACTAATACCCAGAGGTTTCAGAGGAAAAAAAAAAAAATGCTTTCGTTTCTGTTTGGGCAGTTGGCTTAGTCATTCATAAACCCCAGCAAGCTGCTGGATCTAACAGGTTGTTTGAGCTGAGCAAGTTGTTGTTAGAAGGGGATGCATTTGCTAGCACCTTGGGGGTTGGGGCTGGGTCTGAGAGGTTGAATTCCTACAGCTGCCTGTGCCCTTCCAGAAGAGCATCTGCTTTTTCCTATTCTCACCTGCAAGCTTTTAGAAATGTGCCTCAGGCCTCTGCTTCAGGGAGCTGCTTCAGGATGCATGGGTCACTCATCCAGCCCACCTTCAGCAGTGTTGAAACTTACTCCTGCACCTCTCAGTGGGCAGGCAGGTCCTCCATCCTTCCTCATGCTACTTCTACTTCTTCCTTCCCCATGCTTTCTGCTTGGACCCAAAGTTCCCACTCCTGTCCCCTACCTGTGTGCTGTCTGGCCTCATCCTGAGGACAGTGCTATGAAACTGGCATCTGCCAGCTCCATTTGAGGCTGTTGACAACACCATGTTTCCTTCCCTGGCATGAAGTGCTAGGGACTTGTGACAAAGTGTTGGACTAGGAAGAAGAGTGGTACAAAGCGAGACTCAAATAGGTACTAGTCTGGCCTTCAGGGAGAGGGTTTCTGTCACTAGATGACCATTTATTTTATCTAAGCAGATGATCATAATTTGATTCAGTGGCTGGATGATAAAGGAAATACAAGTTTGTACTTAAAATAACATGAGAAATTCCTGACCTGGTGTGTGTGTGTAATTAGTAATTAAACCCACTGAACAAAGGTAGATCTCTGCAACTGGAGGTGCATAAGCCGAAGCTGAGAGTTTGTCTTTAACGTGGTGTTCTGGCACCTTGGTTCTGCCAACAGTTGTGACTTCTTGCCAGAAGAAATGGGTGAGTTTTCAGGGCTCGGGGGAGGTAGCTGGACAGGATGATCTGAGAAGTCCCTCCCAGCTTTAAAACCTATTAGTATGGCTGTCTGACAGAAACAGGACATGGATGCAACCTAGAAAAGGAAGAGAAACTTGAAAGTATCAGGATAAGGAGAAAGGAGAAAAAAGCAGAAAATAAGCATGGGAAAGGGGAAAATAAAAGCGGAAGCATTAGGAAGTATATGTCAAAAGAATAAGGCAGTAACTCTGCTCCCTCTGATGCAGAGTTGTCTCTGACTTGTAGTCTATAATATGATACTGAGTCTGTGGAAGGGTTCTTCTGGCTTGACATCTTGGAAAAATTGACATTTTAAGGATATGTTTTCCTCATTTTCAGATCTGAAAACAGCAAAATGATTGCAAGTGTTTTCAGAAGCTTGGATTGCAGGCAGGTCATAGTTTCAGAGGGACCCTTCTCCAAATTTTTGCATACGCATTTATCTCTCAGCTTGTTGTGCGTGAGGTTTCCTGACAGTGCCTGCTCTCCTGATAGCATCACAAATCTTGAGAATCTTTCTTGTCTTTCTGAAGGCCTCAGTTTAAGTTTCATAAAAGCTATGTGGGAGCTTCTGTAATGGACAAGAAAACGCTCAGCACAACAGCCTGATGCACTCTATTTTTCACAATAAAATTAATTCTCTGGTGATGATGAATGTGTAGCATGTATCATTTCAGCAAGACTTCAGAGCTCTGTTCCGAATCATCACTGTCAGAATGATTATTCTCATCCATTAGTATTGTGTGGAGAGCTCCACGCCAGAGCAGGTCATCGAATATACAGTGAGGCTCAGCAAAACGGGTTTCACCACCTCTGAGTTGTATAGGATTCCTGTCTGCTGTGATCACAACACCCTCTGCAACTGCCAGACAGTCATTTTGGGGCCTGTTAATGAGCATGTTAGAAATAAATCACAGATTTGCCTGGTGTGTTTTGTAGACTGTGGCTTGCAGGGACTTTTTTTTTGTTGTTGTTTGTTTGTTTTATTGCACTGTCAGACCGCCTTGCAGTCTTTGGTGCTTCATCCTTTGAATCCTGTTGGAAGCGCAGGGTGTGTTAGGATCTCCCCTGCGGAGATGGAAACTTTGACACGCCCTGAGAGACAAGACAATTTTAAACAGCTAAATTAGGCATCTGCTCTGAAGTGCCCTCAAGAGAAGATTATTTCTCTGAGGGCAGAATGAGTCTAGGGAGATTAGCTTTTTACACCTTTGTGAATGCCTTGTTAAGTAATTTACCCAAAGACACTGCGGAAATTGGAGCTGGAGGTCTCCCAAGTCCTCCTAGAACATCCCAACTTCAGGGTTGTCTTTCTGCTTGTATGTTTGGAGGGACTTTTAACTACTCAAACATCCTTCTGTAAATTCAGTCATAGTTTCTTCTGTTGAGGGCTGTGGATATTCACCCGCACTGGGAGGAATGTTCTGTGGGGACGCCAGGCCTAAGCAGATAGAGCTCCTGCCCTTCCAGGCATTTTTGGGCAAAGTGAAGTTTTTTAAAGATCTGAAGGGTTGAAGCCTGGCTCTGCCTGACTCATCAAGTGTTACTCGATATGGGTGAAGCGATGATTTTAAGGCAGGCCTCGATTGGCGTGCCTTACTCGCGTTGCCATGTTTGAAATTGCAGGTCAATGTGTCATGTCCCCATAAGACACATTAAAGCCAGGTTCAGTTCTCCCCTTGCTTCCGACACTTTTATCCGGCCTTTCCTGGGAAAAGAGGCCACGTTGTTTACAACCGGGGCCACAAACTCAGACACTCAATGGTGGCCGCCGAGCTGCGTGGCCTACCCTGGATTTGAAGTGTTTCAACACCCTGTGACACATGGCAGCTGCCGAGCCTAGCTCTGAGGTGTCAGTGGGGAAGTCACTAATGATGGATGATGTTTCAGGGAAAACGCAGCACCATGTTCCCCGTAGTACTCATCACTTCTATGCTTGTTGCATTTGTAAGGCCAAAAGGGCAACTTTTGTTTAAACTAAAAGTAAAACTCTCCCCACTTCTTGCTCCTCAGTAGGATGGACCTGTTCCCAGTGACTTCACAGTACTACAAGCACTTGCTGTGGTAGCAACTAGTAATTAAGGCCAAAAACCAGCTGCAATACTTATTATTTAATGCCACCTGGGCATATCCTGCTGAAAAAGTCGCCTTTGGGCTGCTGTTTTCCTCCTCTCCAAGCATCAGATTTAGCCTTTAACTAAAGGTGAAACTTTCTGAGAAGTCTGAGTGAGCACAAAATCCATTTATCCAGTTGAACAAGGTTTTCTCTCGCAAAAGCGGTAAGAGTTTTCCACCCAGGCAGTGCAGAAGCAGATGAACTTCAAAACTCAAGGCCTCACGTTTAGCTGGTGGAAATCAGCAGAGCTTTTTCAACTGCGGGGGTGATATGTCAGCTTAAGGCAATTGAGAACCTGGCCCTTGGCCTCTAAATTGTCCACACCGAGGTGATCGATTGTGAAGCCAGATCGATTGCATAGTAACAAGGTTACAAATTGGTGAAAATCAGCTATTGTTCTTGTACAGGAGAAGGTTCCGTTACAGCTCAGTGACCACAGTTACAGAGAGGTATTGTGCCTGCATGTTTTCACCCACCGTTATGACCTATCTGTGAGTGCTCTTGATGCACTAAATCCTTCTTCCTGATGAGGTCTTTAGTTCAGAGGAAGCTTGGTCTGGTTACAATACATGCCCTGTTATGTGTCTCAGGACTAAGCTGAGATTCAAAAGATCTGATTTTCAGATTCAAAAGATGGATTAACTTATCAAATTGCAAAGTAGTTGTAAGAAGGTTTTTTTTGTTTGTTTTTTGTTGTTTTTTTTTTTTTTTAATAAAGCACATACTGAAAATGTTAATTCTAGTATGAGAGCTGTCATATGCTTATATTTCCTCAGACTGCAGAATGTTTCCATATAAACTGTCTTCTGTAAGTGCCTTGGGGATCTGAATAAGAGGCATTGGTGTTCCAGCCTGCACAGGGTGCAGTTTGATAGGCAGCATCCTGCCTTCAGCAGACTATTCTTTTCAGTTGCCTCATGGAAATGTCCTCCCTTTGTAGCAGACTCTTTGGCTTGGTATGGTTGGAGGCCACTGTATCAGGCAGGTATAGCTGAAGGAATGGACATAGCATGGCCTACGGGAATTCTCTTTGAGTCTGAGGAGAAGGGGATTTACCATTCAAAGCCTACTTCTTCCTCAATTTGCCTGTAGAAGTAACTGCTGTATTCAAAGGCTTTTCCACCTCTCTTCTGGCCCTGCTTCTCCTCCTCCTCTCCTCCTTTGGCTCCCTGCATCCCAGGAAGAAAAGGAGAGTGAAATGTAGATGCTTAATAAAGTGGACGCAGCCCTTGGTCATCAGGGCAGAAATGTGTGTGGGGAGGATCTGCAGGTACAGGAAGGATGAAAGGAAGGAGACATCATCAGTGCCTTGCCACAGTCCCTTTATCTTCCTTCCCATGTACTGAAACCCCTTTGTCTCTTCCGTGTTCCTCTCCATAACTCCTCTGCCAACACAACAAAGCTGTATTTTCTCTGCATGCCTGAGAAGCTTTGGGCAGGCTCTGCTGCTGAGTACAGCAGTGTATCTTGACTAAACATTTTATAGCTCACAAAATATCATATGTTGTCGCTCATCATTGTAGATACCCTGGATAAAGTCCCTAGGTGCCTGGACTCTGCTGGCAGAGCAGTTATACACTCCCCTTACAGCAATCATGTGGGACGTGAAAGAGTCTGGAGGCTTTTGTGTGCGAGCTGTTCTCTTTTATATATATATATATATATATATATTTTTTTTTTTTTTCAGAAATGTCGTTTCCTCAATTCTACTGAGATTTGGGAACAAGTCACCAGTTTCAGTGTTTTTGGTAGACATTGAAAGTCAAGTGACAACAGATGCCATTTTGTGGCTGCTTGTGGAGAGAGCTGATGAGCCTTGTTTCAGTGCCTAGAGGGCAGCCACCCCCATCATACAAATGGCAGCTGCAGCTGGCGTTGCGTGAAGTTTAGTGGGTGACATTGGTAGGAGGGTGATGGTTGGACCGGATGATCTTGAAGGTCTTTTCCAACCTTAATGATTCTATGATTCTAAGTTTTTGTGGATCATTTTTTGCCTTTAAACACTTCAAACACAAAATATCCCATCCCTGTTTGGGGCTGGAGTCTGTGCTTTTAGTTTCTGCTGACTTTCCCTCAAAGCTGGTGGCACTTGAGGCTTTCACAAGGTCAGATTCTGGGTGATTCAAAAACAGAGCTGCCACACAGGTAGGCAGAGGTGACCTGGGTAACATCTCAGTGCTACATATTTCCATGGAGGCTGCCTACCTGTGCCAGCACGGAGGGTCTCTCCCTTGGCCAGCCAAGAGGCCCTGGCTGTGATGTCTTCCACACATTTTTCTCAAAGCCAGGGAAAGTGAGGCTAGCCAGGCTGTGTCTGCTTGTGCTGCTGATTTCCTTTCAGCTTGCATGCAGAGCTATCCTGCACCTACAGCGCAGAAACACAGACAGCTCCCGGATCCAGGCATTCCTGCCATGCCTCTGGTGGTGCTGTAACAACCCACCCTCATCAAAAGGTGTTGCTCTAGGCCAGCGGGGTGTGTTTTGCACTGGAGCTGGGCGATGTGGTACCTGCAGGACTGGGCTCTGCCTCATCCATTCCTCCACTGCATATTGGCAAAATTTGGCCTGCCAGTCCTGCGCCTACAGAATACTGGTAAATGGCGTTAAAAGGTGGCAGGACACGTTTGTGGTGTGCTTGGTCTGATTGTTTACTTGAATTTTCCCTCAGGGTTTTAGAAGGTAGGAAAGTTAGAAGGCAGACCTGCTGTTTTCATTATCTGCTTCCAGCAGGGGGAGATGGGTCCAGAGAGTTATTTCTTCTGGGAGCACACGCAAAAAAAAAAAAAAAAATAAATAAAAAATAAAAACCCACAACGTTATTTATTTTACTTGTGAGGATCTCTCCCAGGATTTGTGTGATTCCTGCTTGTTTGGACTTTCATACCCAGGCAACCCCTTACTTTTACTTCTGTATGTTTCTAAGAGCAAATATGGCCTATCAAATTTGGTGTTGTTTTTTTCCCCCAAGGTTTACAAGACACTCAAGGGAATTTCATCCTCATCTCTCTGATTATTATGATTATTGTTATTAAATAGGTATGCTAAGGTGGTTCTAATGAGGATTGTATAAATGTCTAAGAAGATAAAGACTTCACTTGTCCTTCCATCTCAGTGGAGAGGGGCCTCAGTGTGATGCACCCCACCTCGAGTCAGGATGTTAAAAGGGATTTGGGGCACGATTCCTGCCATCTCCCTCCCCAGAACCCCCTCTGTCACTCTCCGTATAAAACATATTGGTGCCACTTCCCATGAAGTATATTTAACTAAGCATTAAATTCAGATTTAACTGGATAGTTATTGCCTCCTAAGTAAATACTCTGAGATAAGGAAATATTTAGTGAGCTCTAGCAGTTGGGTGGCAGATGCTTCTTGCATTACATAATAGTTAATCTTCGACAAATATGTTTTCCTTACTCCACTGGCATTTAATTAACATACAATAGATCTTATTAGATATACATGAAACATATGTGGAACACCCTTGTAAAATGGATGCATGTCAACCTCTTGACTTGCAAGAAGGGTGCGTTTCTATCATTGGTAACTCCACGTGGGTCTTGTAGCTGTACTCAAGTTCTGCAACAAGAGCGCAGAGGTGTCCTCCTGGTGGTGCCCGTTGCACTGCACCTGGGATGCCACCAGTGCCATGCCATCTCTGTGGTGCTACCCGTCTCACAAGATGGGCATCTCACTAGTAGCTGCTAATCTGTCAGCAGCACGGTTGTCTTCAAAGTGACACCCTCATCAACCAGATCTCTCTGCAGTAGTTTGGGAATGCCTGGTGCATGGAATAACACCCAGCTCCTACTCATTGCTCCCTGTCTCTGGTGCCACGCACACCAAGTCTCCTGTAGGGGGAATATCTGAATCTGCCTACTCCCCTGGCTTGAATGCAAAGCAGTCATCTCTTTTGCCACTGCTTGCATGACACTGGAGCAGTGGTGTCATGACCTTAGTCCTTAATTTGTGGGCTTTTAACACATGAGGGGATTGTTTAAGTACTCACAGACAGCACGGCCTTTCCATACCAAGACTGCAGGGGTCAGTTCCTAGGGGTTCAGAAAGGACTGGGCGCATTCCTGGAAGAAGAAAATCAATCGAGGGCCATTAACTACAAAGACACTGCCACTGGCTTGGGACATGCCATAGCCACAAATCACTGGAAATTAGAGAAGTGCTCGTGGGCAGTGTCACTGCAGCTCGCCTTGTGCTCGTGTGTTGGCTGTAG
Source organism: Nettapus auritus (assembly GCA_011076525.1). Lineage (NCBI taxonomy): Eukaryota > Metazoa > Chordata > Aves > Anseriformes > Anatidae > Nettapus > Nettapus auritus. The sequence goes on from CM021765.1 coordinate 85,678,320, forward strand.
GCTGCACTCAGCGACAGGACGCAGGGCTCGGTGGATCTGGTCCCGAGTGGCCATTTGCAGGACACAGAGCCATTGCTTCCCCCAGCTTTTCTTGCACTCACGTCTCTGGACACACATCTCAGGACACCCCTCTTTGCTCCCCCGTCCCCACTGCCCCCTCCCAACCCCGCTGAGCTTCGGCCACAGAAGGGTTACGCCAGCCGAGCATCCCTCGGAGCATCCCCTCATCCCTCCGGCAGGCAGAGGAGAGCGGGCTGGGGGAGAATGGCAGGCAGGCATCATCAGCAGTGAAACATACGGCTCATTCCTCTCCATTAATTTAATCTCCCTTCCCTCGCGACGGTGATGGTGATGGTATGTGCGCTCGGGGAGCCTTCCCGGCAGGCAGCGCTGCCGCAGGGCTCCGGGCTCAGCTGTGGGTGCTGGCACTCGGGGAGGACAGGCTGAGCATTCACACTGCGGGCAGCTCAATACCAGCATTGTCTGCCGGCCATCCCTCCGAGGCTGGGAAAGGAGCTGGGGGGGAGGGAAGGACGGAGGCGAGGGAGGAGGAGGGAGCGATGTGCAACTGTTTATCTGGGGAGAGAAAGTCTGAGAGGGAAAAAAAGCACGGTTTGAGGCTGCGAGGGCAGTTGCCAATAAAGCTCCTCTTTAAATCGGCGAGCTTGCGGCTTCGGGCCGCAAAGCCAAGTTGTTTGCACTTTTGGCCACGGCTACTTTGCACCCCCCCCCCCCCCCCTTCCCTTTTCTCTGCATTTTCTCTCGTCGATATTCGCTGTATCTTCCTCCATCCTCCCTACCCCTCTCCCTGGGCCTCCCTCCATCTGCCTCCCCCAGCCACCCCTGCCTTCTCTCTGCCTCGCTGCCCGCTTCTTCTTCCAGTCCCTTCTTCCTCTCCCCCCATCCTTCCTCCATCCTCCTCTTCCTCTCCCCC
>CM021765.1:85679263-85731454 GCA_011076525.1 Nettapus auritus
CCTCTTCCTCTCCCCCCATCCTTCCTCCATCCTCCTCTTCCTCTCCCATCCCCTTCCCTCTCTGCCTCTCCCTCCTCCCCTCCACGTCCCCTCTCCCCGCTGCAGTGCCCCCCTCCTCGCCATCGCCTCTCCTCTCCCCAGGCTCGTTGGCCTCCAGCCCTTTCCCCTCTCATGCACACGCACACGCTCGTCCTCGGCCGGGTCCCGCCGCAGAAGAACCGTCCTGGGGCAATGGGGTCGCTGGGGCTGGGGGGCACGGGGGCAGCAAGCGGCTGCTCCATGCTCCCCTCTCGCTCCTGCTGTGGAGCCAAGCCGCCGTCGTCTCACGAGTACGGCTCCCTCCCTCCTCCTCCTCCTCCTCTTCTCCCTCCTCCCTCCCTCGCTCCGCCTGGGAAAGTGGGTTAGGAAGGGAGCTGGGAGGCTGCACAGCCACGCACTGGAGCAGGACCATCCACACGCGCAGCCAGCAGCACAGGAGCTGGGCTGTTCCTTTTTTATTATTCTTTTTTTTCCTCCTCTCTCCATCACTCCAGACGGGTTGATTTAATTACTGCTATTTTTAAATTATTTTGCTACCTGACTTTTGCGTCGTTTTGATCTACCTTGCCGACGCATGCACGCTCCTCTCTCTGTGTTGTTTTTTTTTTAATTGAAGGTTGTGCTAAGACTTTTTGGAAAGCCTTGAGAAAAAGGAAAAAGAGGGGGAAAGAAGCCAGCAAGAGACTGAAAAGAGCAAGAGAAAGTGGCAGCTAAGGAGGACTGTGAAATCACCTCCCCTTTCTGGGGCTGTCCATCAGAGCGAGAGTTGTACATTATTACTATTGTTTTTCTTTCTCCATCCATCTATCCACATACTCACGCAGGGAGAGAGAGAGAGAGACAAGTAGAGACAGCGAAACTCAACGAGACCAGCCATGGTAGCGAGGGCTCAGCCTGATCGGAAACAATTACCACTGGTCCTACTGAGATTGCTTTGCCTTCTCCCTACAGGGCTGCCAGTCCGCAGCGTGGATTTTACCCGAGGTACCGATAACATCACCGTGAGGCAGGGGGATACGGCCATCCTCAGGTAGGGCATTTTGCCAACTTTTCCTTCTCCGTACGTGTGTCTGTTTCTGTGTATGTGCAACGTACAGACGCGATCCTGTGTGCGTGTGCCTCTGTAGAAGCGTGTGTTATTGTACGTCTCGAACTGCAGCAGCAGCAGCTGCTTACAAACAGGCTCCGCGCGTGTGTTTGTGCTCCAATACCAAAAACTGCAAAGCTTCTGGGAACCGTTTGCAACCCCTCTCCTCTGCATAGTGCTCTGGATGAAAAGAATTTCAGTGGGGGAAAGATCTGTTGGCGTAGCCAGCTCTCGCAAATGTGGGTTTTCCACCAGCCCTGCAGTATCAATAGAGGGATCGAAAAGGGATCCAGCTGTGCTTGCCAGATGTTCCGTTGATCTCCCCACACTTCTTTTTGTACCTCTGCAAAAACTTTATCCCCGGTGCTGCAGGAGCTCTCGGGCAAGTTCTTTTGGGAAACTCTGGCTTTTAATTTTATTTATTTATTTCTGTGCCTGGAAGGGGGGGGGAATGGATACAGCATTTGAAAGGTTGGGGGAAAAAAAAAACAGTGGAAAAGCTCCGAGGTCTACGCAGCTTGTAGCTCGTTGCTTCTTCGCAGGGCTCAGTAGCTGGGTGTATGCTGTGTCTGAGCAGTTGTGAGGAGGGTGTCTGCACACGAAGCCTCGCTCGCAGGCAGCGTGGAGTGCTGTATTTCCCTATCCATCGCACAGGTTTTCTTTCCAGAGGCAGTTCTGAGTTCTTGAGGTTTCGGTTAAGAGCGTCCCAAATAGCTGGAAACCAGTCATTTTTTTCCTGCGGGTTTGTCGTTCGTATTCAGCCGTGCTCAACTTACCTTCAGTAACTTCACTGCTGAAGGGAAATGCTGTGCGTGTGAGTGTGCACACGCTGTGTATTACGGCTATAAAACTACTGGACGTGATGTAAAATAAGTCTGGAATCCGTATGAGGAGCTGATAGTGCACAAACCCTGAAGCGTCAAGGGAGCAATTCCCTAGCAAAGCTAACAGCAGCCTCAAAGTTTTCTTTCCCTTCCTCTGAAATAAATCCTGCTAGATGCCACCAAAAGGCCTGCTACACGATCCCCTGCGTCCTGCATCCCTTCCATTTAATGACAGCGGGGCATGCGAGCCAGCGAGATGGGATCAGGGGCGAAGGATGCCAGAAGAGGGATGTGTGTGTGTGTGCGTATCGCTTCCCTCAGCCCCCGTGTGCCGGGTTGTTTTGATCCCGGAATATCCGTTCACAGCTTCCATTCCCCAGCTCTCCAGACTTGTTAACTCGCATGTAAGATTTATCCACACGGAGTAATAGGATTTACAGGGTAATTCATCTGCCTTGCATATGCGGTGGAAGGGGTTTAGAGGCGACACGGTAAACACCTAACAAGGGGTGTTGCCTCTGACTCCAGGCTCCTCTCCCTTCCGCCCAGCAGCAATTCATATATCCCATTAACCCTTTTCTGGCGGGACTCTCGGCCAACTTACCCCATTTTTTAAAGGCAAATCCCTTCCATCAGTCCCTTGCTTTGGTCAGGCAGCTGTTTGCTGGCATATGCTTGGTATGTACAGCAGCAGACAAGTCATTAAGCTCACTTGCCCAGCCAGGGGTCACTGGATTTCTATTTCCCACTTAACCTCAGAGCTTTTGAGTTTATCTAAACACCGTGTGCTAAAGCTGCATTTGCAGCAGAGCAGGGCCGAGTGGATGGTGGAGACGCTGCCTGTAAAGCGTGTTGTCAGTAAGCCGAGCGGGGCTGCGTGCGAGAGCGGTCTCAGCGCGCCTATGTGTGTGTGGGGAGCCTGGCTTGCCAACGTTATGTCAGGCAGTAAAATAAAACATCTGAACGAGGTGATCCAGCTGTGTCAGCCAGATGTGTGCCAAATGACACAGCTCGCAGGAGCGCCGCACCTCCCAGCCCTGTAAGTGCTTGCCCCGAGCAATACGGTGTTCCTGGCAGGCTGCGCTGCCACCAGAAGTGGCTGTGGGCAGTGCACAGGCTTTTCCTCCCTCAGCTGCCTCTCTGAGCTCTTTAAGCAGATCTGGCAGGGTGAATGGTTTCCATGTTTCCTGGGAAAGGAGGTTGCCTCCCTCCCTTTCCCTGGGACCAGCCTCAGCTTTCTGGGAACTTTCTTCCCCTGCTCCAGAAGAGGTAGGACTGCCCCATGGGGCTTGGAGGTGGGGAGGTTTCCCTCTGTCCAGGCCACTCGAGATCCTGCAGGATGGCGTTTCAGTCCCACAGTTTGAAAGCCAGGCCCTGTTTGCTAGCTCCCCCCTCACCGTCTTCCCTGCCCCTCCGAAACATAACTCACTTTGACAGCCTCGTGTTTGAAAAACTCCCGGCACCTCACTCTCCATGCCTGCAGATCCACCGGTGGCAACACAAGGGGAAGACCTCGCCGGGGAAAAAAACCATGAGATGATCTGTATTGACTGTGTGCTGAGCAGATCTTTACCTCCCCAGAGAGATAGGTAAGGGATACAGAGATCGTATCACCTGTCTTTGTTATGCTTCTGCTTCCGAGAGGAGAGGGAACATGCAGCAGCAGTTCACCAGCGCACAGTGGCTCCATCCTGTAGCTTGTAAGGAAGTGAAAATGTAGGAGGGAATAAAAACGGAATGCAGTTGGAGAGAATTGAAAGCAATATACATAATGATAATATTGCTGAAAACATTTTGTTCGTGTACATTGTGGTGCGGAACATTCAGTGCGGCACAGGAGACAGGGGATTCTCAATGAATCTTCTCCTTTGGGGCCTTACACATTTATATATGCTGTCACACGTGTAGGTGGAAGAATGGGTGGATGGGGTTGATCTATTGAAGGGGAGAAAAAATATTTTCTTATTATAAGCCCTAATGTTCCTAGAGGAAGCCACTCCTCTGGAGCTTCATCTACAGCTTGTTAGAATGTAATTATTCTGGGAAGCGTGGATATGACTTTTTAAAGCTATGGCATTTAAATACTCCCTTGCTATGGACTTTGAAAAAAAAATGTTCTGAATGCTATACTGGCTCGTGTCCTAAACGACCTGGCAGCAGATTTGATTCATCTGTTGGCCTTGCTGAAGGTTGATGGCTTTCAGTGAGTATTTGGCATGGGGAAGTTAGGAAGGGAATTGCGGAAAGGGAGAATAAAAGTAGCTTGTGGTAGACTACGCACAGGGAAAAGGGTAATGGTCAGCTCCTTAGAGTAAGGCTGAAAAGGGAGGAGGAGGGGTGTGGAAGCTGGAACAGGTGAGGAGGGCTGAGCCGAGATAATGGTGTTTGTCCAGCTACAACCATGAAGATGGAACAGGATGCTTCAGAAATGATGCTGTACATCAGAGGCCCTGTCAGATTTAAGGTTTCATTTTAAACTCTGTCTTCAGCAAGTGAAGGAGGACACTGAACCTTATTTTAAGTATTGAGAAGGAATTGTGTAGTTCCTGCCAATGTTTTGCTTGCAAGATCACAGGCACAAGGTTATCAGGTTTTTGAATGCAACTTCCCAGCTTGACATGAAAGAAAAATATCTCCAAGCAGTAAACACACAAAATATCCCCCAAAACTAATTAAAACATGAAAAATAAAGTCTGACCCCCAACCGTTCTTTGTTTTAGCCACCCCCCAGCACCCTCTCCTACCTCATTTTGTCTTCATGTAGTGGGTAAGCAAAGGCAGGGACCCTGTTTTTGTTGCATGCTGTCAGCCCAGGGAGGGGATGAGAAATAGGAGGACCTTGGCTAAGCCGGGATATGTGTGCTAGTGCAGGGCTGCTGCAAACGGGGGAGGCAGGGGACCGTGCCAATGCGTCCTGTTTGGCCTTCAGGCAGGGCTGGAAGCAATTGGCCTTTGTAGTCCATGCTGTGTGTGGGATCAGCTATCTGTACGGCATGTTGGGGGGAAAGATCAGCTCCATCGGGAGCCAGCTCAGCGCACTCATCCCCAAAGTGCCTTTGCAGCGCTTGTCTGAGGGCTTCAGCAGGACTTGTAACTTGTCCAGGGCTTTTGGCAGTCCAGGCACAAGGACAGGTTTGGCTTTTTGTGACTTCTGAAATGGACTGGCTGCAAACAAAATGGGTCACATTGCCATTCCCATCCGCTCAGCTATACCAGGACAAAACCACCAAAGCCCAAGGGCACTGCCAGAAATACCTCATTTGTCTTTGGGGCAGGTTCCCGGGGACGGCTAATAAAGAGGTACAAGTGACTCATCTAGGGCCTAAGCTGCCCAGTGCCTCTCAGGTGATGCTCAGACCCTTGGAGAGCTGGGACCTCGCCAAGTCCAGAATCTGGCTCATGGGTTTTGAGTTTTTCCAAGCGTCAACTTTTCATCAAGAATTTAATTAATCCGTTTCTGATGCACTGATGAAAACTAACACTTAATGGAGTGCACAATATCAATTCTTACCAGGTATTTTTAAACAATAGAAGGATTCAGGCTGATGGCACGTACGGGAACTTTCATCCCAATGGGTACTTAGTGTCTTAAAGTTACGTGTCAAAGGTTGGGCTAGCCTCAGATGACCAACAGGAACGATAGCACTGTGTGTGATCCTGCAACATGAGCAATTTATGGCCACCCAGTTCATGGCCACACAGTATTTCGATGGTGTTCTACGTGTGGAGCTGTGCTAGAGGACAAAGGGACCTCAGCACCGCCGCATCACAACAAAGTTTATGCCCTATACATTAATTTTAAGAGAGAAGGAAAAGCTGTTCAGATTACACTTATAATTAGCATATGATTTATAACAGGGAGCACTGAGTTGAGCTCTTTGCTAGGAATGAGAATAGGCTTGCTCAAAGGTATAATGCTACATAATAGCAGAGTCTTGGCAGTAAAATTGTAACCCTGATTATCAGTAGTATTGTTGTGGCACTTAAGGCTGCCGCTAAGTTGCGACACCCTTTGTATTAAGTGCCAGATGAGCAAGAGCGAGCCCCGGGTCGGCAGCATGTGCAGGCTATTAGCTGGGACGGGCAGGGGCTGGGGTGACAGGGATGGCCCACGACCTCTCCATTAGCCCAGGTTGCCACACTGCTCGGGCACGCCACGATCCAGCAGACACCAAGTGAGGTTTCCCTGGTACGTCCTGAGCTGCACGGGTGTTGGCTGCCAGACCCAGGTGCTCTTTTCCTGGTCTCTGGAGTGCACGAGGCCTTCGTTACCAAATAATATGCATCGAGAAGGTATGTCAGGGTCTGGGCAAGAGGGTCCGTGCTCTGCTGATACTCCACTGTTTGAAAAACAAAACACACACACACACACAAAACTATGGAAAGGAATGTATAAATGCAGCGACAGACGATGTTGCAAAACTTCCAGGTCTGGCAGCAGATGGTGCCATTATATGGCGGCACACATGCGTACATAGATGTGTGTGTGTGCGTGTATACAGTAAAGGAAATTGCACTATGTATGTGGTCAGAGGCTGGAGATTAACATCCATCCTTCCCCTACCTGCACGTATATGCACGCAGTACTCAAACGTGGTGTGCCCAGCAGTGAGCGAGGCCTTCATAATGCCGTGTTTGCTGCGAGCTGGGGCAAACCTGTCACAAGCAGAGGTGGGATGGAAATCAGGAAAGGAAAGGTTCTTTGGGGGAAATTACATGTGTATGATAACACCGCGTGTATAATTTGCGTTTAGAAAGATGGAGGAGGAGAGACAGGATCAGACTGCATGGCTTTAACCTCCTCCCCTGAGCCTGCACACACACTTCAGCTTGTAGCTAAGTGCCATATGTTTTCCTGCTTAGTTGGCATTAAAATTTATATAGTGGTACGTGTTACCTGGAGTGCCTCAGACCCGGTACCTCTTCCACTCCACCCCCCTCCCCAGCAGGTCATGAGGAAGGACCTAGTCTTAAAATAGCTTGCAGTTACCGGAATTTGCCGTCTCGTAACTATAAGTTTTCAAAATTTATATTACGTGTACCTGCCCTTTACATCCAGACCCGCAGACCTCTCATTCTGACGGAGCTGCAGGGCCACAGCTCGCCGCTGATGCAGCCGCAGGGCTTCAGCGGGCTTACTGCAGGGCTGAATTTAGCCGTTTTCACTGAAGCTGCCTAGTTTTGTTGTCCATCAAAATTCACTCTGGCTGGCGTGAACTCCTGCTCTCCCGGAGTCGGTGCAGCGGAGGGCACAAAGGTGAAGTCGGGAATTTACTGAGTTTTCTTTTACTCTTCCCTGGCTCAAGAAGAAACGAATGTGATTTTCAGCTGAATCTGACACCAAAGCATTCGCTTCAGGCTTCAGGCACATCTAACACATCTGGTTTTATGGTAAGTAATGGGAACTAATAACGATGAGTTTCACCTCTGCCTAGAAAGCAGCTATTTCAAAATAATCCGAGCAGCCAGTCTCCTCTGCACGTGTGTAGCCGTGCACGTTCTGCTATTAGGAGCAGCTCGGTTGTGTGGGAGAGGCCCGCTGTGACCCCAGAGTGCCCCCATTGTGCCGGGCCCTGTGCAAGGAGCGGGGGAATAGCAGCCTGACTGAATCCACCGGGGATGGGCTTTTCCAGCCAGAGCTTGCGCAGCAGAGCCCACCCTGTCTGGGCTGGAGTTCAACACAGGCTTTGCAATAACACATCTGCCTGGGGTTTGGGAGGTCCGTGTGCTAATGCGTGCTCCCTGCGTTTGTTCCTGTGTAAAAGCAGAAGGTGTTTTCTGGTGTGTGATTGCATGAGCAGACGTATACTTCATAAAACATAAGCGCTGTGTGGGTGAGAGGCAGCGCTGCCCGGTGGACGGGATTATGGGGCTTGCTTGGAGACCTGTGCGTCTCTTTCTGATTCTTGGGCCTCTGTAACCTTACATGTCGCTGTGTCTCAGTTGCTACAACTGCTAAGGAAAAAAAAGCAGCAAGCAAGCAGAATATTGCATCTTCCTCTGCTGCTGCTCAGCGGTTAACATCCTGGTGTGCGAGGCCAGTCCTGTCCCTTCCCAGTAGCAACCCGAGCCACTTCCACCACTGCAGTCTGCAATAGGGTGGCAGAGGGAAATCCTGAAAGCTTCCAAAGCAAAGGGGGGTTCCTCTCCATCTCCCACCCTCACAACGTGCCTGAATGCTTTCTTTACACCCGTGCATTCCTCAGGTGGGTTGCTGGATGCCAGGAGCTGCCAGAGCGCCAGCTGAGCATGCAGCTGAACGGGACGAGAGACCCACCACTGCCACCCCTGCCATGGCACCGTGGCCCTCAGCACAGCTCACGCGAGGTGAAGCCAGCGGTGCTCCAAGCAGGAGTGGCAGCTGGGCAGCTCCCTCCGTCCCAGGCTGTTTGTCCACCCTCGGTGCGAGAGCGGGCGAGGGAGACCGTGACTCAGAGCTGCACGTCCCTTCAGTTCTCGTGCCTCGCTGTGCAAACAAAACCCGTGCTGAAATCCACTGGCAGGCAGCATCCCTGACTTTGAATAGTAAATACAAATCTCTCCCTCTCCCTCTGTGTCTTTCTCTCTGTTATTAAGCTGACAGGCACTTAGCCAATTATCCAGTCGTAGTCTCAGCTGTATTCATGGAGGAGGAAGAGACAACGCACACAGCTCTTGTCTTCAGGGCTTCAGCTGAGTCTCCCTTGTGTGCTGTAGCGTTTTCCCTTGTGTGAGCTGCTCAGGACGCTCGGGGAAGGAAACCAGCGGAGGGGATGAGTTACGGAGAGGGAGGGGAGGAAAGGGGGCTGCTCCCCTCAGCCAGAGGCACGGGCAGAACTTTCATTGTTTGCCACTGGTTTTGTGTTCGTGTTTGGCAGAACCGCGAGCGCCTTTGTTGCGTGAGGTTGTGATGGGTGTGGAATGTAATGGCTGCGGGTACTTGCTCAGGCCTTTCGGTGCTGACAGGGCTAAGAGTCAGAAACTGCCGCGACAGACTGTCAGTCCGTGCCTTAAAGTACGCGGCCACGTGTACGTGGGGGGACGTAGTGTGAATCCGTAACTTGGAGCCAAAGCCACCCCTAATCCCTGGTGCATTGCGCCTGGAACATACAGCCTGCACCGACTCAAGTGTTTACTCCAAACAGCAAAATTTGGGCAAATAGCACCGAAGTGTTCTGTGAATATTTTCATGAATGTTGAAAATGAATTCACTTTGGCTGCAGCTGTGCTTCCTTTGTGTATGCAGGCGCATCTTTTTCTTTTTTTTTTTTTTTCCCTCTGTCCCTTGTGAATAATCCGAGTGGATGAGTTTTCGTTGTCCTGTTGTTCATGGACGGAGCATTTTAAACGCGTTCACAGATGAGCAAACAAGGCTCTTAGCTGCAACTTCTGCAGCTGGAAGCCTGTGGCTGTGCAGATCTGCAGGCATGTGCCCCTCTCTCCCCCTGACACTAACTTGGTGTGCATGCCTGTGATGCTCTTGATATATTTTTATGTAGGATGTTGCTTGGGAAGCACTGGACATGGTTCTTACAACTGCTCGTCGGAGCCTGGGCATAAAAGCAGTCGAACAAGTGAGACGTGGAGCTGATCGCAGCTTGAGCCACAATAATTTATGTGCATGTGACAAGAGAAAATTACCTTTAAACTCTGCACCCAACCAATCAATCTTGCAGCAGCCTGTTTTTGCTAGAAAAGGTGCCTCGGGCCAAGCCTATCAAGCTCAGAAAAAGAAAGGTTAAAATGTTCTAACATCATTATCTCTTTCTTTTCCTTTGGAGGAGAGGAGCCACAGGGACAAAGCCAGGATGAGTCCCCTTCCCGCCCCCAGCACAGATTCCCCCCAGGAGTCAGTAGGAATTTCTGTGTTCTGGCCGCCTTCATCTTCTCAGGGAGCAGAGAGCAGGTGATGGAGGGGACCAAAGACAAACAAGCTGGCATCAGAAAGTGCTCGAGAGGGGGGAAAACATCGCCACTGCAAGCTAGCAACCCTGCTGGGTGGCTGCAGGTAGCACGGGGACTTTAGGAACCCCCCCTCTGATCTAGGCTGTTCTGTGAGCCTGCAGCCAAGAGGGACTCAGGGAGTGATTACTCCCTGGAAATTATTGTCCCCTCCCTGCCAAATACGATATATGATCCATAGTCTCCCTCCCTGCAGCTATAGAGCAGGGAGCCTGCGCCAGCTGCGGCAGTCGTTCACGGAGGCCTCGCGGTGTGTGAGCCACCTCTCCTCACATGAGCAGGGGCTGCTTCTGAGATGGGCTTAGTGCTCCAGCTCCGTGGGATGCTTTGCAGGCTGATCCGGCTGGGCTCTGCTCCTGGCTATGGGGCAAGGACCTCAGCACCCCACAGCCCCTCCGCCTGCCAAGAACCTGCACCCACGGGGAGGAGGGTGAGCACCCTTCCTCGCATCTCCCACCACGAGCTGTGTGCAGCACAGCCCGCAGGGGCCCCACAAGCCCAGCGCTCAACCCACAGCAGGTTGCTCCTCTTCTTGTTAAGCATCCCATTCTGGATGCTCTGGTTGACTTCCCCCCATCAGTCAGTGCTGTCACCACACGGTTCCCCCGTGCCACAGACTGCTGGGGCAGCTGGCAGCACCACAGAGAGGCAATCTGCGCTGGAGCACCCATCGAGCGGCTTCCCGGAGCCCTCCGACACGCCAGAGAAAAATGACACCACGTCCTCACGTTTGCTGGCATGCATCTGCCGTACACCCGTCTGCTTCTTGGGCTGCGCTGCTGCTGTTGAATGGAAACTGCTCCTGGCTGTGACCGAGCTGAGATGTGGGGTGCTGGGGGTGTGCTCTGGCAGGCCTTGAGGGGAGCGCGAGGCAGGAGCTGACCTGGGATCCTCTGAACCAGGGACCTTGCGATAGGAAAGTGAGGCCCCTTCTAATGGCTTTCTCCCTCAGCTTTCCCACCGCAGGCTGTTTTCTGAAGTGGATCGACTTGTAGTGAGTAGGGGCAGGCTCCTGTTAGTATCGGTCTTGTGTTTATTAAAAAAAATGCAGCTAGTAAAGAGCTCAGGGCAGCACGCCTCAGAGTGTGGTTAGTGAGGGCAGCAGGAATAGGAGGTCCTGTCATAAGGAGGGACAGGAAAAGTGACCTCCTTCACCAGCTGGACCCACATTTTAGGGCCTCTTGCTGTTATACCTACTGCTTGCCGACATGTGGAGCGTGCCCAAGGCACGTGCTGTACCTCATCTGCCGTCCCTCCGCTGCCATCCCCGATTGCCTTCAGGGCAAGGGAAAGAGGAGAGCATGTACGCAGGGGTTTGTCGAGTGAGTGGATGAATACGTTCGCCGCGGAGGCAGAGGTGGAATATCTCTCTCCCCGTCTCTCCCCTTGCAGTTGCACCCAGCTCCCTCTGCTTGGCACGCTCCCCAATCCAGCCTGCCACCTTGCTTGATGAAGCTGTCTGTCACATTTCTCCCTTGCCTTCTCTCTCTCCTTTGCTTTCTCTGTCTCAATCCATCTCCTCGCCCTTTGCCTCTCCCTACGACATGCCCTTATTCGTGACTCCAGCTTGTTCCCTCTCTTCCTTGTTTTTCTGTCTCTTTTCTCAGCTGTGATCCCCTCTGAATTTCTCTCCTTCCTGGACCAGGGTGCAAGAATGGGGACCTGGGGGGGAACAGAGAAGGATGGGGGAGCCCCGTGAGGGCTGCTGTGCCTGTGCTCCTGGCAGGAGTGTGGTTGGATGCCTGGTGCGTGGCAGTGACCTGCTTCTCCTGCTTTCAGCGGCAGCCCAAGTTGGAAACGGAGTAAGGATCATCTCAGCCAGGTTTGTCCATTGCAGGAGAGGCTTTCCAGGAACTCTGGAGATAGCCCCACGTGTTTGGCAGAGAACCATGAGAAGCTAAGAAAAACTAAAGCCAGCTGCTGGTGCTCTGGCAGGCACGTTCCTCAGTGCCGGTAACCCTTTTTTATCCTCCTGTGATACCTCCTTTTAGTGAGACTGGGTCTCCAAAGCCTTTCGGCAGTGCGTGTCTCCCGGCTGCTTTTACACCTAAGGGAAACCTGAGATTGGCATCCAAATTCAGGAGCAGAAGGTGCTGCAGGCAATCTGTCTTCCTAGCACTGCATTAAACCCATTTTAGCTCTTTCAGCTAAATACCAGGTTATCTGTCCACCCACACGTCCTCCCCACTGCATCGACTGTGCGTAGTGCTGGGCCATCTGTAGGACTTCCAGCAGGACAAGGGGGTCCACAGGGGTTCTTGCATAACGTACTTTATGCGTGTTCGTTGGCCTTTAGAGTGGCATTTCTTCCCTTCCCATTCTCCTGGCTGGTCTCCAGCACTGGCGGTGAGTCAGAGGCTCGCAGGTCTATCCATTCGAGAAGTATGTCTGGAGTTGGAGGAACATGTGCAGCTTCCTTCTCACCTGTGCTGGGAGGTGGTGCTGAAACGCAGGCCAGGTGGGTCAAGGACCTTGAACACCATCAGGATGGCTAGCTTTGGAAATAACCTCTTTTTTTCCATGTTGAGCTCCAAGTGGGAGCAACAACCAACTCCCAGAGAAGAAAAAGGGAAGGGCATGCAGCAAATTTTACAGATGATTGCTGTGTGTAGAGCCCTGGGCCTGTCTGGGGGACTTTGTGTTTCTGGAGGAACGTGGAACATTTGGATGTGGGCCAGAAGAGAGCTGTGGGAATGATCAGAAGTCTAGACAGCATTGTCAGTGAGGAGAGATGGATGGAAACGGGTCTGGTAGGCCTAAAGAAGAGAGTCCTAAGTGTGAGATATGATTAACGACACGTAGGTACATAAGATGCAAAAGAAAGGAATAATCTGCTCTGCAGGAGAAGACGAGGAGGAATGGATTTAGACTGCAGCGAGAGAGACAGGCACTCCGCCTGTCAGTAAGAACTCAGCAAGAGTAAAGATAGCAAAACATTGAATCAAATTGCTTCGGGAGGCTGTGTAGCTCCGTCACTGGAGGGCTGTGAGGACAGACTAGACATGTACAAGGAGTGACAGATGCCACAAGTGACGAAGTCGAGCTGATCCATCCCTCACGTGGAGAAACAGGCTGTATAGGTCCTTTGGGTCTCTTCCACCGCTGCTTCTCGGACTGTGCACAGCCGTTGGGCTCAAAGGGTGGCAGGAGCCTGGGTAGAAAAACAGCTGAAAGCTGAGAGAAGTGCCTCAGCAAGGAGCCGAAGGAGCCTGGCCAGGAGGTCCTTACCCATTTCTTCTGCTGTGGCCGCCCTTCTCCCTTCCACCCCAGGGGCACGGTGTGCTCCAAGGAGTCTGCGTTTGGTGCCACTCCAGTCCAAGCACATCACACTAAAACCATCTGGCAGACAGAGGTAGGAATCGGTGTCAGGACTGCCCCTAAAAACGGTTCTCTTTTGGAGGGATGCAGATCTTTTCCTCATCTGCTGCCCTTGGAGGGCCAAAGGACCTAGAGGATATTGTCCCTCAGGTGTGATGGAAAAAATTAATTGAAGGCTTATTGTTCCCTGCTGGGAACGTTTGATGATGTTGCTGAATATTCACCTCGTGAGGCTTTGTCAGCATGTTCTGCTAATGAGATGGCACCTTTTCCTCGTGTGTAGTCACCTTGTGCTTTGGGACACGAGCCCATGAGGCTCAGGGTCTGCCTGAGGGGTGGATGTAGTATGATGAGTGCTCTTGGGGCCTTGTGCCACTGGGGACGCAGCGTGTGACATAAGACACAAAGAGGGGCAGGCAGCAAGCCTTGCAACCACTGCCATGCCTCGTAGCTATGATTTGGGTGGCTTCCAGGGACACAGGAAGCAACCAGAAAACCCCAGCGCAATGGGGATGCAGGCGAGGGTAGAGAAAGGATGTTTTGGGAGGGCGAGGAGCGAGTTAAGAGAGGAAGAACTATTTGGGGGCTGCAGGGAGCACGGAGCAAATCTTTGGGGCCTGCTGTAATGTTTGGATGAATGCATTTGGTCTTAATCTTTCTCCAGCTGTGGTGACCCGGGCTGCTGCTAACCTGGCCAGGCACGCTGCCAGAGGCTCTCTCCATTGCTCACCCATCGTCCACTCTCGTCCTGACTCTGACTCATGTTTTCTTGTCAGCATTTCTCTCCTGCAGATCGATTCCTCCTTGGCTCATCCCAGTGATTTTTAAGCGTAGAGAGAAACTTCCTCTTGGCGGGTGAGAGATAATCAAGCTGAATATTACCCATCTCAGAAGTGCAGGCAGTCCGCGAGCAGAGCCAAAGTCAATATCTTGGCAGATGCTGCTTTGCATTGATTTATCTTCTCTTGGAGTAGGGTAGATGGTCTCGAAGAAGGCAGCACGGTCACCTGGCCAGGCCCCAAAACATTTGCAGGCAACATTAGCTTCCTTGATTCGGTCTCAAGAAGCTGCTCACCTCAGTGTCTGGGGGTAGAGGAGTGTGGTGCCAAACTCACAAATCCCTCCTTTGCTCCTGTGTTCACACTGGTGTTACTTCTTGTGCCGAGACAGATCCTGGGCTCAGAGCACGGGCTCACGGCGCTGAGCTAAGCCGGCCTCATTTGCTGGCTTAATGGAGCAAGAAAACAATTGTCTGAGCTACTGCTGGGGCAGGGGAGAGGAGCAGGAGACCTGCCTGGAGGTGGCTCACAGCGTGGGGTTTTCCCTTGTGGGGAACCTGGCTGTGTCAGAGGGGAGAGAAGGGAGGAGAAACCTCTCTGTGGGCAGGAAGGGAGCATCCCTGCAGCAGGAGCGAGGGGGCGTGAAGGGCGCCCGGTGTGCAGGGCAGGGCAGGAGGAAGGGGGCTGGTGGTGGAGGCAGGCGGTGTGGGGACCTGTCACCAGGTCGGGGTGCTGCTCCTGGGCTTCACCCCATCAGGACAAGCAGACAGAGGTGTGTGATGCTGCCGTGCAGAGTTCCTGTGCGCTCGCTGTTTCCAAAGACCTGTGAGCTCTCCTCCTTCGCATGGGAGCTCCAGGTTTGGCTCTGGAAGGAAAGGGCCTCCAGCAGAGCAGGCAGGGGGCTCTTCAAAACCACAGCTAAAAAGAAACCATCTGTATGGTCTCAAGTAACAGCGAGTCATGTACAAAACCCGTCCCCTCAGGTACCAGCCCCTTCCCCCAGCCCCTCATCTCCCTGGCCTTTCGCAGCTCCTCTCTCCCCACCCTGCCTCTTTCACGCTCGAGCAGCGGGCACCGCGCGGACACATCTCCAGCTCTGCAGTCTCCCCGAGGGCCTGCACAGATGCTGATTGTCTTCATGCCCAGTTGGGGACAGCAGGGTTCGTTATAAATAGCATCAATTCCTTGCACAGCACAGAGAAAAGTTTCCCCTAGAAGTCCATCCCTCTGCTCCCAGGACTCGCCGGGAGGTCTCTGAAATGTCACAGTACGTTTGCAGCAGATAGTACCTCTGGAGGCTTCCCGTGGGGTCAGGTCTTGATCCAGGCAGAAAACGGAACGAGTTTTCTGAATCTTTCCTTGCAACCTATTTTTTTTTTTTTTTTTTTCCTGCCTTGTCCTCATCGTTTTTATGTGAACAGTACTTTCTGTTCAGAAGCGGCTTGGGACTGAAATAGGAGAAGCTGCAGAAGGCAGCGCTTACAATGCACAAACCTGATGTGCTGGGGAAATAAATGGGTCTGGAGCCGCGGACGCACTGGGGGCACCGGGCTGGAGCGGGGCAGGGGCAGGGCTGTGTCAGGGATTGGGGGAGCAAAGGGGCTGCTGTACTGTCACGTTCAGAGCGAGCAAACATTCCTATAAGAAAGTAACATGCTTTTCCAGGATTAAAAGGCTCCTGCTCCTGCACCCCTCCAGGGCCGCTTTGCTGCGGTAGGAATCCGTGCTGCTCAGAGGAGCCCAGAGCAACCAGCTGCTGGGCCCCTCTCCATCAGCCCTTTCCATCTCCCCAGCAGACTCCAGGCTCTCGGCGTCCCCTGCTTCAGCTCCGTTTCAGCCGTGGGCGCTGCTGGGGCTGGTGTTTCCATCAACAAGCATCCCTTCGCCAGGGGCTGGTGGCCACAGGGCCAGCACCGTGCTGCCAGCTGAAGATCTCCCCTCAGGGATTGGCCCTGCTGGCACATACGCACAGTGATATTTAAATGAGAGCTGCTCGTATACGGTTCGAGGAGCGATAGGAGCAGTACCGAGACCTGGATATCCCCCACCTGGTGCGTGCCTTCCGGCTGCTCCCGAGCCTCTCCGATCGGGCCGTTGCGCCATACATTATGCCGTCCGCCTCTGTGATTTCTGCCCTGTCCTTGCTTGTTCCCCGGCTTCCTTTGTGTTTATTATTCTAATTTATTGAGTTACCTGGAGTGTTCCTGCAGATGCCAAGGCTGCTTTGCAGAAATTAATGATTGTGCGTTCTGCTTGGTGGTGCCTTGTGTAGACATTGCTTTTATGGGATGGAGCTTAAAATATGCTCAGGGAAAATGAAAATGTTAGCCTCTATTATAAGCATGCATAGATAAGTTGTTGTCAGATCCGTGCCAGAGCACGTGGAATTACTTTGAGATTGTTTAGTTCAGTGGCCCCTGCCTTTTCCGAATCTCAAGGTGTTTTAATTAATTTACTCTGTGAGACAAGTCACTGTTGGTCTGCACGTTTAGCAGTGGGAGAAAACGAGGCTCAAAAAGGAGATTTGTCTCAGCAAATAGGTGGCTGGCCATAGACAACTAAAACCAGCAGGCTGAAATACTGATGTGTAGGTCCTGTTCAGAGCTCTGCTGCTCAATGGGCTGCTGGACCAGGATATCACACGAATGTCTCCTAACATAGCAGAAAAGCAGAACATCTCAGCGGTGGTCTGAAAGGCCAGAGCTGGTGGTTCCAGTTCACTGGAAATGAAGCTGTATTCAGGGAGCACGCAGCTTCTCTGCTTTCTTGAGAAAGTCACTGGGCATTGCTCATACTTGGTTCCCCAGTCCATGAAATGGAGGTTCTGGTCCAAGGGATGAGCGGGTCAGAGGGAGCCCACATTCACGCTTCTCTGTAAAGGATGCAAAAAAAGTCCAGAAGGGAAAGCTACAGATAGCAGCGTGTTTTGTTGTTTTTAGACCTATTTGCTTGTTTTTCTGGAAAGGAGTAAAGCAAGATATCCAAAAGCAGTGGTTGCATGATGCGTTGCAGCTCACTGGGCTCTGTGGGGAAGATCCAGACGGGGCCATAGGAGATGACAGATCTGTAAATCTTGGAGGTGTGTCTGCAGCAGGTCCTTTCGAGGACTGACACTGTAAATCTGTGGCAACGAGCTGTCTGTTCCCTACCAGCTCACCGAGAACAAGTGCATTCCCTGATGGGTCGGTGCCAGATCCAGCATTTCTTGGAGATCACTCAAAGTCACCAGGGGTGACAAATGATACGGGGTGGAATTTTTAGCTGCTGGCACTTAAGCCATATGAAAGGGAAATTTCTTTCCAGGTCCTCCATGAGCTTGTTAAATGGGTAGGACGGGCACTTCCCTCTCTTGTCTGAGAGTGCACAAACCCTTCAGAGAGAGTACTTTTCAAACAGACTCTTAACGTATGTGAATCTCCTTCCAAACAGAAGAATTTATGAGACACCAGGTGTTAGAAGACTTTTAAATCAGTACCTTGCATTTCTTAACTGGCATTGTATAGGAAAATAGAAAACTTACTGAACTGGGAAAATATGCAAAATAAATTGCTGATAGGAGGAGTTTCTTCTATGCCCCAGACGGATTGTTTCCTGCTTGTGGTCAGAAGCAAGAGGATTTATATCACCCATGTTGGGGAGAAGTTGTGCGGAGGGGTTTTCCCATCGTGTATTATGTGACCTTTCATATTCTTGCGATTCACGTAACTGTCTTGCCCTCCTTTTATGAATAGTGTTTGGCCTTGGCAATGTGTAGTAGCAGTGATTTCCACACAGAGTACAAAAACAGCAGATCCTAGCCAGCCTCAAATGGGCAATGTTTCAGTTGTATGGGATGTTCCCTTGCTTTACAGGGTGTTTGCTTCTCTGTACTCTCTGTTATTTTATATATCCAGTCTGATTTGTTTCCTCTTGAAAGCAAAAAGGCCCAGTCTTTTCAGTCTTCCTTCTCACAGAAGTTTTGCTAGGCCTCTAACTCATTGCTGTCACCTGTCCCTGAACCCCTTTTATTTCTATAGCATCTTTTGCAGGTAGGGTGACTTGATGTAGAATATTGTATCGCAGCGCACTACTGTGCTTGGCCTTGGGTTTTCTCTTGGTGTATCCTATCATTACACTTGTGCTTTTGCCAGTTACGAGCAGAGGATTTTCATGAATTTTCCATATGCAGATCTTCTTTTCTGAGAAGCCAACAAGATAACTCAGATGAATCTCTCTAGGGCATTTATCACCCATCATTGCATGCCTGGTCAGAGCTCTTGTTTAAGGCAACATGTGTCTAACAGAGTACCTGTTTCTCAGTTGTTTGTAAGCTGAGTTGCTACACTGCTTGCTCACTTGCACTCATTTCATGGAGCCATGGTCTGCTTTTCTATTAATTCTTAAAATTTGTTAAGTTTTTTAACACCATCTCCTTGCCTCCCCTGCCATCTTTGAGTTGAGGCATCATATCTGAAAATTCTGTAAGAAGGCACCCGTGGAGGGGTTGCGGTGCTCCTCTCATCACTCAAGCACAGTCACCTCTGAGGCAGAACCTGGCAATTATTAAATGGCACACGGCAGCAGGTTTAAGACAAGAAGTGAAGAAGAAGGATGTATCCAATTGAAACTGTGAGGGGAGCTTGAGAAGGCAGATTGTAATTAAACTAATCAGAATTCAGACAGAACTACTGTCTTTGCGCCTGACACTTTTGATAAGTGTCAAGCGATCTTTGATTATGAACAGTCTTTTCCTTTGTACCCTTAACATACTAAAGATATTGTCCAAGGAACGTGCTGTCTCCAGCAGTAAGCCCAATGAAGCTAAAAGGCACTAAATAGTTTCTTTTACTAGAGCAAAACAAAAGCCACCTGCACAAAACCTTTGTGAGTCCCAGCCTCCTGCTGAGCCCAAGGACAGCGATATTCCCAGAACTCTGCCTTTGTGTACACTGTTCGTCTGAAACTTATTGCAATATCTTTCAAAGGTCATTAGATCTCTTTTTTTTTTTAACAGGTGAAGGCAGAGGAAGTAGCAGCATTCAGATGGAAGAAGTAGGCATGGAGGCTGCTGAACGAGGCGTAGCCATAGAAATCAAGAGATAGAAAAGGAGGAGTATTAGCGTGTTTCCTTAGAGCAAACACTTCTAGGCTTGCCTGTTACTTGATTGCTTAACAAATCATTGCAATTATTTCAGCCGAGCATTACTTGAGCTAAGTTATTTCATATTGAACACGAAATCCTTTTGCCTGTAACAAACTTCTTACACTGTATGACTGACCTCGGTTTGCAGAAGAGTCCACTGGAGAGTACAAACTGCAAATGAAAAAACACTTGTGCAAAATACAGGAAAACTGCTTGGTGTGGTTTTTGACCTGAAATGCGCCCTCATAAGACACTGGTCACGGAGACAGAGATCACGTGGTATTCCACAGAAATCCAGCCGTGAATAGTTGATTTACTGTTATCCTTCCTGCTACTTGAGTTGAGGGCGGGGGGGTGAAAGTTGGTATTCCAAGTGTGTGTTTCTGAAGAGCAATAAATCTCGGTATGTCTCTAGTAAGTGTTTTTGATCTCCGTCTAGCAGTAATTCCAACTTATTGTGTTTTAGTGCAGGAAACGCGTATTGGTATGTACTTTCCAAAATCTGCAGAGAACATGGGGATGCGTTTGCTGTTAGGACGTGAGAAATAAAATCTGATAGGTTGATCGCAGAGGCAGACTTCAAGGTCTCTCCTCAACCTTCTAGGAAGAAATCAATCTCCCCTATTTTCAGGACACTACCTTCTTCTTTGCTTCTGGGAGCGTGCAGCTGTGGAGTCCTTTCAGATAACCAGGACTCCGGTACTTGACAAAACAAAACAGCCTTTCATAGCAACATCATCTCCTTCCCACACCGCCTTTCCTCCCAGGGAGCAGTTTGCCTCCCACCACGTCTCTGTAAGTTCTCTGTTCATTCCTCCAAAACATTTTACAACTCTTTAATTAGACACGTATCTCCAATTTACTACTATTTAAAAGGGTAAGCAGTTAATGTCGTAAGACCGAGAATGCTTGGTAATTAATTATTAACTCCAAAGACCTGGCTATCTCTCCAACCAGCCTTGTCTCAAATTGCATCTCTCTCTGTTAAAACCTCTGTTCACAGTAATTAAATAGTAAGGAGGAGGAGCACCTTGGAGCCTGCCCAACCAAGTCTGTCTGACACCGAGAGTGGCTCTGCCACGCTGCCCTTTTTCATCTGACTATCCGGCACGGGCGTCGTGGGAAAATAAATTTTCCTGACCCCAGGTGCTCTCTGACTTTGTCCAATGGAGACTTCTGCAGATAACCCGGTGGGATCCCCTCTGTGGCACTACTGCCAAAACACAGGGCCGGCTGGGATCCTCCCCGTCCCTGGAGGAACAGCACGTCCTGGGGGGCTGCAGGTCTCAGCCAGCAGCGCTCCCACCTTGTGCCCAGAAACTGAAGTGTTAAGAGCTGAGGAGGTCAGTGTGTACCGCTGGCCCTGAACACCTATCTCTACAGCATCCTGCAGAGCAGAGACTCAGCCGTGCTTGGCTCAGGTTCTGCTCTTAAAAACATCCTTCAGCCAAGAGCTTTGCAAGCGGAAACGCTCGTGCATTGGTAACAGATGTTTGCTAAGTGTACACTGTGCCTTATGCGGAGATACAGGAGGAGGATGATTGATGGGGGAATGGGTTGTTTGCAGCGAGAACGTGCTGGAAATGATATCAGTGGGTTTACAACCTAGGGTGGATGCTGGCCAGCTGGATGCATGACTCTTGTCTCCTCGGTGAGAGGTTTTAAATACAGATGTGTCCAGGTGCAGCGAGCGTGAGGACGATGTGGGAGATGGCGTGACACCTGGGAGAGCGAGCCTGGGAAGCCCAAGGTGTGTTCTCTGTGCTGCTGGCTCACTGTGCTTTTTGGCACACCACTTCCCCTTCCTAGATTTCCCTTATCTACTGCATGACAGAGATAAAGATGCTTAACACCTTCCAAAAGTGCCTTGAGAATGAAAAGTGCTAAATGGCATTGGGGAAAAGCAGGGTTGCTTTACTGTCTCCTGGCCAAATTTCGCTTTGGTTGGCTATTTAATTGCCTCTGTACTTTCAACTGGAAGGGATATTCTTCAGAGCTTCCTTAAACTGTCTTGTGGTGCATCTGTGCACTGCTAACAAGCGAGGCTTTTCAAGTCTAAAGGGAGATGCCCTTCTGTGATGAGTGAAGTGATCGTTCATTGTTCCCTTCCCCATCTCCCAAAGGTGCTGCCAGGCTTTAATGAACTATTCATCAAGTGCTTTGAGATCTTTTGATGGAAGTGGTCCAGGCAAGTACATGATTCTCACCGCATAGCGCCAGGGTGACATCCAGCCATTTACTGATTGCCTTCATCTGCAGTGAGTGGCCCCTTTCTCTGGGTGGGGGAGTCCGGCAGCAAAAACCCTGCTGCAGACTCAACGTGTGAAGAAATAGGGAGCTGCAATTATGACAAGCTCCTCTTTTGAAGTGTTTGAATTGGCT
Source organism: Nettapus auritus (assembly GCA_011076525.1). Taxonomy (NCBI): domain Eukaryota; kingdom Metazoa; phylum Chordata; class Aves; order Anseriformes; family Anatidae; genus Nettapus; species Nettapus auritus. Next base: position 85,700,756 of record CM021765.1, read on the forward strand.
GGAACTGTGGAAAGGAGGGGAGGGTTAGGTTTGGGGGGTCGTTTTGTGGGGCGTGGGGCTTTGTTTTTGTTTGAAGTAGGGGTTGCCTTTTGTTCTCGCCGTCAGTCTGGGGAACAGAAGAGGCTGTTTTTTCCAAACTAGTCAGAGTCTGTTGCTCTGGGTTGGTCGGAGCTGAGCTTTTGTGTGCAAGGCTGTCTTCTGTGCAGCCCTTGTAATTTTACCTCTGTAATAAACCTCTGTGCATAGTGGGACTCAAGTACATCTGCTCCGCCAATAAATCCCGTGGCCTCAGCGTGGTTTCCCTTGTCTCTGCGTGTGTGGATGGATGGCGAAGCAGGTAGGAGATGAACATGTCAGTGAGGGGGAAGTCTGAACTTCACGCATAAGTCTCCCCTGCCTGGACATACAGTTACCTGTTTTATAGTGCCCCATTATTTCAGTGTCATATTTTGAAAAGGCTGAGCCTCAAGGAAGACAATGCATTTCACTCCTGCTGTCACAAAGATCCTGCCCTCCTCCTGCTCCAAGCAGCCTGCTTCTGTGTGCTGGGGAAGCCCTTCCTTACTTTCTGACTCCACATAGCTCAGCTCTTCCTTTTATTACTTTTTGCATCTCTTTCTCATTTTCCCTTTCACCCCCTATTTCTGTTTGTTTCTTTTTAACTCTCCCTTCTCATTCTGTCTCTTACTCTTCTCCTGGCAATGCCACTTCCATACCTTTCTGCACAAGTTGCCCCATCCTTTGGTCTTCCCTCTCACAGAGCGGGGTTGCTGATAGCTGTCTCCCTTGTAAAGTGCCCTGCTTATTCCTGCTGTGGCCATGCCTGTGAGTCAGAGCTGAGTCCTTATCCCTCTTTACTGGGCCCTGAGTCCGGAGAACAAAAAAGAGAATCCTCCTCCAGGGAGCTTATGCTCCGAGCACCAGGGATAAGAGGTGAATACAGACAGCGAGTGCATGGAAAGCACGAGATACTGCAGGTCAGTGTAATATCGGCAGGCAGGCCCTACACAAGTGCCTAAATAATACTGTTCCTACTTCCATTTCCCTTTCTGCTGTCTTTTCTATCCTTTTAATCACTTTCAGGTCGTCTTTTTCTTCCATCCTAGAGATTATAGGGCTTTGTCATTTTGCCTCCAAGCAAAGGGAAAGAGTGCAGAGTGTTTTCATTAGGCCAGAGGCTGGAGGGAAGGAGCGAGCCGTGGTATTTGCTAGCTTTAATCTTTATGGTAATACTTTGGTAAATATCTGCTGTTCTTTCTCTCCTGTCAGTGTGGCAGCCTGTGAATGATATGGAGCTGAGATCAGGGGAAGAAGAGGGAACTGCAGAGAGGATTAGAAGGTTAAGATAGGATTACGGGGTCAGAACGGGAAAAAAAATAGAGAGAAAAGAAACAGCAAAAGAATGGAAAAGAAAATGAAGTGTAGTGGTTGTGACAGTGGAAGGGAAGGCAAGTATACAGGGTACCAGAGAAGATGAGACTTTTATGAATGGGTCGATGCATTCAGAGGTCCTAGAGTCAATAGTCTCTCTAAAATGATTTATTGAACAAAAAATCATTTGTTCCGTGTTGCCCCACAAAGACTTTTCTTCTTCGGTCTAGGGAAGGGAACCTAGCAGGGCTGAGCAGAGGGATGCACAAACACCACATCGCCCCGGCAGCCCTGCTCGGACAGGAGAGTACAGTGGGTGTGAAACCAAGGTAGGTGAGACCATCAGGAGAGGTGTGTGAATTGCCACACAAGTGGAGGAGCTGATAGTGGGAAAGTCGTTGCCTGACTCTGACAACTCACCCACTCCCTCGTGGTCCTGCTGTTCGGTGCCCTACTTTCAGACTGCCTCCTGCTGAGAGTGACAGAAAAGGAGACAAGGTGCAAGTGCCTGCTTCCTTGAACTCCCCTGCGTGGAGTCCAGGGAACAGCTAGTGAGGAAAGTTCAAATTCGGGACTTTGAAGGTCAGGGCAGCTGCAGTCCTGCTTTTGGTTTGTGTAATCAAAAGGAAAGAATGGGTGAAGCATGTCTGGACTGAGAAGGAAGTGACCCAGACCGTTGCACACATTTAATATGTTTGGATGAATTAAACCAAACAGGTCAAATGTCTGATCTGCTTCTTCTCCTCTAAAAAATAATGACACGAGAAAAGCTAACAAGAATGCAGCATCAAGGTTTGGTAATGAAGCTCTGGGAGTCAGGGCATAATGAAAGCCTCCCTCGCTCCGTGTGAACTCAGCAATACATCCAAAGTGTTCGCACCTCTGGCAATGCTAGTGGAACATAAGCGTTCCTCCTCTCTTTGCTCGTCACATAACAGAAAGGTGTGGAAGCTGCGAAATGGCTCCTGACCCGCAGTCAGAGAGGGGACAGTGGGATGCAGCAAGCAGGGAGCTGAGCACGGCTCACACGTGGTTTCCCAAGCAGTCCCAGAGGGAACATAGTCGCTGGCATACGCTGTTGTGTAGGCTCTGCTGCCGTGTTAGCACGAGCCTTGCAGCAGGCATCAATGCCTTTCCAGAAGCGGGGATTAGGAGAAAGGAGCGCACCACTCCCTCTGCTTTGGACTCGGTGCATTTCATGATTGAACGCAGCCTGTACTCCTTACATTATTCTACACGCTGTTGTTTGGCACCACCTGGACAAGTGGCACCTCCCTGTACCCAAAGAGCAGAGCTGTGCAGTCCTCCTTGAGCACCCTCCACAGGTAGAGGTGGATTTGGGCTGGTCTTTGTGTGACGGGGAGGGGTGTTTCTCCTCTCCTTTGTGATTTCTTCTCCTGAGACAGGTTCTGCTCCTGTCACGGCATGTAGTCACAGAATGGCTGAGGTGGGAAGGGGTCTCTGGAGATCATCTGGTCCAACCCCCTGCCAAGCATCACCTAGACAGGATCACACCCAGGTGGGTTTTGAATATCTCCAGAGAAGGACACTCCACAGCCTCTCTGGGCAGCCTGTTCCAGTGCTCTGTCACTCTCACAGCAAAGAAGTGTTTTCTCATATTATTTCTCATATAGTCGCTGCTTTTCTCTGTTTATTAAAGGAGTGAAGGTTCATTTTAGCTTTTTCCCTCCTTCCTTCTCCGTTCACCCTTTGAAAAGCTGGAGGCAGCCAGTTCTGCACTCTCTTACATCTCTGATACAACTTGGTCATTCTGTGGAGCAGGGCAAGGTGCTTGCTGGCAACCAAAGTTGGGATGCTCTTAAAATCCAGGCAGCTCTTTTCTTCAAGTTCACAGTCCTTTTGGCCATCCCTTTTTCTCCGCCTCTGAGCTCTCCCAGCCTTCCATTTGTGTCCTTGCTTTCCGAAGTCACCCTGTAATGTGTCACTTTTGTGAGATAATGCTCAGTGCTGAAGCACAGGGTTTTTGCTCTCTTGGACCGTGTTCTCCTGACTAGTTAAGATCTCCAGAGGTGCTCCTGGGCTTTATGTAATTTCTATCTGCATCCAGACAGCCAGACCTCGTCTCATTTTACTTGCATTTAACAATAAGCTGCTTTTCCTTAGCTGTAAGTTGCGAATTATCAGAAATCATCAAACCCTATCCATTAAAACTAAATATATAGTCCCTAATCAAATCCAGGTCAGTTAATCTGTCTGGCTGCGGAATGGTCCCAGGGCAGGACTAGGACAACTGCTGTATATACAGGGGTGGGAAATTCTTTGATGTATTTCACTAGGGGCCACACAAGACATTTCTGATATAATGCGATTGTTCAGACGAGTGCCTAAGCTGCCTTGGCTCTGTGTATTCATCTTTAATTATTAAAATAGGACAGATAATTCATAACCCTTGAGGTCTTTATTTTCTGACAGTGAAATTCAATGTATGCTTTGCCAGGGGGGAGAAAGGTGGATTCCAACAGCAAAAGAACAAAGCAAGAGGAGAGGAGAGAGGATGGAGAAAGAGATATTAAAATACAAAGCATGTTGAAAATGAGAGGGAGAATGAAGAGTAAGCGGGGAGAAAACACAGAATAGCCTAATGGGTAATTGTACCTACTTTATTGTCAGGAACTGGTCTGCATTAAACATGGCCATGTTGTTGCTTGCTCTCAAATGCAACTAGATGCATTGATCTCAGTGGTCTCTTCACTTCTGTGTTGCGAGGAGGGGCCTGATGACCCCATTGGGTAGGTACTTTGTAGGGAGAATGAGGCATGGTCCTTACTCCAGTGATCTTGAAATGCATGTGTTTGCATCGACTTACCAGCAGAGCCAGCTGTCAAATAACACCATCTTTGGGGCGGTGTTTTCAGAGTTTGGAGGACACGGTTCAGAAGAGGTAAGGGATGGAAAGGGGAAAATAAAAGCAGACAGCAGAAGAAAATACAGATAAGGAGGAGAGGCTCATCCCACAAACGGGCTGTGATGAAGTTGGAGGGAATTAGGACAGACAAACCACCAGGTAATGGCATAAAGGATAGACGTCTAGATCCCAGCAAGTAGAGAGGCAGTAACGTGGATGTCCTCTTGCTAGGTCACTGTCAGTCAGTATAAATGCTGCCGTATATTCACAGCCAAAGGGGCTTAGCAAAGCTAATGAGCAGGGAGAGAATGAGGAACTGGGGAAGGAGAATTTCTCTGTTAAAACTCTGGCTGGGAGAGGATGTCTCTGTGCAAAAGGATTTGCAAGGCAAAACAGCCCACACTAGTGCAATAAATAAGCAGGGCTAGGAAGACGGGAGGGAGGAAGGGAAAAGCTGTAGTAAGGAAATGGGAGAGGCTGGTGTATTTGCCCTGTCTAAATCTGCTTGGTCCCAGTAATTAGAAAGAACATACTGAGAGTGCTCATCAGAGTTGCAAGTTTAATGACTCAAAATTACAGCAGCCTGACATCCATTAAGCTGCAGCATTTGTTTTGGAAGTGTCATTTTTCATGAGGGAACATTGTCAAAGCACTGCCCAGTCTTATGCTGGCAGAGCTTTCTCGTGGCAACCCAAGATTGGCACGGCAGGAGCCTGCAGGGCAGGAGCGAGGTGTTTGGCCAGAGACGGGTTTGGGAAACCTAGGGTTGGGTGAGCAGGGCTGCTGCAGAGTGGGCAGGGGGCACTGGGAGGACTAGGTTAAAGTATACCTAGCACCTTCCCCCACTTGTGACATTGCTGTTTCCAAGTATTCATATGCCGCCTGCATTTTTCCTTTATGGGAAGTGCAGTTTCTGCTTTGTTTTGCCATGCTGAGCTGGTGGCATGAACTCTGCCATGACTGGAGGCTATGAGGAAACTGCTGTCCTTAGCCATGGGGGAGCAGAGAAGGACCTGCTTTTGGTCTTGCCCGGGGTTGTATTCCTCTCAGGGCATGGAGTTACAGCAGGGATTAACTAGCAGTGCTCTCCTGCACGTCCCCAGCTAAATGGCCATGTGCTTGCTCTCTGCCTTACTTTTTCCCTGCAGTAATGTGAAGGCAGCGGGGTTTCGCAGAAAGGCTCGTTCTTGGACAAGCATGCTAGCAAAGATCACTTCAACAAAAATACTGCAGAAAAGTAAAGTGTTATCTTTAGAACAAGTCTCTGTACTTTGAGCGATATGACCTCTAGTGAAGGTACAACTTGCAGACAGTGGCAGGGGATGAAGCGTTAGGACTGAAAACCAAGCTTTTTCCAAGTTGTGGTGAGGAACTTGCTGAGCGTCAGCTCATGCAAGTATACCAGAAAATATATCTACATTTTTCATTCCATTTTCATTTTATCTTAAGCACTGAGGCATCACCAAACCAGAAAACCACAAAATACCTTACTTGAGAGCCCGTGACCTGTCAGCATGAATCTGCAGAGCGTGTTGGGCATTTCAGCAGTTCTGGCTCTCTGCAGTGAACCTGGAAAGACACCAGGTAAACTCATTAGAAACCAGTAGGTCCATTAGTGTTATAAAAGAAGCATGTTTTCTGTGCCTCACGTATCACAGCACTGTTGGGTACTGATGATGCACAAACTGTTTAAGTGTTTCTAGCAGGTGGATTTTATACCGTTCCTGCTGAGTACTTCCTTTGGTACTTGGTAATGGTCCCCAGATGTATAACAATGTTGGTGTTTCAGTACCAGCAGCTGCGGTAGCTCACGTTCATCTTTTATCTCTTGATTATCGATTTCCAAAATACGTTTCGCAGTGTCAAAACTGTGGTTGAAATCTGAGCCAAACCTGGGAATTAGTATGAGTTAGTGGAGTTTTAGCTCGGTCTTTAGACCAGTGGTTGCATGACCTAGGCCAGTAAGCAGGGATACCAGGCGCTGTGACCCTAGACAGCACAAATTATGCCAGTAAGTTAGCGAGAGGGCAGGAACCAAAAGGTCTGTACAAGTTCCCCTCCTGTAGAGAGAGCATTCACTGCAAAATTTAGAGCCCATTCAGAACTTTTCTTGCACATTTCTGAGTATTTGAACACCGGGTTCCTTGGGTCTGCTGCTGCTCAGAGCGTGCTGCTACCTTGCAAATTTTGTTCTGCACGCTAAGGATTCATATCACGTCCCTGCAGATATTTGATATCTGTACGTGTGGAGCTGTTAGAGCAAAAGACTCATGACAACGCCTTAGGACAGCAAGCAACAGTGAGAGCAGAGTTTCAGGAAGCCAGTACAAGAGCTGAAGATTGGCCAGCAAAGGAGCCAAACCCTGCCTGTTTGTCATCCCTCGGAAACAACAAGGGGCTGTGAGACAGCTTCTGCGTTTCAGCTGAGGAGCCCCGAGCCTTTGATTCCTTTGAGACAGGGACCGTGGCACCCGACTTCATTCCAAGTGGAGGGAGTCAGCTTGCTCTTCCATGACTTCTTTAATCACCTTCCCGCTGAAGGTTGGCTGCTTTTGGCTGCGTTTGGATCCCTTATATTTTCCTCTCTGCACCATCTGTTCGCAGGCTGGATTACAGTTGCCGCCAGTTAAAAAGCAGATTGTCTTGGCCCAAGGTCAGGATCGCAGCCCCGGTGCTCCTCCTGCCTCCCGTGGATTTACACGCTGCATGGAGGGCTCGCCACCCGTCTGCTGCTTCCCCCGAAATTCCCACCTGCTGCTGCGGAGAGATGCTGAGGCCCTTCCTCCTGTGCCTCGCTCCTCTCCGCCTGTCCTTTGTCCTCCTGCATGCCCTCCATTTGGCTCGGTTTAAAGGCCAGGGATAGCGGGGAGAAGGTAAAAGTGCTGGCTGTCAGCCTTGATTTACCTGCAGTGACACGCTGTGCTCAGGCCTGTCAGCACACCGGCCTCAGCATTCATCAGCGCTGCTCGGAGCAGTGCTCCTCGCCAAATCGCTTTGGTGGCTTCTGAGGGACGTGTGGCCCTGCTCTGCCCTGCTAGAGGCTTGGAGGTCAATGGTGAGGAGATGCTGGGCATTAGGGTGTTCGTCCTGCCATCCTACGTTTCGTCTCACTAGCCATGCTCTTCATGAAAAAAGTGGGCCAGTGCTTTTGTTTGCCAGGGCCAGGTGGTGTCCAGAGGATCCTGATGAATAGCAGGTGGAATCCCCAATTAATATTAGACTGAGGAGAGCTGTAGAGCATCTGGGAGGCCTACCCTTGGCCTCAGGACAGCTTGCAGTTACCTGCTCAGTGACTCTGTGGCTATCTGGGGCCATGGAGCCAGCTAGCTTTCCCACGGCGATAGCTAAGACTTTTCAGAAACAGACTATTCATGCTAAGAGTGCTTCTTCCTTATCTGGAGCCTGATGTTGCCCTCTCCTGACTCCCCAGATACGGCAGCACAAATTCACGTGAACCATGGTGCGGTACTTGATGGAACCAGCTGCATTGGTCTCCACCTTTCCTTTACTTCTGAACTGATTGTGTAGACTCTTTGCAATCGCTGCTTGATTTTCTCTTCTCTTGTTCCACCTTAGACCCTCTTTAATTTGCCCTCTGTGCTTTAAGGGCAGTACTGGGCCTCAATCAGCTTCTTTGTGGCAAATTGCAGGGCTCTCCTGGTGCTCCCTTGCCTGGTTTGACATAGCACGTTCCCTTATTCCACTTTCTTCTTTCAGCTTTGAGTCACTCAAAGCATTTCATCTGTCAGTGCCCCATCCTTGTGAACTCTGTGGATCAAAAAGGGCTGTGTCCTTGGTCTCTGCTTTCCAGATGATCCCATTGCCATATCCAGGTTCAACCACCCAAAGCAACTTCTCGACCTGCTGCACCCTGACCCGTCACGTGCTGTCTCCAAACCTCTCAGTCAACAAATGCTCACAGCTCAGGCTGAATATTGTTAAAAAAACTGCTTGCCTTTTCCTTTCAATTCTCTTCACTTCAGTCTTTTTATCACTCCTAATGAAGAAAATATCCTCCCAGTCACGTCCTCGTGCAATATGAAGGCTAGTTATTTTCTCCCTTGTATTCTCCCCAGCCTGTTTCTTCCTCTACCACATACAGAAAAATTCATCTCTTCTTCTCCTTCTCAGTGTTTAAACCACTTGTTCACGTCTTAATCCTCCTTAGTCTTGATTATTTTAACAACTTCTCCTTCCCTACTTCCTTGAAAGTCAGTCCCTTTTTTCTGGTCTGCATAAAGCGGGCATGCTAAGACCGGCCCTTTTCCTCTACCACTGTGAACTCCCTGCCACTGCCTTTCTGTTTGCTCAAGCCGATCCCCTTTGGACTTGAAGCTCCTTGTCCTTGCCTTCATGTGACCCTACACAAGCCTGCCAATAATTCTAATCCAACTTTCATGTTGCCTACATTTTTATAACAAATGAGTTGTCCCGGTCATCTCCCACCACTATATCTCAGATACTTCCAGCAACACAGCCCCCCATCTGGGTCTGTTTCTCTTCTGTAACCCTCCAAAGTATTTATTTTTTCCTTAACTTTCTCAGTGTCAAGGGACTAACCCTTCCTGTCTCCTTCGCTCCACGCATTTCCTTTGGCAACAAAGGGTGCTTGCTTTGCCCTCAGCTGGACCGTGCTCAGTGACTTACCCACCCACTCAGCTGCCCTGTAATCCAGCCATCCCTGCCAAAGGTTTAGTTCCTGCCACCTCAGTAATCCATCCTGCATACTGCAGCCCCCGCAAGAAGCTGGGGGTGCTGGGCTGGGGGGGACGTGCCCCAGATCTGGGGTCTCTTGTGGAGGTGGCAGGGTTAGGAAGACCCGGTCAGTTGTGTAAGATCACTGTGTAAGTGCTGTTACCTTCCCAAGCGTGACTCAACCAAAGCTTATTTGGAGTGTAGGTGATGTGTCCCAAGAGGAAGGGACGGATTCCTCAGTCTCATCACCTATTTTTGGCTTGCTTTTGCTCCTGGTGCCAAAAACACAGCACGGCATCCGACTTTTGCAGTAGAAACAATCCTGTCAACCCTGCCTTCCCCGGTTGCACCTTTCAGACCCCTTTCCCTGCTGCACACCCTTGCTTATCAGTAGAAAGTATTGAAGCATGGAGGAAAGCATCTAGCGGCCTTTCTGGAGCCATGTAACAAAGTGAGTGGGTACAGCAGAGGGGTCTCAGGAATGAAAGATGGGGAGGCACCCCTCCTGCTGCAGGGCCTGGGAAGGAGGAGGCGCAGAGCTGGCCCTGGGCTGCTCCCATGTTTAGCAGTATGGGTTCAGGCAGGAGATGACCCCTTCTCCTTCCCTGACCTGGGTGGATGTAGGAGGTGTCCACGTACTTGTAAGGTTTGGCTCAGGCTGGGCCTGCGGCCTGCTGCCAGCCCAAGAGGCCCGGGACAGCGCTGAGGGGCTGCCACTGCTTGGATTTGGGCTATTAAAAGCCAATACTCTAATGAACCAGCAATGGCACCTAATCAATGTGTGAAAAATGGGTAATTCTCTCTAATGCCCTGTTAATGTTCTCATAATGATCTGTCAGGGAACTCTGGCTAATTATTGTCATGGCAATTTGGCACAGGTTCGCCTGGGATAATGTGGCCTGGGTGAGCAGGAGCACGTATTGCCACCCCTGTCCCGGTGCTCTGCTCTGCTGCTCTTCCCATTTTCTCCCGCTTCTCCCTTTCTTCTGGTATCTCCCTTCCCTGGTCTCTCTTTTAATTAGGCAATTAGTCGATTGATTAGTTAATGTTTGTACAGCACTTTCAACGTCTATAGTATTAATTTGCTGTTCTTTGTTATTGCTCCTTTGCTTCTGTCCTTTTACTTGCTTTTCTGATGTGGCTGCCCATCTTCTTTCTTCCCCTTTCCCCTCTAACTCCTGCCTCTCCTAGAGGTCCAGGACAGGTTTGTTTCTGCTGTTTTTCCCACTAACCCAAGGACTGTTCTGTGATGTCATAGGGTACCAGTGATATCATATTCAATACCTCATAATCCCTATTTTTCCAGCCTTCATGCTACCCTGAGGCACCTGATTTCCCCTGCCCTGACTTTTGTTCTGCTTGCTGCACATAAATCTGAACTCTGTACTGCACTATCCTGAAATTCTCCGTGCGTATCGTAGGGCTAGTGTGCTTGCCTGGCCTTGCCAAGGTTCCTGGAGATCAGGCAGGTGTGCTCTCATTCTTGAAATTCTCTGCAGTTCATGTGGCTGCGTGATGCTGGAACATTTATCCTGGTTTACTGGCCAGTGTGTTGTTGACCTTGGGTTGGGTTTTTTCTTCGTGTGACTTTGGAGGCAGCTTAGAGAAAGGAAAGAGTACGTTGCACTCTGTGCATCCCTCTTGCCTTTAAAAGTCATGTCGTTTCCCCGCTGTGCTAAATCAGGAATATTGGCGACTTACATTTAAGCTCCTGCTACGTAAGCTTCAAGCTAGCTGGAAGGGAAGTGAGTGGGAGGGCAAATGGAGAGCGACCTATTTACACATTAATGTATGATACGCCCTATTGTATTATATAAAGGCCTGGTTTTGCATGTGTTTACATAGCTCTTCAGAAGGGGAAACCCATTCACTGGAAACCCTCAAGATGAGCATATGGCTATAAAATGGCTGTACAGTTACAGAGGAGCTTTTTACTCATAGCTGACATTTATATAGCACTTTTTAGTGTTATCCAGAAGGATCCCAAACCACTTAGCTCACTGCTGAAACACAGCCAGCTCCGAGGTGGAACAAAGTCACCATTCTTGCAGCGGCATTCCCATGCAGTGAAAGTTTAGGACAGGATCTGGAGCTCCTTTCTGTGGTGGGGTGTGCCAGCTGAGGGTGCAGCCAGCACGCCAACACCAGCCTGGCCTGTGCTTCAGGGCTTCTTTGGGATTCCTCAGTGGTAGGCCCTTGTCTATGGCCAGTCTGAAAAATTCTGCCTCCCACAACTGTGTGTCTCTAATGACGAGGTTACCTTTGTACAAAGCCAAACCTCAGATCCTTTCACCGTCAGGAAACTCAGAAGGAATTGCCTTTGAGGGAGTGGAGCAAAGCTCTGTGTCAGGTTGGGTCTCCGTCCTAGCGGTACGGCTTCCCTTCTGACCAGCAGCATCGTTAGTTATCTCCGTTTGCTTCCACAACAGCAACTTTGCCATCCCCTAAAGACTCAGAGAAGATGTCACTACTGCTCAACATTAGCAGCTGTAATTTTTCCTCCCCTTCTCTCTGACCCAGCTTGCCTTTTGAGAACGCCTTGCTTTGATCTTCAGCCTTCTTGTTTACTTGCTTGTGGAAAGTGGGGATGCTTTTGTACTTTGGAAGCAAGTGCAGAATGTAAATCTACTGAGAGCTGGATAAATCCTGCCCAAATGCACTGTGGTGGTAGCCGGCATGCCTGTTTCTAAAAGTCACTCCTCCTGTAAGTGACCCGTAGCCGACCCACATTTATTTTGGTATCACTCAAAGTCAAGTCCGTGAGTTGGGCCCAGGGACACATTTTGTCCCTTTTTTTTTTTTTTTCCAGGAAAGAGCCATTGCAGAAGATGGAGATATTGCTTCCCTTTCACTGCTCTGAACCTCTCTGTGTTTTGTTCTAACCCTTTTAGAGGCTGTTAGCTTGCCGAGCTGTGTTTGCTCGGTGTTTCCAGAGCGGAGGAAAACAAGTACCAGTGTTCCTACTGTGTGAGTGGCTCGAATAACAATATAAGAAAGGAGAGCACAACAAACAGAAAAATACTCTTGTACAAGATTAGGCAGTTGAGATTTAGTACTGAAATATATAAACTACTGGGCATATCTGTATGTCTCATCTGTTTACTGATCAGTCTCCATGCTGATCCCCCCTTCCCCGCTCCCTCCCTTCCCCATTTAGACACAGTGGCCAGCACTGGGAAGAGCGTAACTTTCTCCTCAGAAATGTGTTTCCAATTACAGGCCCCGCAGGCACTCATTCTGATGAGAGATTAGGAAATGACTTTCCCTCTGCTGCTCATCCCCTCCCATAATTTACCTGCTCCTATCTGTTTGTATGGAAGTTTGATGTGTTGCTTGCCTGAAAAGGAGAGATGGAGTAGGCTAAACCGTGGCTTTGAGAAAAGACACTAAGAGGAGGGATTATGGCAGGCATTTATAAAATCAAGAATGTTATGGAGAAGGTTTCACTGAGTTTGCATAATGCAAGAACTAGTAACAGCTTCAGCGTGAACTGAAGAGGAGCTGTTTTTTCAAGCACAGGATGGTTAGGAAGTACAACTTGGAGTTAGCACCCAGAACCAGGGCCAAAAGGGTTCAAAAATTGCTGGAAAACCAGCCCATGGACTGCCACCGTTTCTTACACATTTGCTGCCGCTGCCCCTCAAGGATGAGCGTTGGGCTCGCTGCTGGCTCTGCTGGGGTCCAGAGAGCAGGTCTCATCCTCTCCTGCCATTGTCACTCCTGGATTTCCGTAAGACAGTCAAATGGATGCCTTTTGTTCGAAAGGCAAGGCTCTGGGCTAAAACCTTGGTATTTAGGATGCTCCTTAGCCTTGTCCCATTCATTCCCTTTTTTCTGTGTTAATTTCTGGCCTTTAAAATGAGAAATATGGTATCAATTAATATCGCAAATTCTTCTATGAATTACACAGCTGATTCATGGCCTTTAATGCAATGATTTGTCACCCCTTATTAGACATCAGAGAATGTGCACAGGGGACCTTTTGCAGCATGCACGTACACCGAGTGCCAAGTTTCGTTGGTTCTGTCGCTCGGTGTTTTTCAAGTGCTATGTCACTTGTATCTTCTTTAAAAAGTTTCCATTTTCTAAGATCCTTCCTAGCCCAAAGTCTTTTTGGAACTCTAATCATTTGCATTGCCCCTGTCTGCTTCTCTCGCTCTCATTTTTTAGAAAAGCACCAGAGCTGTCCAGCCGCAGTATTCCGGCTGAAGGCATGCCTTGGCATATGCAGCAGCGTTAATACTTTTCTCAGTGGGTGAGATTCACCCACCCCTGAGAGAAATGACTCACATAAGGTCTAGGCACCACTTAAATCCAACGTAAGCTGTATTTTGTTGGTTTAGATGAGATTTTTCTGGAGCTCTGGCCTCGCACTGAGCCTCTGCACAGGGATGATTTTTCACCACGTATTATTTTTGCGCCTTAACGTTCCATTTACTTTTTGGCCTACTATTGAGGTGCGTCAGAGAAAAGTCTTCATTGATCCACCTGCAGTAACCACAGGTTTTTTCTCATCAGGTCATACTTAATTTTACAACCCGGGGAGATATCTGAGGCATATAGATTATTTTTACCAATACATATTGCCTGTGTCAAGACTGAAGCTCTTCCTGCGGTCTGTTGGGCTGCTGTGTATCAGTTCGGTTATATGAGGATCCTCTGGTCCTCAGAGCCCAGGTTTGATCGTGCTGTATTAGCCGTAGAAGTTGGTCTCTCACAATTTCATGCTCCCTCTTTATGCATTAGCTGATGTATTGCATACGCAGGTCATAGCAAAATTCTCAGCAGCATCCCGCTGTTAAGTTTTCACCGTATTAAGAGAAGACCCATTATTCTTTCTTTTCTGCTTTTTGTCTTGTAGAGACTTGCTCTCCATGAGAGAACTTTATGTCTCCAACCCAGTACTCCTTAGTTTTTGTAACATTTTTTTTTAATGAAATACTCTGTCAAAGACTTTTCGAAAGGCAATTTATAAGAATATCTGTGTGCGCCCATCTTTTGCTGGGGGATATAAGTCAGAAGTGAAAAACACGAGGAAAGGAATGAAAAGAAACCGGATGTCTACAGAGATGTTAAAGGTGGGGCTCGGTTGGAGTGTAAATACCTCCATCAAACCCTATGGCAAAGACTGCAAAACCGAAGCAACCTGGGCAGCTCTCTTGTGACGACCTTAGCTGAACCTCACATACCTCAGCAGTCCAGCTGGCCCACTGACTTTTTCTCTTCCTGAAAGAGGACCAAAGTAATGAGCACTCCGTGCAGCTCGGCAGCAGTAAAGGGCAAAGAGAATATTATCAGTTATTATTTTGCAGTGATGCTAGGCCTCAAGGCTTGCTGTCACAGTGATGTGCTGGCACATGGCAGATTTCAAGCAGCATGTTATTTGCAGTCACACTTAGCAAAACTATAAGGATAGGGGCAAGTTGGCCTTCCCTTGCTCCTTCAAGAAACATTTTCTTCTTCTTTAGTGTTGCATGATTAAACAGGCCTCCCTTCAGGTGAAGGTGAAATCTCAGGGCAGCTGACACTGGAACGCCCGCTGAAGAGCTGGCGGGGTGGTTTTGTTTTCATGCTATTTATTATTGTCCTTGAGGGCTTCAGAAGAACAAAATGTATTTTCCAAAGTCATGCATGTGCCTGAGTAGCAACCCTGAGAAGGACGTAGCCAGATACTGTACATCAGTTAAGACAGATGGAGACGAGCACATCCTGGGGACACGGAATAAGGTGGCCCTTTGGTTTGCATTTCTCTTGTGCCTTATTCCACCCTCATCGTGTTTGTGCAGGTCGTGCACTGCAGACGTGCTAAGAGACTGTAAGAACATCTTGCTGGAAAAGAGACTTCCAGAATGGAATCAAAAGTCATCTCCCTTTTCATTTTCCCTGCTTCCTTCCACTTTCTTCCTCCTCCTCCGCCTTGTCTTCCTCAAACCCACACTCAGATAGCTGCATGCACACAGACACACGTGCGTGCACGCACTCCTCCCCTTGCAGCAGCTGTCCCTTCAAATCAAGCGTTGATCTCTGTGGGGACAGCTCTTGGCACAACAGAGGAAAACAGATCCTGTCTGTAAGAATACCTTAAGAAAAAAAAGCCACACACGAAGACAAGCCTCTGAGTAACTGAGTGAAACTGAGAGAAAGCTGTCTTGTTACATATAATTGAATCCCTCAGCACCCTTAAGTGACACCTTTCTTGCTTACACATACAGGAAACACGCTGCACAAATGCTATTAAGCTGGAGCTAAACTAATTTAGCTAGTGGAGTGGGTGGACAAAATCCTTCATCCTTTAAGAAATTGTGTATCACTGATTGCCTGATAAATGTACACTGATACCCCACTTCTTAAAGAGAATGCAAGGTGTGACAAAATGCCCAGGCTCACAGCTGGAGTCGGCAGGGGCAGCTGTTTCATGTAGACAATTACTTTACACAGAAGAGTATACACACCTCAGCACAGAAGGGGAGAGCTCCTTGGCAGCAGAGTGTGGTTATACAGCTGGAAGCCACCAGGTACCAGCACTTCTGAGGCATCAACTCTTGCAAAATTCTTGCAGGACCCGTAGTGACAAGACGTGGTCAGGCTCTCGTGCTTACGCTCTGGCCGTAAAACTGACGTCTTTGTTTCCACACCTGCCCAACAGCACATTGATCTTGTTAGATCTAGTCCTTGCATAAATCCATCAGGTCTCCATATGCAGCGGCAGACAGACAAAACCCAAAATTCATCATAAACTCTTGTAAAGGGAGGCAGATGGTCAGGGGCTGGTGAGCAGTGCCATTATGGCCGCCCAGAGTTGTAAGAATGAGTTAATGGGCTATTGCCACAAAGGCTGGCGGCTGAATCCTGTTGTAACATCTCATGAAGAGCAGGTGAATAAATTCAATTCTCGCCATGTCTCTGGCTAGCAGGCTGCTGAGTACTGCTCATTCGCATGAAGAAAATTAATGATATTCCTGTGCTTTGTGGTAACCTGCCTTAGGGGCCCAGCTCAAATGAGTTGATGGGGAAACGGCCCTGGTGTTGAGAGCTGGAAGCGAGGTGATGCTTCTCTCCATCATTACAAATTCATTATGCCATTGTTTGATTCTTTTGGAAACTTTTAAGATCCTTACCTGAGTTACGTATGGGAAACTAGCAAGTCTGCAGATAGAAAGTGGCCTGTTGTGATGCCAGTAAGTCCTCAGTTACCCCTGACCATGGATGCTGGACAGCAGGGTGGTTCTCATCTTGAAGGAAACTTGGGACAGATGAGCCTATACTGCGAGGAGGTGGGCTTGTTACGTGGTGGGGAATCTCCCGAGGGCCTTTGCCTGATCTGTGCTTTCCAAGGAAGTTGATGTGAAGCCAGTGGTCTCATGCGCTGCTCGTTGTGGATCTCTTTTCTGATAGTTGTTAGTCAGTGAGCTATCTTAAGCAGATGTGTGGCCTTCATTGCCCTACTATATGAGTACCTCTCAATCTTTTTAATGCATTGTCAGAGCACCTCAGGCGTGCAAGGAAGTAAAATTACTCTATTTCACAGATGGGGAACAGGGAAATTGATGGTTAAACCCTTAGAAGGATACAGATACCAAAGTCCTGCCCAGCTGCCACTCTTGGCTCTTAAACCCAAATGCATTTCTCCACTGATGCTTATTTCTATATATAGAAATATCTGTACTTCTCTGTTGTTTACTGGCATTTCTAAGCAGGTGCTTCTAGTTGTGCTTCTGTCCAAGCCAGGAAGAGCCTCAGTCCTATTAGGACTGAGCAGCTTGACGTTACAGCAGAGGCTTCTGGGCAGAGGTGGGAATACCTTTCTCCGCAGGCATGGCCTTTCCTTTCTCTGGCCCAGTGCATTTTTATTAGTGTGCAGCAGGTTCAACTCAACAGGAAGAAACTAGTATCTTCTCAGCACCAGTGGAGATTATGGGCATTCCTCTGGGAAGTGGAAGAGCATGATCTGTACCTCCTCAGACAGAAGACAAAATTAGATGTACATCCCTGATGAGTTTTCAAGCTGTCAAGCTACAAAATGAAAGGAGGCTGGTGGCAGCGCCTCATTTGTGCATTCTTGTTTTTTGAAACTGCGCTTGCTCTAGGAGGGGGTGGATTTTTTTTCTAAGGTTTCAGCCCCAGAGACAGGTAGGATTTACCAGGCTGAGAGGGGCTGCACCCCATTCCCACCCCATTTCCTTCATTAATATCTCTGCAGCATCTATTTCCAGTCATATAATGCAGGAGCTGCTGCAGAGCTCTAGCAGAGGAGACGGTGTCCAGAGACTCTGCTCAAGAAGGTAAGGCAGGAGGCTGCAAGAGAGGACTCACAGTCTTGGAGGTTTTGGCAAAAGTGGTGAAGCAATTAGTAATTTTAGTAGTTGTTAACTGAAGCAGATTAGTGTGGTGTCACAGGGACACCATAGCTTAGCTCCTACACCAGATGATTATCATTCACTCCACTCTATCTCCTTGGCTCCATCAGCATCAGAGAACTCAAAAAGGTGTAGAGAAAAAGGGCAGAAAATACGACGTGAGAGTCCTGAGCTAACAGGACTGGCTAAAAATAAAAGCAAGGTCTTTATAGCCTGTGACGAAGATGACGAAGAAGAAGGAGAAGTTGTTAAGAGGGGATTTAATTGAGTGTAAAATCCTAAACGGTATAGATAATGCCAAGGCATGTTACTGTTCACAGGCTGGCTCAGGGAGAGAACAGGGAGCTGCAAAGGAAATGAGTTCAGCTCAGTTTATCTGACAGGGCTTATTCACACAAACCTACAGGTGCCTGGGACACAGAGAAGCAGGAGGAAGGAGCCGTGGTGCAGCACAGGTAAAAGAGCATCCCGGGGGGGGCACAGGATAGGAGATGGATGGTCTAGCGTCCAGCAGAAGACTGTTTACAGGCTTCTTGGCCTAGACCATGGAGGTAAAGGTGTAGCACAAGTAGGATGATCTGTGTTGTCTCAAGCTGTGTAAAGCTGCAGAGGCAATGTGAAGACCTTGCCAAGATGCTGGTTAAAGTGCAGCGTGACCCAGACTGTAAATTTTACTTCTCTAAGTGGTATTTCAGAGTACAAAATCTGATTTTCTCAGGGCCCCTTAAGAGCAGTGGCAACTACCCTCAGAGTCACAGACAGAACCTGAGGCACAGAGAAAGGACCTGCCCAGCCCATTGCCCCATAATGAATGTGCAGGAGAGTCACATTTGCTGCATGAAATAGAACAAATGGTTCCTCCTTACCTCTTAAAATGTATGCTGCATCCCATGCCAGAAGCCCATCCTGGGATTGCTCTGCCTGTCTTTCCAAATGCTTTGCCAGGAACAGGGGAAGAAACAGTCAGGAAATCTGAAGCATCTGTGGCCAGTAACCCTTTCTGGCGCTGTGTTTACAATAGCTCTGAAAGATATCCAAAAGCAGTGTGGAAAGAAACAGAATTGTTAACCCTCCTTGAAGGGGAGTCTGATGGTAGAAGGCCACTGACCTGATTTCAGCTCTACTCTTCAAACCTCCTTGCAGTAAGGGCTTGGCTGCCAGGAGCAGGGGGTCCACAATACCTAGGGCAGCTTTCGCTCCAGATTCACACTTGAAAACTGGACATCTCTGACTTGGGAAGTACTCTCTTCTCTGAACACTTCTTCCTCTGTATTTTGACCCCAAAGTAGAGAAGCTCCAAACCGTGGCCTTAGAAAAAAATGAAACTTCAAGACAAACTGAGGTTTGCTTCGTGGTGCAATCCCGGCTATGGTTTGGCAGACATGGAGATTTGGGGCAGGGCCTTGGAGCGCTGTAGTTGACATAGGCAGGAAAGGAAAAAGAAGAAAAAGAATGAGGATGAGAGTACTGTGCATTGCCAGTATTATAGTGGATCTTTTCTGATGTTTTAATTAAAGCATGAGAAATATGAGAAATGTCTTCTCTATCTCCTTTAAATTTCTGTTGTTTGTAAAAGAAAACTTGGAAACATCACAAAAAATAACCTGAAGGCTCAGAAACCTCTTCATTTCTTTCTCCTCCCTTTTCACACCTTTCCCACTAGTATTTTTGGTAGTCCAAGCTGGCGGTGTTACTGACAACGTTTTTTTAACATGGTCTCTGCTCGGAAGGTTACACTGAAATATCATTACAGCCAGGATAATGCTTCAAAGGGAAGATTTTCAATATTAGCAGTGAGAATGAGGAGGGGAGAGGGCTATAGGGGGGCTCTGAGGAAAGAGGGAACGTAATGAGTGAGATCTGAGAAATTAGCAGAGTGCCATCTCTTTGCCGTGATGGGAACAGGTTTTGTTTCACGCAGGGAGGATGCAGTTGGTTTGCAATGTCACTGAAAAATGATTTCCAAAAATGCGACGCTTTGTGCAAGGATTTGCCGGGTTTTCCGTTTAGAAGAGAATAATAATAAGAATAAAGTATTTAGCTAATGAAAAATGTAGATATACAAACAAAACAATCCTCAAATGCTGTTCAGCTGTTGCATATCTCCTGGGAATTAGCTGCTGCTTTCAGTCTGATTTTACCTGCTATTGCTCTAAGCTAAACTTTCCATTTATATGAGAAAAACTGGAGTCGGGAGGATTACAAGCACCTCTGCTTTTGATTTTTAATAAAAAGCGAACATTTACTTCTCAACAGTAGCAGCAAGAAAGGGAATTAAATCTGAGGAGAGCAGGCTGACCTCTGGGAGCACAAGCACGTTCACGCACACACAATCTCCCCGTCCCTCTTTTTGTTGCCTGCTCCTTCTGCTGGCGTGCAGACTGGGCTGTGTGCATGCCAAGGTGCATATACGTGCCCGTCTTGCTCTATGCTCTTGCACATGTGGTTCCTCACAGGTGACCCCGTACGAAGATGCACGTGTGACTGCTTCGTTGTGTTTCTCCTCCAGCTATGTACACGCCTCCATCTCCTTCTCTTACAGCAAGCATCCTCTTGCACGCAGTCTGTGGAGTTGTACTCGGCTATTCAAAAGCAGGAGCAGGGTCTGTGAGAGTGGTTTTTAAAATGGTAAAAGCAAGAGTATATTTGAGGTCTGTCTTTTTGCTACCTGCTTTGATAGCATGCGTTCACAAGCCTTCATTTGAAACCGTGACAGCTAGAAACTTGGTATTTATGTTTGAAAGAAAAGCTGAAAAGCTGATGGTTGGCCATCCACCTTTAGAAGCTGGGACTTTGGGGAAAATAATGTACCCATGTAGTCACAGAGCACTGATAAAATCACAAATGTAGGCACTATCAATGGAAACTGAGGTTCCAGGAGAGATGGCCAGGGGATCCCCACACCGGTGTTCTTCCCGTTGTATTTATTTAACCCTGCTCAGGGCAGCGCTTCCTGACCCAGCAGCAGGAAGGAATAAAAGCTTTTCCCTTGACAGTGAATATTTATGCTCCTGTGGCAGCTATCACCGTGCCAGTACAGTCCTGGTAAGTAAGGCAGTAGAGGAGGATTTTCCAACAAAGAATAACACAGGCGGGGCCGAAGAAGCAGATGTACATTATTTGTATTGGCAGAAGCTGAAAAACAACCCAGCCCCCTCCCCACCAAAAAGCACACTTATAATTAAAACCCAACAGATTTATTGCCTTGACTCATTCTGGTATTTATCAAAGTATAGCTGTGTGGCACCGGAGTGTACGGCATGATTTACAGGGGTGGCGTGGAAAGGCAAGGCAGCGATTCCCTCCCAGGAGAACAGAGGGAGCTTTGTTGCCGTTGCGATAGGACCAGACGTAGTGGGAGAACCTGGGTAATCGAGTGCTTTGTCAAAGCCAACCTCTTGCCTCCTCCGTGTGTGTGCGTGCACGGATCTAATCGCTCTCATCACATCAGACGCTCTAATCGGCCTGACATTATGTGTGGGGAAGCAGGCATCCAAAAAGCGGGAGCTGCTTTCTTCACCACCATCATCACCATCATCATCATCATCATCATCGTTTAACTGCTTTTTCTGTACTTCCTACTGGTGAAGCAAAATGCACCAGAAATGGAGAGCGGGGATAATGAAAACAAGAATGTGTAATAGATGGCAGCAAACTAGGAAACAATTTTCTGAACTTTATAACTCTTACATTCGTTTAAACAAATTAATTTATGTTTGCCTGCACCGTTCAGTAGTACATAATTTTTGCATTTGGGAACAACAGGGGACACCCTCTGTAGGCAATATAAGAGCAGTAAATTGTAGACCTGGCAAACGGACTGTGTGAGCCTTGTCGGGAATGCAGTGCTTGCCTCAAATTGTAAAGACACACAGCGAGTTCAAATCCCACCGGGGGTCCCATTTTTATTAGAAATACTTCATATCTTTTATTCTTGGTGTCAAATGGATCACTACACTTTCAGCACTTAATTATCTCTATCATCCCGAAATACCCTGCCTCTAATGAAAATATTTAAACAGCTCTTCCAGGAGCACAACATGGACTGCCTTTCCGTGCCGATGGCGCGAGCTCAGCTGCCCCCAGACCCACGTTCGGCTGATGTAGCTTCACCCAAGTCAGCGAAGTAAGGGCAGATGGGGTAACCAAACGTGAAGCCAGGGCCTTTGTGTTGTCTTTTGTTCATGTATTTATGATTTTCTGTGGATTTTCTGCTACGATGGAGCAGCAAGGAAGGCCTCCGATGCCTAATCTAAGGCTTGCAGGTTTTTCTAGACTGGTGAATACAAGTGAAGCTTGTGTTGTCTTGTGACTAAATTGCATTCTTGCTTCTGTTACGGAGAGAGGAAATTCTGCTGATGGTGCTCATGTTTCACTGATGTTTCTAGCCGCTTGCTTTCACCCATGCAAAGTTTTCACACATTCCAGTTTTGCATATCAAAGCAGACTACGTTGGGTCTATGATAGTGGGTGGGTGGAACTGTCAAAAGCACCCAAGTGGCTGAGGAGTTTTTGTCCACAGATGTGTGACTGAAGCCTGGGTATCTGCACCTGCCATAATTTCAACTTCAGAGATGAGGTGTCAGCACGTAAGGCATTGGCATGGGCGGAGAACCAGGCTGTGGAAGTGTCCAGAATGGCTAATTGTTGTAGAAGTCTGTGCCATCGTGACTTAGTGCTGCTGTTGGAAGTGACTTGGGCTAGTTTAATACCTTTGTAGCCACGTCAGATAAATTGCAGTCCTGTCTCTCATCACAGTGTGTACACGCTGCCTCTATGAATCCTCAAATTCTGCAAGGGAAGCAAGAAAAAACAGAGACCAAACATAGCCAGGTACTTGATAATTATGGTCGTGTGGTATATTTGTATAGGTGAGAGGGGTTATTTATTTCTTGTGGTGAACGACTGTGAGCTTTCATATTGCTAACGCTCAGTCAGATTTTATGCTTCACTTTCCACACGGAGGCTTCCCCTCTCTGTTAAGAACAGCACGCATGGTAAAATAAATAATTTCTTATAGTGTGGAGTACAATAACTGCTGCCTCCATTCACTATTGGGCACGAGGAGACCATAGGTTCTGCCGCCTTGCCTTCAGAGTATTATTATTTCTTCTCACAAATTACAAAGAAAAGGGCATTTCCAGAGCAATTTTTGAATGATTTCAGTCGTACTGATGTATTACTAATACTGTTTTGTTCTTGTTTCTAAAAGGTGTAGCTTTCACGTTGCTCAACAGCATGTATTTTAAGGATTGCATTCTGTTTATTATATTATTATATTCTGATTCTCAGATTGTACCAACATTTTCATCTAGTCATAACATAGGAGCCTTATTGGGACTGTTTTGCTTCAAACTGGGGATCAGATTCATTCAGCATTTTTGAAAACCCTCTAATGAATCTGACCAGAGTTTCAGCCTAGTGACAGATAGATGTGTTCTGTCAGCTTGTGCCTAGTTTTGCATTTTTTGTTGCAAACATTACACACAGCAATAACAAAGTTGTGCTAATCCTTGATACTAGCCAGAACTGGTCAAAATAAGGATAAAGCGGATGGCAATGTGTCCATGTTAACATAGAATTATCTCTTCTTAAGTTTTGGAAACTTTCGGTGTTTTCCAGAGCAATTTGCTAGAAATGATTTGGCAACTTCGGGATTTTTTCACACTTACAGAACAGTTGAATTTTCTTGTCTGTCTGACATGAATTGGCAGCAAGGGCTGTGTCTACAGCTACCACTGAAAAATGCCAATTAAGTAATGTACTACTTGTTGAATAATTAAAGCATCAACCAGCATACTCATTAAGTGTTCTCAGCAGCTGGCCCGAGTGGTTGCATTTGGTGGTTGGGCACTTTTTGTGCTTGTTGACAAGGTGTTTTTTTTTTTTTTGAACAGGCTGGGGGTGCCTAAATGCTGGTGCTACCAGCGATAACGAAGTCAGATGTCGGCAATTAAATCTCTGCAGTCCGTGTAGGATACGTCCTGCTTTCTTTGCATATGGGGGACCGAGCACTAAACTCCTGTGGCTCCCCAGATGCCAGTAATTTCCCTCCTGCATTGTCCTTGCTTTGTTCCTCTTCATCAGTTTTCCTCATCCTGCTTCGCTCTCTTCCCCCTCCGCTCCCCCTCTCCAGCCTGCCCCACCGCTGCCTGTAGCCCAAAGTTTCTGCTGTGTCTTCATTTCCTCCTTGTAGATCAATTCAACCTGTCCTGGCCAATTTGTGCTGCTGACTGGCCTCGGCAGCCTACGTCCTTGTCACTGCCTTGCTGAATTAGAAATTAAACCATGTCGGATGAGAGCCACGGAGAGGCTTTCTACGGGTTATTGACAGGGTCTGTCGACAGTTTCCCATCCCGCTACCTCGCATCCCAAATAACAACAGCGAAACTGGGTCGCTTCAGCCAAAATCCTGGCTGCTCTTGTCCAGCTGTGACATCAGGAGTGTTTTATTTTTTATTTTTTTTACCTCTCTGTAGGATGGCAGAGTGCATAGCATGCATTCATGCAGATGCATACGCAGACACCAGCATGCCTGCGTGATGTGGGTATGCACTCGTGAGCCTGTTTGAACACAGGCCTGCTCCGATCTCACATGTTTCAGCTATTGCGGTTTAAATTAGCTGAGAAATAATCTTCAGATTTGCTCCATTGCAAGTCATTCCTAATGTCTCCCTAAGTGCTTACTGCAAATACAGCTCGCTGCATGACTGCGTGGTCGGTGCTCATTGCGGTGCAGGTACTCATTTCTTGCATGGGTGAGACCGCAGAGATATTGCGGGGGCTTTTCTCTGTGGGACTTCGGGACCCAAAAAGTTAATGTAGGAAACGCGTCTAGCTGACGATGTTGGCAAGTGGTGGCTAAACCGGGTGGGCGTCCTCAATTCTGAGTCAATTTTGCGAACCGAAGCTGAGGTGTGTTGGCGTAACTATCTCCTTAGTCCTTCGTGCTTCCGCCGTACGTGTTCAGCACAAATCCTCCCTTGCTGCTGTGACAATCGAATTCCCCTTCCCCGAGGAGAAGACCTGCAGGCCGTGAGCCTTGGGCAGGCCGGTGCAGTTGGATGCTCTCTGCAGGGAACAAGCCCGATGCATGATGCCTTTCCTGCAGGAAGGGTGCTTAACCTGACCCGAAGAGACATTTCCTTGCTAAGGCAGGAAACTTAGAGCTGTAGTCCCCAGATGCCCTTGCTTCCAAAAATGAAAGAAAAAGTGAAAAAAGACCAAGTTGAGAAGATAAAGATGTTTTACATGATTTGCAGTTTGACCTTAAGATGTTGTTGCCAGTGCATCAGAGGAAAGAGCCGGTGCTTCTAGATGGACCGAGGATTTTCTTTTCCCTTATCAGAAGGTTAGAATAAATGTTCCTTCCCTCTGGTCTTCTGGCTGATAAAAGGAAGATCGGTGTCATCGAACAAGGAGATAGGGTAATCCTCAAAGAGGAGGCTGTAGACTAGAGACGTGGTAAGGTAGGAGAAAGGAGGGTGCTGCATGCCCTAGAGAGGTGGGAACGGCCGTGTCCCACCCTTTCTCCATGGTCGGGGGCAGCACAGCCCGTTTGCTCCAAGCAGGCGCTGAGCTGGCTCCGTCACGAGCATCAGGAGAAGGAAGCAGCGAACGAACGCTTATTTTAGTCAAGGAAACGAGCGGCGCTCTCCTTGAGCAGCCCAGGGGAGAGATTGAGTGTGCAGAAAACCCGGCGTTCTTGCACAGTCACTTTTCAGACCAGAGCTGCATTTTGAGGATGCAGAGCTCTGCCTGGCGTGGGAGGAACTAAGCTTTCTGCTGCTGCCTCAGCATTCGTGCCATCCGCTGTGCCGAGCAGGGGTTTTTCTTCTCTTTTATTTCTTTTTTTTTTTTTTTTTTTTTTTTTTGGAGTGCTCCATGAGATGCCAGGGACTCTTTAATTACACTGGGAGCTCCATGAGCTATTTTGATGTGTTGTCTCTCTGGCGTTGGCACATGCTCTGGCCTGATGACACATGGTCTCCATTCCCGGTCTCTGCATCACTCTGTCACCGCTGAATTTCAGATGTCGCCCTTGGATTTGACACGTGGGGGGACTGGCCAGACTTTAAAAATCCTCTCCTGCCTTCAGATACCGGTGCAGGTAATAAAAAGGATTTATCAGCCTGCACTTTTCTGTCCCTGTGGGGATGAGCAAGGTGTAAATTCATAGCGGGTTCTCAGGAGACCTGCTTGCCTCTCTTACTCTCAAAATACTCTATAGCACAACTCTTTTTTTTTTTCCCCAAATTGTATCTCGAGTCCTTACAAAGCAAAACATTTCACAACAGTGAGTAAATGAATAGATGAGAGCCTGCGGTCACCGGGGCCAAGAGCAGAGCAGCAGGGAGAGGGGACGGGGCCCGGAGGAGGAGGAGGATGGCGAGATGGGAGCTGCGAGGGAAAGCAGCGGCGATGGCTGAGCTGGCAGCAGGGCTGCTGTGCACAGCGGGAGCGGAGGAGGAGCCGGCTGCTGAACCGAGATGTGCACAGAGGGAGGAAGAAGAGCTGGGTGTGGGAGAAGGGCGAGAGGAGACAGCAGGGAAGTCAGCTGGGGCAAGCTCCAGGCACGATTTCGGAAGAGGGAGCTGGGTGGTTTTGAGAAGCGCACCTTGTTGAAGTATGGGTCGTTTGAGCAGCATCGTGTGATTTCTGATACAGGGAGATGTAAGTAGAAACATACAGGCATACACAAGGGAGCCTGGAGGGCCAAGATTCAGGGGAAGAAAATATTTCCTCTTCACAGCTGTGCGATGCAAAAGCTTTGGGTTAGCTGCCTTCAGCAGCACGGCAGGGGCAGCGCTTGGCCTGATGCATTTCCAGTGCTTTTTGGCAGGGACTGATCCTGAGCTGTTCCTGCTGGGGCCACTCACACCGGGCTTGCCAGCAGCACTCCGGTGTCCTGCCCAGCCCTCAGGTGTGTGACTGATACAAAGGGATTTAGGATTTCTCAGGCCAGGACACACACAGGTGTGCAGGCCAGCCGCTAGCCGCTAGTTTTCTTTTACCTCTCTGTGCTAAATTGGTGTGATCAAAACATACCCAGGACTTGGGAGGCTAAATAATGGTCTTGCGCTCCCCGTGTGGAGCTCAGTAATATTTACTGAGCCCGACGGCTTCATTCTCCTTGGCGCTGACTGCATTAATGGCTGGCTGCAGGGAGGGAGGGCAGGGATGAAGGATAGCTGAGAGGGGTCTGGGCGACACGACTAACGGATGGCCTTATTAGAGACACTTTCCTGGGGCCTAAGTGGAGCTTTTTTGTCTGAGTCGGCAAGAAGTGGGTCATTTTGCTGGGCTGTCAGGCCCCAGCTCTCGCCAGAGAGAGGATGCTGTGCGTGCAGCAGCCTGCTGGCTTCTGGCTGTGATGCCTGGCTAAGGGGTGCAGGCTGGGAGGGGAGCAACAGTCCAAACTAAAAACAGCCCTCAGGGACCCCTTCCTGGAGAAAGAGCAAGCCCCAGACACTGCCAAATCCCAGCCAGCCAGCAAGCAAAATGTGGAGGTGAGTAGGGAAGTGATACAGCGGATCCCCCTGCAAAGCACTCCCCTCCGCCCGGCTTTTATTGCTGTCTCTCTGCGCTCTGCATTCCCCTGGAGGGGCAGCGATGCCCAAGGAGGACTGGCTCGAGCTGCTATCCATCGAATCTGTCAGCAGTTTTAGAGAGCCTAGTGGCAGCTAGGTCTCATCGTTGCCTCGTGTCGTGCCTGATCCCAGCCTAATGCAGCCATCCCATGGGGCGTCCTGGCTCTCTGTGTTAAGCTCTCCCTGCTCGCAGCCTTAGCGCTGCAGATGCTCACTTCTCTCCGTTGTACTGGCCCAAACTGGGGGATGATGCGTATTTACTCCCTGCTCCCATCCTTCCCATCATATCTGCCGTGATGGATTACCTGAAAAAAGCAGTATCTGAAGTAAACATGCCAGAATACGCTATGAGAGACTGCTCTGAGGGTATTTGCAGCCCGGCAGGAAACCCAATCTCCTAAGAATTTATAGTTCAAGATTGCTGGAGTTGAAGTTTGAGACGGTCTGCAGTAAGATTTACATTTTTTTCAGCACTTTCCCAAATGCAGGCGTGATCCCTGTGATGTTCCCCACTCCTAGGAGCACAGATCAGCTACCAGAGGGCAATGCTGGGTTCATCCAGCTGGCCCTGCGGGGGAGCTGGTCAGAACAGAGCAAATCCTATGTCAGCCCTGTCCTAAAGGGACCAAGAAATGGAAGGAATGGGTGGGCACTATTTTTTTTGGTCCATTTTCAGAGAAGTCTTGCTTACTGCAATGCAATGGCTTCCCATGTGAACTGACATTATGCGAGGGATGGCTGAAAAGGGCGGTCCAGGTGGGGGTATAAATTTCCCCATGGGTCATTTCTTTTTTCTGAAGTGACATCTGTGTTACATGCATCAGGCTCAGCACTCTGGGGACGGGCTGTCATGAGATACTTCTGAGGGAAAACACAGGTCCAGGTGAAATGCTATCCTGGCAGACAGGACTACAGAGGAAATGTTACCGACAGAAGGGCTACAGGCTTGTTCTGCTTTTCTAGCATGGTCGAGGTGAGGTGAGAGGCCCAGTACCTGACCTTCCCCGTGCTCCACCCTCAAATGCATTGTTTTTTGAGGTCATCTTCTGCGTGGGCTAAGCGGCACTAATCCTCTGCGTAAACTCTGTGGCTTATATTCCCGTGAGGCAGGAGGGAATGCAGAAGAAGGCCAGTTTGGTGAGGATTTATTTCTCCTGCCCCCTTTTTGTACCCCCAGCAACTCACCGTGTTCTGAGCACAGGGGGTTTGGGCAGGGTGAGAGCCAGAGCCTGAGCAGAGGTTGCGGCAGATCCACCAGCACTGCTTGGTCCTAGTTCCACATCCTCTGGGCTCTGCTGCACGTAGCAGCTCCTGATTTGCTGCTCTGGGTTATACAGGTGTAATACCTGGTTTACAGCATCACCAAATGATTCAGAAAGCTGCAAGAAAGCCTGTAACGTACCCTGGCTGAACTACCTGTTCGCAGCAGACATTTGCTTTTTGATTGAATGAGGTTAATTAACATCTTCTGCCTGCCGGCATGAGGGTATATAGTCCTTTATCAACCATAGACGATGACTCTCTTGTTGCTGTAAAAGCTTTGCTCAATCTTTTTCCTATTTTTAAATCCTTTTTTTTAATACGCAGCGGTAAGTTCCGAAAGTTGATTTTGCATAATGGGGAAAAAAGCATTGTCTTTGGACAAAAATAATTTATGAGCACGTCTGTCATTAGCTCTGCAGCGTGTCCGTGAAGAGGTTGCACCTGGGAAGGATGGCTATTGTTTAAAAATAAAAGAAATCCACTGTGAATGATTAATTACTCGATCCCCCAAACAAGCAGCAGTCTATTACTGATTGAGGTATCCTGTGGCAGGAACGAACTAATGATTGCCTTTAGATTGGGGCTGCTCTGCGTGTGTGAGACAGCGAGAGCATGGCTAAATTGGCTTGGATGGAGTCGGGATTGCCGAGCCTGTAGTCAAGCCTCCTTGGGCTGTGATCCTGTCAGAGCTCATAAGCCGAGCCAAGGAGTTTGATTGGGCGGCTGGGCCTTTGGGGAGAGTGCCGGGGAAGAGCTCGGGCTCTTCAATAATGAAGGCTGGAGCTCTCCCATGCCTGCAGCAGGGTTTCCAGAGGCGTCAGGCCCAATGTGCAGACCCGGGCAGGTGAGCAGGCTCCTGGGGAGCTCATCTTGAGCCCCGACGTGGAGCTGAAGCAACAAAATCCCTCCTGTCCCCAGCCCGCAGGGCTCCCCGTGGCGGCTGCGTGCCCAGGCGCTGATGGGATCTGGTCTGCCTTAGCTTTTGACACTGGCGAGGTCCCTCTCCCTGGCATTAGGGCCTCAATTAGCCTCTTCTATTTCTAATGCTCTGCATTTGCGTGGTGAGAGCTGGGATTAAGGACAGGCAGTCTTAACGCAGCCCCTATTAATAAATAAGGAAGATTAGGAGCTTTGTCAGTAAGATAGTGCTTCCTCTTTCGTTTAATTATTCAAAAACACCTCATGTTTAACCCTCCACCCTCTAAATGAGGTAAATAAAAAGGAAAGAGATTATTAAAGATAACATTTAAATTAACTTTTCCATGTTGAGGGTCAGCTAAGAAAATTCAGTCTCCTGTAATTGAATGATGCTGGTGCTGGCTTCTGCAGGGTATTGAAAAAAAGTCTTCTGCTCCTTTTTTTTTCTTTTTTTACATAAATACATTTCTGTGTCAATTTGGGAATATTTCTGTATGTGTTTGGGGACTGCTGTTACCTACTTACAAAGTGCAAGTAGCAGCAGGGCAAATTTCTTCCCTACCAGCAGGCCACAGTTCATCTCCAGAGGGACTGCATTTGGAATTAAACAAGGAGTGAAATTTTTATGGCCCAATTTTCCTCCCTGATACTGCTGGAAAGAAGGATGTCTAATGGGCTTTTTGAGTTTATCTTTGGACTGAGGTTTTCATTGCACCGGGGATTGTACTGAGACCTTCTAACTCGTTTCACAGCTGGTCCTCTAAGAGGCATTAGTACCCAGCAAGTAGCTGGCTACCGAGGATGCATTCAGGCTGCAGTGACCTGGAGGTAAAAAGTACTTCATCCCATTCCCGTGCAGCTAAATTCCCCCGGGATGTGTATCTCAAA
This sequence comes from Nettapus auritus, assembly GCA_011076525.1. Lineage (NCBI taxonomy): Eukaryota > Metazoa > Chordata > Aves > Anseriformes > Anatidae > Nettapus > Nettapus auritus. The sequence goes on from CM021765.1 coordinate 85,730,704, forward strand.
GTGTAACTACAACAGTTTCCAGATGTTTCATATCTGCTCATGCTCTATAAAGAATGATGACTAAATTGCAGTTTAGTGACCTTAGAGATATAAAAAGGGGGAGGGGGAGAGGTGGCTGGCTGGCAGAGAGCTTTACAGTAATGGGATCTTTGCCAGTATCATTCATGCTTGAGTCAAGGACTTTCATTTCCCAAAAAGAACTGGGGATTAGAGCAGCTTCTGCAGCCTGCCCTGCAAACAGGTACATCCCCCTGCAGGTGGGGGCGTGCGGAGGCATGCTGGTGTCACCGCTCCTTGTCACAGTGACGAACGTAGCAGGGATGGGGATTCTTGGACTCGAAAAGCCTGAAGGAAGAGGTGGCAGCTATTCACCCCAAAATAATCCATTTGTCTTCCACCCTTCTGGCCACATCGGGCTCTGCAAAACCACTTGGTGTGTGCTGCGAGCCCTGGTGCGGGCTGGAAAGATCCGACTCAGGGCACTCTTCTTCAACCTCAAGTTGCAGAGAATAACACCTGAACAGCTCATGTGGATGCATTGTTCTAGAAATGAGGTATTTTTAACCATGATTTGGCTTGGAGCTTTTAGGGCTTTTTTTTTTTTTTTTTTTTGGCTGGCTGCTCCTGCCCTGTGCACAGCATTTCGGGACATCAGGGAAGATGCTTCCCAGCTCCCCGAGCTGTTACCAGGAGCCCGTGGAGTGCCTGGGCTGTTTTTTTTTTTTTTTTTTTTTTTTTTTTTTTTTTTTTT
>CM021765.1:85731554-85828666 GCA_011076525.1 Nettapus auritus
TTGTTCCTAAGCAGGCCTGAAAATTTCTGGGCATGTAAAGGCACATTCGCTTTGAGGAAAACCTGCTCTACATCGCCTGTTTCAGAGCAATTTTCATCTAGGAGATTAGCAGAGCAGCACAGGGACATCTTAATGTACATTTACAAACTCAGAGTTGGTTTTCCAGGGCATCTGTTCTTGTTTCCAGGTTTAGAAGGTGCTTTCAGCAAATAGCCTCTGCTGTTCAGTTAACACTGACTGTTTCTGTAAATGTGCTGGCCACAGAACTTAGTCGGTAGAATAGTCCCAGAAAGGGACATGGCTGGAGTCAGCTAAGTAAATAATTTAAGAGAATATTTACTAGTTTCTTTGCCCAGCGTCTTATACTGCATTGTGAGCCATTCGTGTCCTTGTAATGGATTGTTCTGGTCTCCATAAAACACATGATGGGGATGTATTTTCACCATTGAAAAAGCCTCCAGTGGCAGAAAGGAAGAACTCGGGATGAGCAATGTACTTCCATCTCCATATTTCCTCAGCCTGCTCCAACTCTTCCTGCTGCTTTCATCCCTGGAGCTGTGGAAGGTCAGGATGCTGACACCAACTCTGTTCTGCGGTGTTAGGAGGCACCTCCCCTCCCCTTGAGGGCAGTGGGGCAGTATTTTTCCAGCAGTGCTCCCTCTTGCCACTGGCCAGCCAAGCCCTAGATTAGGCTGTGAATTAAATGTCCTCCGTCCACAGAGCAGGTCCCTGCTGGAGATGAAATGCAGCTGAATGCACCTCCTGCAGGAAGCAGGAAGCTCAGGGCTAGAGGTTTGGGGCACAAGGTCCGGGTGAGTTTAGGATCATTTTTGTAAGCCTGGGTTTCAATTATATGGCCCCTGAGGAGCTCCTCCTCTACCGTAACCCCACATTGCCCCCAAGGAGTGACTCAATACCCCAGATGAAGCACAGAGGGAATTCCCTTTGGGTAGGAAAATTATGTTTTTAGACTTCTTTCCTGCACTTGGAGAAAGTGGTGTGTAGGTGGGTACCAGCTGTAAGAGTTGTGTAGAAACTTGCTTTTGGAATATCTTGAGAGTGTAACAAAGAAAGGGGCTGGGAATGCTTTTTCATTTTCACAGAGTGTGATGGTGATAGGACTGCTCGCTGTGAGATTTCATTCTGCCCGGGATGAAACTATTAAGAGAAGCGACACACAACACATACAGGGCCCTGTGCTCTGAGAGCTCCTGTGCTCTCTGCGTGTGCTGCTGCAGTTGGAGGGTGTCATTTGTGTTTCTCTCTACTTCAAATGCACCTCCCTTTCACACCTTTGCTCCCTCTTTGTCTTTGGAAAATGTTAGGGTGCTAAACTGGGCAGGCTGATGGTGCCACCTATCCTTTGTAGGCACAGGCAAGGACTGAGGAATAAACATCCCCACAGCGACCTGGAAGCTCTCTCTTTGTACTAGCATGTGGGCACGCACACAGCGAGTGGGAAGAGGAGTCCTCAGCGTGCTCTCCATACCTTTTGTTTGACACAGGGGGTGGTGTGCAGTAAATTAAGGCTCATGCTTGGGGAGCGCATCTTTTTATGTAAGAGGGTCATCTCCTAAGTGGGGCAGGTCAAAGCATCTCATGTCCCTCACTAAGCAGCTTTGACCCATGTAATGCACATCAGACTATCGCTCTTAATTTGATAAACTAAACACTAGATTGATAATCCTGCCTTGTTTTTTTCCTCTCCTCCTCTTTCTAAATATATCCGTGCATCTCTGTCCCTTAACTGCGAACTTGTATCTACCTCTCTCCATAGATTAATCATAAATATGGATATAGATGACAGAAGGTGGAGGGCATGGTGGGAAGGCAAAGCAACTCCGCCTCATTTATCATTGCTCCAGAGGATGTTTTTGGGTGTCACCTCACCTGTCCCAGGTCCGTGCTTATCAAGCAGGGTCAAGAGCAAGGTACTGGAACAAACAGGTCACAAATGGACTAATTTTAATCTTCTGCGGTGTGCGGTTAGCTCTGTCTGAGGAAATGAATCTCAGACCCTCGGCGCTCTCTTGAGTGACTGGAAAAATTATGCCTGGTAATTTTCAGTCAGTTTGAGCAGATTTACATTGAGGCACGGAGAGTCAGACCCCTCGATTGCAGTATATCACCAGGATGAGCAAGGGCTTTTGAAAGGGTCGGAGAATGAAAGGGACCAGCTGCTGGCAAATATTTGTAGACAAGCATTCTAATCAGCAGAAGAGTTCTGTAAAATTTTAAAGATGCAAGGTCAGGATTGCAGGAATTAAGAACCGGGGACTTTCTTTTTGGCACTGTGCAAGCTGGTTGAAATAGTAATTAAAAACAGTTTAAAACCCACCAATAGATCTGAAAGCATCAAGTTGAAGATGACCAGGAAAAGTCTCTCTGAGCAACACTGACGGGCATGTTGTGTGCGGGGGCAGCAGGGAAATACTCAGCTGTACCCAGCTTTGCTGACATGCCGCACACAATTTTGGGCGACGTGCTTTACAGAAGTTACAAACGAGGAGGTGAGAATCCAGAGGAGAGCAGCAGGCTTTCCAAAAGGCTTTGAAAACATGACCTGGACAGGAAGGTTAAAATGGCTAGAGTCATAAAAGTTTTGTTTCTCTAAACGGGAAGGCAAAGAGAAGCCTGAGTCTTTGTTCCTATAGATTGTTCTGTTAAAGGTGGTATTGATCTGTTGTGCCCTGAATTCCAGGATGAGAAGTAATAGGTTAAATACTAGGAAGACTTTCTAACTTTGGGAATAGCAAAGTACTGGAAAGGTGGGAGGGTGTGTAGCCTCTTTCATTGGTGCTTCTTCAAGTCGTGTATGCAGATATCCTCCAGGAATGGATTCAAAGATGCAGTTGGTTCTGTCTCGGAGTGGTGGGCTAGACCAAATGCTGTTCTCAAGGTCCCGGCTGGTTCCACCTTGCTGCGATTTCTGTGATTTGATACGGTCAAACCAATCTGACTTCCATATAAGCCGGCTGTCTTTTCTTCACCGTACTAAAATTACTCCAGTCTGAAACAGATGAGATACCAGGAAATGAGTAAATTTCATGTAGGCAAACTTTTCTAAATGCTTGTTAGATTTGTTTTTTCACTCAGCCTCTTTTAGGAGATTATTAAGGAACAAACTTGTCACTGGATAAGAGATAAAGCTGTATCATAAATAAAGTAATAAGAAAAAGAAAATTTACCGAATAAACAGAGAGGGAATATATAGCTGGTTCTCAGCATGAAAAGATGCCTCAGCTCAGTGGATGTGTCACTGAACAGTATTATGACTGGTGTTTAATATGGATTAATAACCTCAAAAAGGGAAGAATGCTTGGAAGGAGAAATGTGTAGATAATACAGCAATGTTTTGGTTGCCCAAACCCAGAAAATACACTGAGGAGCTGTGGCAATGAGCTCGCTGAGGTGGTTTACGAGCGTCATGAGAGTAAATGAAATTCAGTATAGCAGAGGCAAGGTGATGCACTCAGGAAACAACACATTAGAATTAGTCATGCTCATTTCTGGGTTCTAAAATAATTGTAACCACTCAAAAGAAAAGAACAAAAAAAAAAAAAAAAAAGAGAGACACGGCTGTGAGCAACTCGGTGAAAACATTTGTTCAGTCTGTAGTGATGGTGAAATAAAAGCATGCAAGATGAGGGAGTGCATTAAGAAAGGGGTAGAGAATAATAGATAAAATAATACAGTACCATTATATAAATTGATGGTACGTGCTCTTCTTGTACACTGTATTCAGTTTGCTCACCCTGTTGCACAAAAGGAAATAACAGAAATAGAAGAATGACCGGAGAAAGGGAACAAAAATGACTGGAGTCTTTTAATAGCTTCTTCATAAAGAATGATTAAAAAGAGCAACACTGTTTTCTTGAGAAAAGACAAATAAGAAGCATTGTGACAAAGGTATGGAAATAGTCACCACAAAAAGAAGTTCACTCAGCCATTCCTATTTACTTTCCCTTTTATTAGAAGAACAATAGGGGAAGCAATTACATGAAAAAAAGAAAACACTTTAAACCCATGAAGAGGAAACGCTCTTTTACAAAATGCCTAATTAACATATGGGACTTACTGCCACGAGATACCGCTGAAATCAGAAAGCAAGTAAGAGCTCAATGAGATTCAAAACAGACTCCTGTGTGGATGGATACCGGTGAGATTCACAGGCACAACAGGGAAGCTGTGAAGATACGAAACACTGGACAAGGAATTAAGGAGGATAGGAGGCTGCGAGGGGTCTTGAGTCTTCCTGTTCCCACGATAACAAAAACAAGTGGCTTGAGCGTAGGAGGGAGTCTTCCTTTGCAGCAGGTTGTTGCACACATGGTGGTATTTTGGTAATTTCTAGTACAAAACCTGTTGTAGAGGCGGGATGTGGAAGAGGTAAATTGCTAGTTTCGTGGTGTCTGCCTTTTGAACAATGACATATGAAAAGTTCAGCAAAAGAGCAGCTGGCACCTAGTTCTAATTCTGCCATGGAATCGTTTTTGGATATTTCACCTCCTGTCTTGTGCCTCAGTTTTCCTGTCTGTACATAGGGTAGCTCTGTTGGTGCAGCCTTGCCAGCTGGGAGACGTCTGAGCTCTGTTTGGTAGAAAACCACTGGCGGTATGATAGGCTATGGTGTCACAGTGTTTCTGCATTAATTTGAATGCAGCTGGCCCTTGAAAGAGGCTCTTGTGCCTCCAGCCACGGTTGCAGTCCCCTTGCTCGTGCCACCCTGTGGTCCTATGGCCATACCCACAGTGCTCAGGAACGAGCTCATGGAGCAGGATCCTTCCTGCAAGACGTTATCAAAACACAGATTTAAGATGTGGTGGCTTTCCCTGCCCACTCTGTTAGCATTAGCTTTCCATTTCATGTGTGCCAGTATCCTTCCTCCTACAAATCAATTTTGATAAACACTGGTACCAGCCATGCTCACACGTCCTCCTGTGCCTGCAGAGCTTCCTTGATTTTTCTGACTGTGTTGGTCTGAACCTAGGGCAATTTCTTTGCGTGTGTGTTGCAAGATGAGCCCCATCTCGTCCTGTTTTTTGTCACGTACTGAGTCAGATGCAGCTCCTGTGTTGTAATTCATGGTTTGGGAATAGACTAGGAAAGGTTGCTCTTATTTTTCAGAAAAGGCACACACATGTATTTTGGATTTTTTTTTTTCCCTTCATCTGAAACTCGCACAGACTTCACTATTTTATTAGAGTAAGGAGAGGAAAGCATCAACTGCATACGTGAAATGTAGGCACCTCCACCCCACCCAGATGTCAGCCGTGCAATATGCTGTGCCAGGACACACAAACAAATACATACTTTATTTCACTACAGCTGTGATTTCTCCACATGACGACACACATGTTTTTGTGAGCACATGTTCCCGTCGTTCCCTGGTGTCCCCTCTGGCCAGGTTTGTGGCTGCTATGGAGCACACATTTACAATTCCCCTAAGGCAAGCTTGGTCCAAAAAATCATTTAAGTATTTGAATAAACGGTTGTGGTTGAAATCTGCCCAGCATGATAGAGGAATGTTTAGTCATCTCTTTACTAGGAAATAATCCCAGCTAGCACTTGGTTGGTACTTTATATTTCCTAAGTGCTTTACAAATATCAATAAATCCTCAGGTACCAGCGCACCTCTTGCTTGGTTGTTTGCACCAGGAGCTGAACATCAACTCTCTGATCCTAGGAAAAAAAAGAGCCTTTACTCTCAGGGCTGAAAAGCCAGCTCCGCTAGCCTGTTTTCTAGGGTGTCTTCGTGACCAGAGAGGGCAGACTGCTGCATTATTCATTTCTGTTGCCCTCTTCCTAGCCTCCATAAATTGAATGAGCAGTAACCCCTCTGATTTCTAGGTAGAGAAACTGAGGGAGAGAGTATACAGCGAGGAGTTAGTATCAGGTCTGCACCTACTGGTGCTTTCATTCCCAGTTCAGCAGGACCGGCTGCCTTTTACTGGTGAGTAACAACTTCCATCACCAAGCAGGATATTAAAAAAAAGCAAATCATGAGAAGGCAAGGAGAGAAATGCCCTCTCCATCTGAAAAGGCAGAAAACTGATGGGGTCCAGGGAGATACTTCTCTTCCTGCCCATCAAAAACAATGCACTCCTATAGGTAGGCTCTGACCGGCAGAGAGCGAATCATGATTTAGATTTTTTCCCCAAATCAATTAGACTCTTTCAGTGGTAGAAGCAATTTGTGTGACTTTTAATCTTTTGCCAGCTCAGACTGATCAGCACTTTTTGAAGAATGTGGAGCCAATGTCTCTGCTAATCCAGGTAAATCAGCCATATCTGGAGACAGACAGACACAGAGGGAAGGAGGGAAGCTATTAAAACCAAGGAAGGCCCATCTCAGGACTAAAAGGCATCAGTGAGGTACCAGATTTATAGGAGGAGAGTTGCCTTTCAGTCATTTTTAATGGAATATTATTAAAGGAAAATCAGGAGCTGTGAAACCTTTTGTGTCTCATCTCCTAATGTATTTATTTCTGCAGCAGGGAACCCTGTTAACCCCACCAGGTAATGTATTCCTTGGCTGGCATGGGTGGCAAGGTTGTCCCCTAGAAATTTTATTATGGAACAAACTCTGTTAGATATTTGCACATGAAAAGGCTATCTCAAGGTTTCAGGGTTCCGAAATTTGCTTCCAAGGAAAAGTGCCGCGTGGAGATGCCGAGTCTTGCTGCGTGTGGGTATCAGATACCATCATTTCCATGTCTCTCTGCTTTTTTTTCTTTTACCAACACAAATTAATTTAGATAGATAGACTGCCAGATAGATGCTTGCCTAAAGCAGTGTCAGCCTCTGGGCAAAGGTTAGGTCACACTTCGAAATTGCTTTCCCATAATTTCTCAAGCAGGCTAATAGTTGAGATTGTCGTCATTGTAAGGAAGGCGAGTTCCACGCAGCAAATGACACACAAGCCTCAATCCCACAAACACTCAAGCTCCTATTTAGTTTTCAGTATCGTGAATAGTCTTACCGCAGTTGCTGACAATTCTCGCAGATGACTGTATTGAAATGACAACCCTAAATTTGACTGACGTGAAAGACTTGGCTTTCTCGTGACACCAGTGAAGGCTCTGTAAGAGTGAAGACTGCTGGACTGGATCTGTCCTTTGCTTTCGTCACTTGTGCTGTCACCCTTTTTATCTCTCCTCGGTAACACTTTCTACTGTATGCTGAAATCCTTACAGAGATGCAAAACTAATTTTTCATTGGATTTCTGATCAGATAGTACTGTTTGTGTGAGAAGAGGTTCTTAGAGGCAACCACCCTTTGGCTAACATGATGGTCAAGGGGCCATGTTCAAAGATCGAAGTGTTTAGCTGCTGTTGCGTTAAGTAATGAGCCACGGGCCTTCAAATCCTCTGAGTATAGATCAGCAAGTTGCACATATGCACCTTCACACTTTCCTTCAAGGTGTTTCCATCAAAAGGAGTTACCCCCTAGAGGCGTTGGTTCCAGCCAGAACGGGGGCACAGTGGGAAGCATGTTTACATTCAGATGTTACCACCTCAAAAGCAGAATCAGTATAAACCCAGTTTTGATTTCGCAGGATCAAAAAAGAGAACATCCCAGTGCTTTCCTTTTATTCTGCCTGGTCTTTTAAGCAGCCTTTGTTTAAACAGCATGAAAGTAGCTATAACCAAATTAGGCAAAATCACATAGTAGCCTGATTAGGAAGGTGTAAGTCGCCTTCTCCCAGGGCCTCCCACGGTATGCCTGCCGAATGAGATTTGGTACAGCTTAGCAGTGTGTGTCACCATTTGTGTGTGGGCATGCTAAAAGAAACCCTGCACGCTTAAAGAAACCCTGCCATTGTGCTTGTTCGGGAGTTTTAATGCAGCAAAGCAGTAAGTGACAACACAAGGTAAAAGCTGGTGGAGAACTAGGACCTAAAGCAAGCCAGAAAGCCAGGTTATGATCTCACTGCATAAAGCTGTAATAACATGAAAACAGTTATTGTAGCTTCTGCGTTCACCTCTGGCGTTAACTCAGTTGGACTCTGGTCTTCTGCTGAAGGGGTCCATGCATGCTAACACAGGCAAGGGTTTTGCAGCAGTGTGTGGATTGGCAGAGTTTGTTGTGATGTCTCGGTAAGAGCTTGTTCTGGTTTAGGGTAAATGCTTTGGTGCAACCGTAGTGGACACAGGTCCATTTAAATTCACCTCAGGCTTTTCACATGCACCTGTGTGAGCTCAAATTTTGATGTATTAGGACCATATGGTGAGCTCTAGAAAGAGCAGCCCTGCCAAGGGAGTATTTCATCAAATATAGTCTTAGCTGATGGTTGGGGTTTGGTGCAGCCATTTAAGGATCCTGGTTACATGGGCCACAGGAGCTTCACATGTTCCATTTCTGGACAGGGCTTTGTATTTGTGCTGGAATTGTACAAGGCTCTGACCTTGTAGGTTCAATGGGAAATTGAAGAGGTGGGCTCACAGAAAAGGCTACATTAAAGCCACTTGAAAAAAAAAAAAAAAAAAAAAAAAAAGGATATTTTTCCCCAAATGGCAAAGTGATGATCTTGCAAAAGGTTTCCATTAGCAAATTTCAAGTAGTCAAAAGGTTCTCCATTTTTTAGCCGGAAGATATTTCTCCATGTGAAAAGTGTCTTCCTTTTCTTTTGAGAAAGCCAGTTTTGTTATTTATTCAGGAACTAAAATTTCCATTTAAAAAGTGTTTCAAAAGGCGGTTTCCAAGCAGATGCAGATCCATTCTTTCTCAAATCCAAAGACTGTGGCACACACTCATACACAGTTGCAGTTGGCTTCCCACTCCCTCTGCCCCACATCTTCCCCTAGGAGGGAGCACCTGAGAGTCCAGCCCTGTTCCTTAATCTCAGCAAAAGTTGTTGGTGCTGCAGCTGCTCCCTGAAGATTGCTGCACCACATGAAATGACTATGCACAAAATTTACTGACATGCTTTGTACTTCTTTAATATAATATTTTCTTTTCTTTAATACCCCCTCACCCTCCTCCCATGCTTTCCTCCAAGGGAACATGAGCCTTTTTAATTTTAGGTTTTCATTTTGTTTTGGTAGATTACAGTTTTGTTTATTGCTTTCTGTCCCTCTGAGGTTCCCATACAAGACTTTGCTGCATCTGGCTTTTATTTGAAGAAAGTCCAAGCTTGCTTCTCCCTTGACCTCACTGCTGGTTTCTCTCTCTGCTTTTGTTTGTGCTTTTGGTAGCTGGGAAGCTCTTGGGCATCTCAGATGTCTTGCAACATGGGGCAATGGTCTCTCGTTCCTGACCGTGTTTTTAGAGCAGGAAAGAATGAGGATGGAGTATGGTGTTTGTTTAATTAAAATGTGCATTGTATGTATTCAAGGGTGTGTGTGTGTCCTTTATGTGTATGTATATGTATGTGTGTGCGTATACACGTCTCGCTGATAATTGCTCTGAGCATCTTTCTTGCTTTCCTGTACTGCGGCATTCACTGTTCGCTGTTTGCTACAGGGGAAAGGAAAAGCAGGGAGCACACAGAAATGTCACAGCTGAGAGGGTTTCTGTAATCTTCCAACATATGTTAAACATTAAAGCTCCTTCAGCAAGTCTGATGTGCTCACAGTCATCATGGGACCAGCAGTTAAAGCGCCCCAGTGCTGCCAGGAAAACGTTATCCTGGCCCTAATTGAGAGCGACTTAACTAATGTTTCATTTCCTAATTAGTCCTTGTCAGCCGCTGGAAGGCCGCGGATGCTGCTGGTGGCACGGGGCCCATCGCTGCTGTAATTGAAGTTGTTCTGACAGTCTGGGGCTTTGGGGTGATCCATAAAGTAAGGCCGATGGTTTGGGACCAAATTGGGTGGTGGAGGAGAGAGGGTCAAGCATCAGCTGAGGCACAACCGTGAGCGTGCTATGCCAAACCTGAGTGGTCACGAACCAGCTCTGCAATGGCAGAGATGGCAGAGTAACCATGAGGGGATGAGAAGATCACTCTGCCATGCACAGTGGGAACGCAGGTGGCTGGAGAGAGCTCACCAAAGGAAGCTGCTGGGACTAAATGGAGGCGAGACAGAGCTGATCCTTTTCTGGAGAGGAGGTGGTTGAGTGCTGTGACTGAGCTCTTGCCTTCCCCACCGCTCCCCGTTATTGTCCCATCTCTGTTGGATCAGGGTGTCTCCATAGCTTGGTGTTGAGGTGCCAGCAGCAGAACCAATGCACAAGGCAGGAGCTTCTGCCTTCTGCCACGCTGAGGCTACAGGCACCCAGCACAGTGTCGCATCCACCTGGGACAAGGCATTGGGCTAGCGATCGGAAAAGAAACTTCTAGAAGCTTCTTCCAGTTGGAGATGGGAGAGGAGGAACCGTGTTTGTGATTAGGTTATAGCCAGGAAGAAGTGATTTGTGGTTGCTTGCCAAGGGGTTTATGCCACCCTCGCTTGCCAAAAACCTTGGTAAACAGTAGACTGGGATGTATGCTGTGGAGGAGCATGGCTCATCGCACAACTCACAGGAGCTGTGAGGGGGAGCATCTGGGCATCCCTGGATTTGGTAAACCCAGCTGGCAGGCACCTGGAGGATGAATGGGTGGCAGGAAACCCGCAGGAGCAAAGCACAGACACTTGGCTCTGAGGCTCACCATCAGGACCGGGCAGCCCCTCCTGGTCCCCTTGGGGCAGCCGGGTGACAGGCCCTATTGGAGGGGCTCAGGCTGGGGCCCTGTGGCGTTCATGCCTGTGTGCCGCGCTGCTGCGGCCCTGCCTGTGCCTCCAGCCATCATGGCCCCCATGAAGTGCGTCTCTAGGTGACAGGACATGTCACCAGATGCACGTGGGCAGTTTATCAGGAGGTGCTATCAGGGGACAGCAGTTCCCTCAGTCTGTGATGAACCCATGCTTCCTCACTGACATTCTCCATGGCCAGGACTACCTCTGGCTGGCTGATGGCATCATGGAAACACCTCACAGCAAGGCCCAGCCTACAGGCCCAGAAGCAGGGATGTGCTGGGGACCGATCTCAGCTCAGCGACGGTACTCTCTTGAGCTGAATGAGGTGCCCAATTGGTTCAGTCCCTTTGTGCTTAATGACTGATTCAGTGGTCCGGGCTGTGAATGGAACAAGCAAGTGTGGATTTGTAGCACAGCATCAAATGAAGGGAGACGGGTGGCTAAATGCTAGGTGGGGTATTGACGTAGTGGGAGATGGATATTGCTGGGTGCTTGTCTGTAAGGGTGATGCTCAACATACGCATTTTCTTACAGAGACTCTTCTGTTTCCTACCACGCACCTCATAAAGGAAAAAAGAGGGGCTTTTGGGTGCATGTGGAGCCCACTGCATTTGCAATTTTGCAATTTCCATAGCGAGCCACCCGCACTATGCAGCCCACTCCTGGCTCCTGCCCAGGTGATTTCTCCCTTCGAACCCGTTGCGTTGCTCAACCTTGGTGCCCTCTGTGAAGCTGTGAACTTGAGCGCAGCATAATAAATTCCCACCTCATCCCAGGTGCCTGTCAGCCTGAAGCTCCTGCAGTAAGCTGAAGGGGGAAAGAGGGGGCTCATGTCTCTTTACCAAAGCAGGCTGGCTCTCTAATGCCCCATTAGCATACCACACACAAGCATTCAGCTTTTAATTAGTTACGTGGTGTGATAATTAAGTAGCGTTTCTCCACAATTTTCCTCTTGTGTGGAGCGGAGGGGAGGGGGACGGTGCCTGTTGGGGATGGGGGTTGAGGTTGTTTTAACGTTGTGAGTAATTGCGACCCCAAGGAGAAGGCGAAGCAAGATGCGAACTCTCCCGGGGAGCCGGGTGGAAGCACTGCATTAGGCTGGCTCCCACCTCCTCTCCCACACCCACCGGTGCAGACGTCCCCTCCTTCTCCCTGCAGAGTGCTGGGTGGATAAAAATATCTCCCCCAGCCCTGAACTTGTGCGCCTTCGCTTCTGGTGGGCCGAGGAAGAGCTAGCATCCTGCGCGGATTGACAGCTGCCTGTAATTACAGGGCTGCCATGGGGAAAGGGAAGGGGCTGATGGAGAAAGCGCAGGATGAGGAGAACCGCAGGTTTTTCCAGAGCTGGGGAGTTGTGTGCAGGGCCAAGCCAGAGCAATAGCCAAGGTGTTGTGTGGTGATGGGGGGAACAGGACACCGGTAAAGCGGGACTGAGGGGCGGTGGGCAGGGGCAGAGCATGGTGAGGAGCACCATGCCATGAAGTCAGTGTTGTATTTGGCTCTGCAACATGTGTGGGAGGGGAAAGCAGCTCTCCAGCTGTCAGGAACAGCAAGGGCCCATGCCCAGCTGCAGCAGGGCAAGCGTGGCCTCCTCAGCAGGGAATCTCTTATCGGAGCGCAGAGCAGGTATAATTGATCCATGCAAAGCAGCAGCAGAAATAAAATAAAGCCTATTACCAAAGAGTCCTGTTGTTTCAGCGGCATGCACGCCATTGGCCTGCTTATGACAGGGAAACAGATGGTAATTCTGTGAGCCCCGCGCATCCTGGCACACATGTAGATTCAAAGAGCTACTGCATCATGGAAGAGGCAGATGCAAGTTTGTTAGGATATAAAGCAAAACACAATTTCATAATGAACTCGGCAGCCATACCATCCCTTAACCATTTCAGAATTGTCTGCATTAAACATCTCCCCACTTCCCAATCAGAAATTTGAAAGATAACGAGCCCTAAAATATGGTGGGCTTGTCTGCTCTTGGGGTACGCATAAAATGAACATGGCTAAACTTCTCACTTTTAATTCAGCCCGTTCCCCACAGGACGAGGGGACGTCTCCTTCAGCTTGAAGTGGAAGTAGGGTGTTTTTCCAAAGTGTCACCATTTTGGCATCAGCGCCGTTGCAACAAAGGGGAAAAGCTGCTTGTCCATGGAAATGGCCAATGGCTGCTCTAGAGGGATGTTCTCTGTGTCATGGAGAGGTTTTCTAGGGGGCAGCTCAACAGAGGTGGATTGCAAAAGGGAGGTGTCAGGTCTCCTGTCACTGGCATTTGGTCACTGAGTACAAAGGGATGGGGACACTGATTGTCTGTGAAGCTCTCTACAGATGGCTGAGGGTGTTGAATAAAAAGTGTCACAGCTACTATGCATCGTTGAGCTTAGGGTGTCAGGGGAAATGGTTGTGGAGTTCTGCCAGTGAAAAATGGGAGGCCTTTTTCCTCCAGAGCAGCTCACTTCCCTGTTGTTGGGCAGCTCTGAGCATGAGCCCGGTGCTTTCCTCCCTTCCCACTCTCTCAGCCTGCCTCCTGGCTGTGCCGGTACCTCTCACTGCTGCCCTGCTCTCCCAGCCCCAGACCTATTTTACCCCAAGCCTATCGCTCCTTCCCAAATGTGTTATGATATATGAAAGTGTCCAGTAAGATAATGTCTGCAATTACCAAAACACTTTTTTCCATTGACGAAGCTAGGCTTGGAGTTTGGAATACAGGACATAAAAGACCAGTAGAATAGAGCTTGATTGATAGCTAGCATGATTGCAAAACTACAGTACCTGCATCCAGACAGCTATAAATTGTACCACAGTGCCTATCAGCCAGTTTCTCTTGAAACATTTGATTAGAGCTTCTTTCAGCCACCCTTGGCCCTCCCCAGCTGCTAGGGAAAGGGCTTTTGTATGAAAAAATCTTACGTGATTCGAGCTGAAACCATGTCCTAAATATTTGAAGCGACATGAATTGAACACCCACATCTTTTTCTGTGGCACTGACACTGGCTACTGGAACTGCCTTGCAAAATGATTGAATGTTCAATAGCCAAGGCATAAAATTGCTTGCCCAAAATAAAATGACAGAAACACCAGAAGATTATCTGCCTAAGAAGAAGGGTGGTGGGTTTTTTTGGTGTGTTTTACTTTGTTTTTCATCTGGTCACTGGTGCTGGTGTTTGAGCAAAGCACAGGCTTTTGCTGTATCCCTCATCCCGGTATCCTTGGGGAGAAGGCAGCTGGTTGCCTTAACATCCCATCAGGAAACACTGTAGCAGCAACACTCAGCACTAAGCCACAACTCAGGGTCATTAACAGAACGGGGACTTGAACCCCACCATTCTCCACGTCCTGCCCGCTCCTCTTTTCTTTCCAGAGACAGCTGTGGGCTGAGGAGCACCCAACCATCGCGAGTATGTGAGTCACGTTTTGCAAAGCTGTGCACCTATGCGAGCGTCCTACCCAGCTTAAATGACAATGGGCAGAGACCTCCCACGCAGAGCTGTCAGAGCAGCGTGTTTTTATTTATTTATTCTCTTTTGGATAATTTAGTTTAAATCAATGTGACACACAGTAGTTTGTTTTCTAGTATAAATCAACAGGAAAATATAGTTCTGTCCTTGTTATGTGTACAGGCTGGCATATCCGTCTGTGTGGCTGAGAGGGCTCAGGGGGCCTGACAATGAAACTTCCCTGAGGAAACTTACTTTTGCAGTCACTTCCCAAAATGTCTATTGCCTCTGCAAGCACTTCTTTTGCTAATGAGAATAATAAGCTTTCATGTAGAGATAGTTGCAACATGTGTTTACTGCTGTGATAGAATTTAGAGGCTTTAAGGGAAGCAAAATAAGGTACTGGCTATGGTATCTCCTTGAGAAAAATGGCAGTTTAAGCAAGAGAACTCAGGATTGCTGAGGATCCTTGAACTTGGTTGTGGGGTTCTTCTGATGGAAACAGAAGTGAAATAAAACAACTTAGCAGCTTTGAATCAAAATGCTGGCTACATTTGGCAGAAATCTGTGAATCAAATTATTCTTTATGTGTAGCTGCTAAACAAAAGCTGAATGCATTTTTCAATACTTGATTTCTTCAAGTATTTGCACAGAAAAGAAGTACCACTTCCATGGAGCAGAAGTGCAGAGGAATGGGAAGGGTTTTTGCAAGCTCACTCCACGGGCCATTATCCAGCTTGAGTCCCTTATTTCTTCTTCTATTCCCTCATCATCACAACATTGATGTGTTTCCATATCCAGACCCCAAACAGGTGAAATTTCAACATGACACTCATGCAACATGAAAGAAGAGTGTGCCTGGGCATAGCAGAAGTTGTTAATGGGGAGAATTAAGGGTTTAATTTTTTCCTCACACAACCCTTTTGAGGCCATCGTGGAGCTCTTCTGAGTGGAAAGATGCAGGACCAGGAAGGGTTTGCAAGGCTGGTTTTCTCCTGGAAAACAGGGTGAATCAGCTGCAACACACTGACAAAGTGTAGTGCCTCCTCAAAAGGGTGCAGGTGAAAGGGAAATACCAGGCTGTAGCAACCAGCATGCAATATCCAGGAGCTGCAAGATGCAGCAGTGGAGAAAATGGGGAATGGCAGTGGGGGAAAATAGCAAATGCTGAAGAAACTGGGCTGTGGCCTCTTGTCAACACATCCATTGGAAATGGATGGCTCGGTGCAGCTCACAACGTCGCTCTGCCTTCTAGGCACTTCAACACGAGGAGGATGCAGACAAATCGGAGAGAATCCGGAGAACAGCAGCTGGGATGATTAAAGGGCTGAAGGATTGACTTATTAGGGAAGAAGATTAAAGGAACTAAATATGTCTAGGTTGGCTAAGTGGCAACTTAAGACGGGACATGAATGATAACAATCCACCAGTTTTTGAAGGATGCGAACAACTACGGAAGAGAGAAACAGAGAGGAATTGACAACTCTGGTTCAAGGGGTGAACAGTAACTCACTGAGCATATGATAATTCAGGTCAAATAACCAACAAACAAAAAGTCCCAACCAAAATCTTGGATAGCTGATGAGTCTCTTAAAGGAAATAATAGACAGTAAACTGTGAGTTGCATTTAAATAGGCATGTGTAGTAAGAACCGGGCCCTGTGTTGGGGCAGTCTCCTGTTTCTTGGCAGTAGTCCATCAGCACTACTGTCCTTTCTAGGTCGGCCAGTAATTGCTCCTCTTCGCCTTATGTGGTAAGCACAGGAGCGAGAGGCCCGCCACAGCCACACATGCCAAGGCAGGGAATGGGAATGGAGATGCAGAGTGTGGCTGTGTGAGAGTGCCTCACGTTTCTTTCCTATCTGCTTTCGGGGATGTGAAGCACCTAAAGGTGCGGTTATCTTTGTAACTTTGTCTTGTCGATGGGATCAGACATCGGGTTCAAGATTTCATCTCCTTCTCATTTCCTTCCCTCACATCGCGTAGCCGTGGCACAGCACATGTGCTGAGCTGCCAGAAATTCTGCGTATTGTGAAACTTGCTATAGCGACAGCATGAAATGGAGGTGTCAGAAGGATTCGTGCCACTAATTAAACTGCTGTGTGTGGAAACATAACTGCTGTCAGTATTTAACTCCGTAGCATGCCTTAAAGCTCTGTTGAGGTAGCTCTTCCCTGCTGCCCCCCAGAAAAGCTATCTTCTGGAAAAGCCCATCGCTTTGCTGCTGGTAAGCCCCCGGTGGGTCTGCGGAGAAACTGAGTCTCTGCATTTTGGAAGAGAGGCAGAGAGGTGGTGAGGCACTGGCAGATTGCTCAGAGAGGCTGTGGATGCCCCATCCCTGGAGGTGATCGAGGCCAGGTTAGATGAGGCCCTGGGCAACCAGATCTAGTGGGTGGCATCCCTGCCCATGGCAGGGGGGTTGGAACTGGATGATCTTGAAGGCCCCATCCAACTCAAGCCATTCTATGATTCTTTGATCTGAACCCCATCAAAGAGGTGGAGGACTCTTCCACAGAGCTTTCAGGAGCATCTGTGGAGGTCAGACACAAACAGCCAGCAGGAAGAGTATCAACATTTTCAGGAAGGAGGGAGTTGACTCCCATCACCAGCACTAGGTGGCACGAGGCCTAGAGGCGGTGGCATTGCTGGCGCAGCCTTTGGACTAGCAGTCTTGCCCCAGCCCTGTTCATGTTCAGGCAGGCTCCTTGGAGGGGACGATGCCAAACCATCCTTTCTGTGCTGTGGAGATGGGGTATCCACTCACCTGGCCTTGCCTGGCCATGTTTTGAGGCTCAAGGGCTCAGGCCCATCCCTCCCGTGCAGGCCTGGCCACCCCCAGCCATGCCACAGAGGACAGATCTGGCTTCATCTCTTGGTGGCACTCATGGGTCCACAAATCCCAGACCCCAAAGGGAGGCCACAGTGGTGGAGGCAGGCAGGGTGCAGTGCCAGCAGAGCACAATGCGGGGGTGTTCCCATACAATAAGTTCTGCACGACTGAAAACCAACCCCACCGCCACGCATGTGATCAAGTACACTGCCTGCACCCTCCCCACCCCTGGCCCCCCCTTTGCACAGAGGCTGTTTTGCAGAAAACACCATGGGGAAAGCGGCTTTTGCTAAATGTTTTATAATGTGCCAGGGAACCTTTATCAAACATTTAATCCCAAACCTGGCTTTGAAGCAGGGAGGCATACAATTCTGTAATTAATTTTTTTTTTACCTTCTTTTGCTAATCGCTGATAAAAAGCTTAATTCTATTAACAACTCGACTTGACAAATTGCACCGTTCAACGGAAGCGTTTAGAAATTAATTACGCATTTTATTGCATAAGATCGGATAAACAGGGGAGCGCCGGCTGAGCGGGAGAGGAGCGTCAGCGCAGGGCCTAACGCAGCCACTTTTTGGATTGGTGGCCCTTATTTTACACCAACTCTGAGCGTGCAATTTACATGGCGAGAGAATTGCTGACGGGACTCTTTTTCCATTTGTTTGTTCTGGCCTCTTTGCTGATTGCAAAAGTTCCACGTAGGAGAGTTTATTTTTGTAAAGGTGAATTGCAAAGCTATGGTGAAAATTTAGCTAAGCACAAATTTCTGTGCTGAACAGCCTCTGGGGGGGATAGCTGGGCTCCGTGAGGCTGAGGATAATGAGAGCAGGGGATGTCCGAGCAAACCGTGAAGCTCAGCAGCAGGGAAGCATTGTGGGGCAACAAATGGGCAGAGTGGGGTATGGGGAAGCCCAGCAAGTAGTATGTATACCCAATGAGAGAACTGCTGGGTTTTATATTGGTGTATGTATTTAAATGTGAATGTATATAATAAGCATGCATACATACGTGCACACATGTATATGCACAAAGATTAAATATGTTCCCAGATTCCCTGTTGTGAAATTCAGAAGCAATTCATGGTTTGTTGAATACAGTCCAGGAAAAAGAAGGAGGGAGATGAACCAAAATGGCAGATTCCTTTTATTTACCATCCTATTGTATTGCATCTGCCCATAGGGCAGCTTTCTGGATGTTCAGACTCTGAACTGCGTTAACAGATCTCTGGGTTTGTGGTGGGCTTTTCATTCTGGGTGCTGGTTTGAACCTTGCTGACATTTGGAGGGAGATTTGGGCCTATTCCTGTTAACCTGGAACGCATGGATGACATTTCTTCATCCTTCCTGCGTTGCTGCCTGCATGCTGGCTTGTTTTTCTCTTGCTTTTGCTTTTATTTCTTAGAGGCACACCAATAACCTTTCTCCTTGGCTGCGATCCATACCGTTGTGACCCTGATGAGCTCCAGTCTGAATCTAGAAGAGGCAACGGGAAGAAATTGAACTTCATTTCTCGCTGCTGCCTCATTTCCCGTAGGTGGGCCAGGCAAGCGTGGGCCCCCACTGCCAGCCCTGTCAGCTGGAGAGCCCTTGCTCAGGATTAGGGTTTGAGAGGAGTGGGTTGCTGGGGGTGCACAGGGCACATGCACATCCCTATTTCTGGTGCGTGGGCTACGAAGCCAATGCACCAGAAATATAGATGATTTGGGCCAGCTGGAGCCCTCCCTTATTTCCCCAGCAAGTGCAGAAATAGCCTCTGGAGCGAAGAGCCCCAGTCTGGGTCTCAACCTACACAGGATGAAGAAGCCATTGATGCCTCCTTGGAGCACCTCTCTCCTTAGATGGAGAGTTTCCTTTACTTTAGAGGCATCGGCATGCAGCAGCTAAGGTTAAGCTTTTACGTCTGTTTTAGGCTTATTTTTAGCTTTCTACCTGTATTAGGAGAAGCTAATTTGTTTGCAAAGAGAGCTGTTCAAAACCAAGTAGAAGATGTCAAGGGGAGGAGGGACTTTTCTCCTGTTCTTTTCTCTCTCTCAGCAAATGCAGACTTAAAAATGTTCACAATTTGCAACATCATGTGTCAACTGTATCATCTCTTACTGCATCTCGATGCTTTTTGGCTCAGGCGCTCTCAGCCGCTTCGGTTCGCCAGAGCTCACAGTGTCACACTCCCACGCAGGTATTTTTCACAGGCAGCAGCTGGGAACTGGAGAGAGGACCCCAGGCAGGGGTACGGCCAGTCCTCAATGGCTTTTACTGGGTGGGGGAGCCATGGCGCCACGGTGATGAAAGGCAATCGGAGAGTAATCTAGTTGTGGGAACATAAGAGAGGCAGAAACAGATATACAGATGGTGCACGGCAACTCTGAAAAGAAACACGGTGAAGGAGTGAAAGAAAAATAAATAAAAGTTAATAGAGCTAAGCAAAAATACTGAGAGGAAAAATATAGTGCTGCTGAAAGAGGGAACAGAATGAACTCAGAGACAGGCAACGGGGACGCTGCAGAGAAAAAAATATTAACAATAAAAGATAGATCACAGCGTGCTAGATGGCAAGAAATAAACAGCAAGTTTAGACAATTTCAAGGAAAACTATTGAGTCAAAATGTGTAGAGGGAAAGGGGAGGGAGCGGAAAAAAGGCAAGGTAGGGGAGAAGAAATTCAGAGGCACCTTTGAAAATAATAATTAAGTGACTAAGGCATCAGTGCCAAATTACTGTGCTACTCTCGGGGCTGAGGCATTTAGCAGTGCAATCTGTAGGGAGAGCTGGGGAAGAGGATGGAGCGAGAGGCGAGGAGCCTGGTGGGAAGAGATGGAGGGTGGAAAAGGGGAGAGGAATGATGCACCTGCCCCAGCGAGCCTCCTCGACGCAGGCTTCATGCAGCTTTCAAGGCTGGATGTGCCCTTCCCAGGATGCTTCCCAAGCCTGATGCTTGGGTTTTAAGCCTGTGCCCTCCCTTCCCTGCCCTTTCCTGTGCTCATGTCGAAGCTGTTGCCCGTGTGGGATGAAGGCCATGAGTCCATACAGCCCGTGGGTGCAGGTGGATTTGGGCAGCTCACCATGTTGCAGCTGTGTCGGGAGGCTGGTGTTACGCAGGATTACGGGCCACGGGGGAACGTGCCATCAGTGTCTGGTGAGGCGGGAGGAATTCATTAGTATTTAAAGCTAAATCAATGCTCTGCCTGCAAAAACTGATCCTTTGACCTGAATACTAATGTCAATTTGGTGTATGATAATTTAAATTTAATTTAGTTGTATAGGATTCCTTCTCAGACCTATGCATGAATGGACAAATAATTTTTGCAACATGACTTCATCCGGCCTTTATGCTTGTAAAGCCATCACAACACGTTCAGCCAGGGGCCGGGATTTCCCCATCTCCACTCCCCTCTGGTCCCCTGCTCTCCTTCCCTGCCTCTAAAATGCAAAGCCTGATGGAGCATGACAATGTCTGACGGTGAATATGAAAACAGTAAGCAGAAAAATTTTCACCCTTGCAGCATCGTGAGCCCTGGCAAAATCCCAGCTGAGTTCCTTGCTCAGGTTCCATGAGCTATTAATAGAGGTCTGCTCAGGTTTATTAATTATACCATTATACTGGGCCTTCTTCAATATGAATAGCATGTACATTTTGTTCCCATTTCCCCGTGTCTTCTTTCTGTCATCTGAAAAGGCATATGTAGGTGCAGAAGTGTTTTGAAAGAGAAGGAAGAATAGCCAGTTGGGAACCTTCCAAAATGGGCATACCAGGCCCAGCGTACCCAAAATACCTCGGTCCTGAGTGCTCAACCTTTGTTGGTGCTGTGGTTGTATCTGGGCAAAACACAAAAACTTGGTGTCCTCAGGGTGCTGGGCAAATCAGGCCTTATTTTGAATTCCGAGCCGTGCCAATTGACAGCTCCCTGAAAAACCCACCAGGTGAAGCACATCGCTAAGAGTTATTTATTTACAGGCCTGACGTCCAGAAGTGCATCTGAGCATCTCAGCTTCCATTAATAGAAGTCAACATGACCTGACAGGACTTTGATCTGCTGAAAATAACACCAGGTTTCCACGGGCCACTGGTGGATGTAGGGCGTTGCGGACAATTTGCGAGGGACTCTTCAGGTCCCTTCGCCGGAGAGCTTAGCATTTAAGAGCATGAGCCTGTAAATCTGTGCTTAGGCAACTAGCCCACTGAGTTTAATGGGATTACTTGTGCGAGCAAGGCTTTGTGAGATGCAGCCTTAAGGGGTGGTGGAAACGTATGGAGCTGGCGTGTTATGGTATAGCGTGACGGAGACGCATACAGCGCGGGGAATATGTTTATCATACTTACAGGGCTGTGGTTTCTGTCACTTGGAAAGGGGTGCAGCCATCTGGTTTGCCCCACACTGGCCTGGTCCTTTGTTATTTGGGTCAAGGTGGATAAATAACACGCTGTTCTCCCTGCCTAAGTCCTGTAGTGGCCCACTCGCCATGGGTGCCACCACTTTGCTCTGGGTAGGTCAATGGTCCAGCCTCCAGGTGTGCCCCTCAGCTAAGCCACACAGGCTCATGCTGATGGAGCCCTCTCATAAGCTCAAATTTGGTCTGTACACTTGGCGCTTGTACATTTTCCAACATTTCTGTTGTGTACCTGGCTTGTGTCGTGTTGATTTTGTTAGTGATGCAGGTGTTACAGTGCTGTAGCATGTAGGAGGGAATGGGGGATTTTACAGCTGACGGTAATGTTCACAATACGTGTAATGTGTCGGGAAAAGATTATTTGCTGCCAGAAAATATATCAATAATCCCAAATAATAAATGAACCTGGGAGCTGGAGATTTCCTTTGCTATCACAAAAATGCTATAGCCTTTATCAGACAGTTTTATTTTCTCACTCACTTTGTAACTCGTGTGTTTGGTCAGCAGCACACCTTTCTCCTGATTTTAATGAGAAAAAAACAAATCCAGGCCTGCCCTGCAAGCTAGTGCCTCATAAGGAACCATTTGAGAAGAGTTTCAAGTGCTGTTTAGCTCCAGGTTTTGCAGAGTCCTGTGATGTCTGTCCAGGAAGCCCCGTAATGTTCTCCAGATGGCATTTTCCAGACGATGGCATCCACTCGCCGTAGACATGATTGCTGCATCTACGGGGACAGGCAGGGAGGAAGGACTTGGCACCCCTGCCCTGGCAGAAAGCAGCATTAGAGACGTTCCTGCTCCATGCACTGAGGCTGCCCCTGCGCTGTCCTCCGTCAGCATTTCATGCCCGAGGACATCCTCCCATGCCCTGCTTCCCCTCCCTTGTGCTGCTCACCTCTCCGCAGCCCTGTCGTAGCCCCACCAGCTGGTCGGCATTTTGAAGTCGGCAGCATCATTTGTGTTGGAAGCGCTCCCAGGCCCCGCTGCCACTGCTGGGAATGGTGAGGAAACCACATGAGCCCCACCAAAAGCTGGATGTGGGCTCAGCTAGCCCCAAAGCTTCCTCCCACTCCGTCACACCAGCTGGGGTGCATGGCAGCCCCCGGGCTATCACCTGAGGTGGTCACCGTGTCCTGGAAGCCGGTGTCTGGGGGTTGGTGCTCCCCAGATGAGGAGGTGCCCCAAAGGCATCCTGCAGTCAGGAAGATGCTGTGTGTCCACACCATGAGCGTGTGCTGCCTCCGAGGGCTCCCGTCTGTGTGGTGGTGTCTCGCTCCTTGCAGATGTCACGTTCAAGCCACCTCACGCTGGACATCCAGCATGAGGGCTGGTGAGAGCATCAGTACCAGGCAATGAGATCACTCTTCCTGTGCAAGACGAGAGGAAGGTATGCGTTCCCCCTCCCTGAGGCATCTAGTGCCACATCCTTTACATACACACAAGCCCAGGAGAAGTGATACAATGCAGACAAGCGTCACGCAGCAGTTGGGACCAGCACGATTGTCACCTGCCGTGCACAGCCACCCTTGGCGCTCAGTGCTGGTGTGCCTGGATCTGCACGTCCGCCTCCTCCGGGGGAAAATGAGCCCGGTGTGCCCGTGGGGATGTGCCTGTCGGGGTCCCCGCGTGCGGGGCCGTGTTTGGGGGGTGCCACCGTGTCCTCTGCCTGCGTGCACACGTTCCCCGTGTCTAACTACGGGGGTTGTTAATCCTGTTTATAGCCAGCAGCAAGATGGGCAGGGAGCCGCTTAACAAGAGCTGACACATGAAGAAATAAGGCTTTTGTCTCCGTTGTACATTAAACAATTCATGAGGTTTGGGGTTGAATAAGACATTTAATGAACATTGGTCTGTTCAGGCTGCCTGCAGCTGGTCATTTCTCACCAAGGGCTGGGTGCTTTTAAAAGCAGAATAAGGAGATGTGAGCTACGAGTTATAAAATTTTAACAAATAAATGGCATTTCCTACTTTTCTCAAAGAGGGGAAATAGATGAGAGTGCTAATAGCAGCGTTTCCAAGTATGTGGAATAGCATCAGGTTTGTAGATAAGGTGAAAGCACAACTAAACTGTAGCGAGTATTCTGCGTGAATAGCTTTATTTATTTATCACTGACACTGTTTGTTTGGTGGCACAGCAGCGGGGCCAGAATCCCTGCTTGCTGTGCAGCAGGCACCTTGTTGATTCTCTGCTTAGATCCCACACGAACATGCAGGGCAGGGCGTTGCAAAGGGGGCGACTGGGGAACAGAGCAGAGCTTGTGAGGATGGTTAATTGGGAGTCGGAGGAAGGGGAGGATGCTGAGGAAACTGACAGACCCTTGTCTGTGGTTGCAGGAGTGTGTTTACCCTTACCTCTTTCATCTTTTATATTATGCGAGATCATCTCCCTTTACTCTAAGAGAGGGAAAAAAATAGACAGACATGTTTACACACTGCAAATGTTCAGAAATAAAAGTTTACAGGGCTGCTGTTACATTGCTGCACTCCTCTTGATTCACTCCACAGGTTTCTCTGGTGCCAACAAACAGCATCAGATTGAGCCTCTACAGCTCTTTCTCTCCATCGACTGCAAGACCTGCGGTCGGCAGCCTGGAGTGGTGGGAGGCTGCAGTCACTCCTGGCTCTCTTGGACATAGACAGTAAGCCCCAGCACTGATGCAGCACCATGTACCACATGGGCTTCCTGATGTTCTTCTCCTTGTTTTTGGTTCAGCTCTGGGTGGGAATTATCCTTCCCCAGCCACTTCCACACTTGGTGCATGGTGTAGGACTCTTCCCAGCGGCTCAGCCAAGAGGCTGAAGGCCATGGGGACCTGCAGGTGCTGGTTGCCTCCCATCTGTGTTGCTTCCAGAGCGGAGGCAGAGGCAGGGAGGGAGGCGCACTGCCATTGCCAGTGAAGCGCTGTGGTTTAATTTGCTTTCGAGGGGCGTTTCCTTGCCGCTGGCTTTTCAGCACAGCTGCCGATTCCCCATCCCGCAGGAAGCAACGAGGTTGCCTCTCCCTCCCCAGCGCACGCGAAGCCCCACTGCAGTGCCGGGGCACGAGCTGGTGGTCCGAAGCAGATGGTGCTGCTTCACACTCAGCCTGCACCATGGCCCGAGGCAGGCAGCGGGCTCCTGCACGCCCGGCAGATAATACTGAGGCAGCAGCTTTACACGATGCTTTTGTGCGTCCTCTTGAAGAGAAGAGCAGCTCAGCCTTGGGACACCAGTCCAACTGGTCTCAGCAGCACGGTTTTGTTGGAAAGGCGCATCTTCCTCAGCTTTGAAAATCCTGCTTATAATCCCAGTCCAGCTTTTGCTACAGCAATGGGGACTTTTGTTTTGGCCTGCCCATAATACTCAGGCATTTTGCTCCAGAACAAAGAATCCCGTTTTAGCAACGGTCTCTATTAGTGCATATTAATGTGCTCAGTTGGGGTCGTTTATTTTAACATGGAATTTATTTTAACGCTTTCTATCTCTACACTGGATTAATAGAAATCTCATCCATGAGAGGCAGCCATTAGGCTGTTTAACCTTATATGCTCTGGCATGCAGTGCACTGCTTAGACTGGAGCCTTCACAAGGCTTCTTCTCCACTCTTCTCTCACTTCTCCAGCTCCTCATGCCCTTAAATCACACACTCCTCACATCAGCATGGGGATCAGCAGTGTCATGGCCTCAGTGGAAGAAGGATGTGGTCTGGTGGTACCAAGCGTTATTTTCTTTGGATGCCTCCTGCCTCGAGTTGTTACTGTAGGTCTGTGTGAACTTGCCTTTCAGCTCTGCGACACCCCAAATTGTTGCATTTTGTTAGTTAGCCTTGGACACCAAAACTTACAGATGCAGCTTTAAAATAATCAGCTTTATAGCTGCTTGCTTTCACCAAAGAAATGCCTGCCCTCAGACACAGGGGCGAGAAAGTAGAGCAGGGGATTACATGGGAAGATGATATGCCAGGCACAAATATACATCGACGGCCTCAGGCTTTGACACCAAATTATTATGCTAATGCCATGCACACTGGTGCAGTGACTGTTTGGAAAGGCAGTGTCTTTTAGGATTGGGTCAAACATCAGTGCAATTGTTTTCTCGTAGGGCTCATCCTGTGAAACTAGAGTTGTAAACCCAGCTTGGTACCTGATTGCATCGAAATCTGGAGCCCTCACCTTGCTTGCCATAGAGGGGGGACCTCCTCGAAGCACAGCCTTGCTGGCTGGTTAGACACCCTTACGTGCTGTCCTTTGGGAGCCTGCATCTGAGCAGCAGGAGAGGGTGAGCAGAGCTGAGGCCCTGGCACAGAAGCCGTGCTGAGTGGCACTGGGGCTGCCCTGCCATCGAGTGGCATTTGCTCAGTCAGGGAGACGTGCTCCATGTTTCAGGTCCTTGGGTGTAGGCTGAATCTGATGGCAAAAAGGCTTGGCACTGTTGCACCTGGTGGCTTGAAGCCCTCCCCATATGGGACAGGGACAGCTGTAGGGTATCCACACTGTGTTCTGGTGTCAAGACTGGAGAACAGTAGAAATCTTGGAAAACCATTTAGCATTAAAACAACCACCACATGGGAAAATCGCAGCCTTTCATCTCACGTAAAAGATTGAGGCGATGTATCGCTCTACCCATCCATTGGTATGTGTTTTCTCCGTCTCTCCCTTTACCCCACCATATGTGGCACGTTGGATGTGCTGTCTCCCCCTCCTGCTTTCTGCCCCAAGGTTGTTGTAAGCTGGAGAGCGACGTCTGGTAGTGCTTTTATTGCACACGGTGCAGAGCAATATGAGGATGGCAGCCCTACAGGAGCAGATGGCACCGCACGCCTGGCTCTGTTTCCTCAGACAAAGTAGGGTACTGCAAACTGGTGTTCACTTCACGCGGTTATGTCTGCTTGACATGTCGGTGGGTCCCCATACGAAGAAGCAGTTGGGCTGTGACAGAGGTTGTTGTGGGCAGGGTGCAGTGAAGGCAATATAGGGGATGGGAGTCCTGCATGTTTCTGGTGGAGTGTACTTTCCAGAGGAAAGGACAAGATGCCAAAAGAAGGAGGTTGTAAAGAGAGGGGTATTTCTCGACACCCCAGTGCATGCAAAAGTGTGCCCGTCTCCAGCAGTGGTGGCCAAGAGTAAAGGGAGAGGTTGTGGATGGACTCAACTCAAACATCTGAAGCTCAGCATGCCAAGGATGTCAAGGGGTAGAAGCACGCAGTGAATGCTCTCTCCAGTCGATCAGTGCATATGTTCAGCAGGGAATACACCACAGCAGCATTTGCAGCACTGGCAGGAAAAGTCCCCTGCACCTCCTGCCCGCAGGGCAGCTCGAGGACGAGCAGTAGGGAAGGAGAAACCAGCCAGGAGCAGGAACATCACTGCGTGCGAAGAGGATGCACCCGGAGGAGGGAAGAGGGAGAGATGGATGAACCATGTGGGCAGAGGAAGGATTAATTAGACCAGGGAGGAGAAGGAAGGTTTGCAGCTCTGGGATGCTGGGGGCATGAGTTGTCTCCTCTCCCAGCACCTTCCAGGGCTGCAGCCAGCGAGCCTTCTCACACCAGCCCTGCAGTGCCCCGTGGGACCAAGCCGTCCCATCTGGTCAGACAGGAGCCTCCCAAATTTCAGCTTGCTGGCCCACCCACTCCATGTTAATGTGTTTCTGATAATTACCGTTTTTCAGAACTATTTTGACTGTTAAAAAATGTGTGTGTTTTTTATTTTTTTTAAATAAGCTGATTAAAAGAGACTACTCATTAGCATAAGCTCCTTGCCGTTCAGCCCTCTTCCTAATTAAAAGCACTCATCTGTGGAGACCTCGATTCTCCCCTGTCCTCTGGGCTAGCTTTTTGGACATTTTTCCCTGGCAGTTTGCTTTATTTTGCCTCGTCTTCCTTTTTCTGGTTTCCCTTCCAGCAGTTTCCTGGCAAGGGTGACAGAGAGGATTCAGGCAGGTGGAGGCTTAGGTATTTAGTGTGAGATGAAAAACAGGATGAATTTGTTGTTCCTTAAAGCACTGTCTTCTGTTTATGGCTGCTGGTGTGGGAGCAGAGCAGCAGTGTGTTGGCTCCCCGGTCTGCAGGAGATGCACCTTCTGGGGCAGCCGTCTCCTCGGGTCTAAACAGCGTTGGGCCGGGAGTGTGTATGGATGGCAGATCTGTCGTGCAACATCTCCTGCAGCAGTAAGCCCAGGTCCCAGCAAGACATCAGCTGTGCTGCATGGTGGGGAGAGCCACTTTTACGGCAAGATGCAGAGGGCCTGACCACGTGGAGATGTTAGAGCTCTCAATATTGGTACCTTTGGAAAATTTCAGAGCAATGAGCAGTTTTCTGTCTCCCTTAGAGTCCCCCCAGTGGTCTTAAGTAAAGTGCCTGCCTGATTTCCTTCCTTCCTTACTTCCCTCCCTCCAACCCTCCTTCCTTTCCAAGGGAAGCCAGCTGATGTAATCTTTTGGGTTTTCAGCAAAGCTTACAATATCATTTGTTGCAGTATCCTTCTTCTGGACAAAATCCTCAACATACAGCTAGACAAATACATAATACAATAGGTGAACAATTGGTTTACAGGGTAAAGGGGCTCAAAGGGTTATAGTAAATGGGGTCACACCAAGTTTGCAGCCAGCCACTAATGGGGTTCACCAGGGCTCTATTTTAGTGCCAGTTCTCTTTGATGTTTTCATAAATGACTTGGATGCAGGACTTGACGGTATACTAAGTAATTTTTCTGATGACACTAAATTGGGAGTATCTGTTGACTCCCTCAAGGGCAGAGAGGCCTTGCAGAGAGATCTTGATGGACTAGAGGTCCAGGCAATCATCAACTGCATGAAGTTCAACAAGAGCAAGTGTCGTATTCTACACCTGGGACAGGGAAACCCTGGATATTTGTACAGGCTGTAGAGCAGCCCTGCAGAAAGGGATATGTGGGTTCTGGTTGACGGCAAGATGAACTTGAGCCAGTAGCATGCCCTGGAATCCAGGAGAGCCAACCCTACCCTGGGTGCATCAGGTGTGGCACTGCTAGACAGTTGAGAGAAGGGATTGTCCCACGCTGCTTTGGTGTGGCCTCACCTCAAGCACTGTGTGCAGTTTTGGGTGCCACAATATAAGAAAGCCGTAAAACTTTTAGAGAGTGTCCAAAGGAAGGCCACAAAGATGGCGAAGGGTCTGGAGGCCAAGACGTGTGAGGAGCAGCTGAGCTCCCTTGTTTTGTCCAGCCCAGAGCAGAGCAGGCTGAGGGGAGGCCTCATGGCGGCCTGCAGCTCCCTCACCAGGGGAGCAGAGGGGCAGGCGCTGAGCTCTGCTCTCTGGGGACAGCGACAGGACCCGAGGGAACAGCATGGAGCTGGGACAGGGGAGGGTCAGGATGGGGGTTAGGGAAAGGTTCTGCACCCAGAGGGTGGTCGGGCGCTGGGACGGGACCCCCAGAGAAGTCAATCCTTTCAGAGTTCAAGAAGCATTTGGACAGTGCTCTCAGACATGTTCGATTTTGGGGTGGGCCTCTGTAGAGCAAGGAGCTGGACTCAGTGATCCTTGTGGGTTCCTTCCAACTTGGGATATTCCATGATTCTACGATTCCTTCCCTCCTTCTGTACCATACAGCCATGCCTCCCATTTCTAAGTAGTTGCTGCTTTTAGCCCCGAAGTGTCTGCCTTCATGAGCCCACTGAGGACTCTGGAAACCCGTGGCAGAAATGGAGGAGGGTCCTGCACCCCCTTCTCAGCACCATCCCAGCCTTTGCAATTAAAACCTTCAACTGTTTGCTTTCCCAAGGAAAATTTCCATGGGTAACCTGTGAAGTACGGCAGATGGGTGCAGTCAGCAGAAATTGGGTTTCTTCATTTAAGGAGCTCCATCTGTGGCCACACTCATGCATTGCTTGATGCCACTAATGGGAAGCCAGGTTGGTGTGGGTATCATCTCTTCCCTAAGCAAACTTGGGGCTTGCTGGCACAGACTTGTGCCCATCACAGGTACACTAGCAGACAGCAGGCCTTTTCCTTGTCCCCGTTTCCCCTCATTCTCTCTACCAAGGCTGCAAAAGGCCTCCAGTCATTCCAGTTTGCATGGGAGAAGCCTCCAGGTAACTGGATCATTTGGCTTCATAGCACCTTTTTACTCCTGGGGCGAAGCATGAGAACTGTAGCTGGGACCGGGTTTGGCTCCATATCTCCTCTCCCCATGCTTTCTCAGTGTCTTATGCTAGGCCCTGCAGGAGCTGACACAGCTATGGAGAAGTGAGATTGGCGTCTAATTTGCGTCATGCCTCAGCAGCTACAGTCTGACTGCAGGCTCTTTCTTCCCAGGGTTCCTCTAAGAGCTAGAAAAGAACAGCTGATTTTCGGATCCAGGAGGGATTTGAGATGGCTGGCAGGTTAGATACACTGGGGCTAATGGTCATCTTTTTCACAGCAACTTTCTACTGGTGGAAGTCCGCTGATTGTAATGAAGTGATGCCTGATTTACCATGACAGCCAGAAAAGCATCACTGATACTTTATTTATTTCCTTCAGCTCTGTAAAATGAACCCTGTCTGAAGTGGAGGATTTCAGTGTTGCACGAGAGATTAAATCTGGTGAAAAGCACTGAGCTTTCTCATGGACCCTGTGTATTCCAAAACCCACCCCTCACTCCTCCATCCTCCTTCCCTGCCTTGTGCCTGTACATCCCCTGCTGTGCTGTGTGTGTCTGTCTCCTCTGAGCTCATGTGTGCCGTGCTGGGGCCATCTCTACATTGGGTTGTACATGGAGGAGAGAGGAGTCTGCTGGCGTTGGCTCTTGCTCATGGCATGGCACCTCAGAAGGAACTTGACAGGAGTTTGTAGCATACAGCAGTCACAGTCAGGCCCTGGTGTGTATACAGCCAGACCATGGCTGCAAAGTCACATTTAAAAGGTCAAGAACAATGTTCTCGGCTCACGCTTTCCCCCCACACCATGGATCTGCTCTGCTTGCTCGACTGTCTTTTCAAAGCTGTCAGAAAGGCTAAGGTCTCACCTGAGTTTCTGAAATAACCCAATATGAACAGCCTGAAGAGCCCGCAAAGGTCAAGGCAATGCCTCAGTGCTGGTGACAGGCCAAAGTCACTCGTTGTTTCACTCAGTTGATTCGGTAACGTTACACCAGGATGAGTTTGGCTTAAGGTCGTGGCTTCACCTTCTTAATCCAATAATTTAGGCTTTCCTGTGCAGAGAGTGTGCACACTACTGTCGTGCTTCGTAGGAAGGGAAACTGAGGCAGTGACTCATGAGCAGGAGCAGTGTTTGCATCGAGCTCCCCAGGATGTTGCTCTTCACCATCGAAGTTTTAGGTATCCTACAAAAAGGAGAGCAAGTGTCATTACCTCTGGTGTGCCGTTATAAAAATTGGGTCATGTCAATGGGAAGGAGCTGTCAGGGCAGCACAGTGTGTCCTGCAGAGCTGCCCTGATGCCCCCAGGGGCTGAACTCAGCAGGCTGTAGGCTAAGGCTGCAGTACTCCAGCCTGAGTACTGAAATCTTGCCAGGAGGACAGATCAGCGGTCTGCCTCTTTGCACCAAGGCAGTGGCCATACTGTGCTTCTCGATAAGGGAGAGAAAAGTGAACAGGAGGCGGGGAAAGGATTCAGGGAGGGGAGGTTGGGCTCACTTGTCCTCAGTCTCAGCAGCTCAAGCATCCTTCTCAAGAGCAGGGCCAAAATGCATGTTCATCCATCTGTCCCCAGTGCGTGGTGCTGTTTTTGAGGGAGGACATTGCAAAGTGCAGCGTGCCCATCAGCCATGGCAGAATTGGTAGCATCTTCATGGTGGATTTTGCCCCTGCAGCCCCAGAACTCAGAGGTGAGGGTTACGTGGGAACAACGTCCTCCTGCCACAGGGGATAGGTGGTTCACACTGCTCACTGAGTTTCCAACTGACAACAGCAGAGGCTTTTCTGGGCAAACAGTCAGGATTTTGTTCTTGATTTTCACCACAGGGCCTGTCTGACTTCGTTTGGCTGTGAAACCGCGTTGCTTTGACCTTACAGAGGCTGGCTGGGAGGGTCAGTCCTAAGGACTTGGGTGCTTAGCGGGTTTGTGAAAAGTCGCGGTGACGAGGTGCTCCGGAGGGGAAGTGGGAGAATGGAGGGGCAGTGCTGGCATGGAAAGCTGCAGAGAGTTTTACAGATCATGAGTTTTGAATTCAGGCCATAGTAACATTAAAGTTACATCAGGTTATAGTTATTTCAGGCCTTAGGAGAACTTTCCTGGCACTGCTGCTCTTTGCCATAGCAATAGCATTTCCACCTGACCCAGGGCACTTAAATACTGTAATATTAACTCTAGAGTAGACAAATATTTGTAGAGATAGTTTACCTAGAGAATGAGATTTATTATTTGCTATCTAGAGCCAGCAGGCCCCGTGGGTATCCATGTATTTACTCTTAGGGGGCAGTGATGGATGGAGAAGTAGGTTGCTCTCTAGAACGAGGCAGTCGGTACATGGGAAACTTCTGAAATCCCCAAACCGAAATGGCTGAACAGGAATGAAGGTGGGTGGTAGGCAGGTGCTTTAACCCCATGCTTTTGGACAGCAGTTCAAGATCAGACACATTCAGATTACCCATTTCCTTTTCCCTCATCTGCTAAAATCTCACCCGTTAAGAGGAAGGAACTGAGATGCACGTAATAGTGGTAAAATTCACAGTAATTTCCAAACATGGATTTTGATCTTGATCTGAACCATTTAGGTCTATCCAAAGAAAGCTCTTCTTGTCCATGACTTTCCAAAATGCTTGGATTTCTGCTGCCTCGCACCAGTTTCTCTTCCTCTGCCTTCAGTGAGGCCGCCTGCTTTTTCTGCTGCCAGGGGCTTTCTCCTCCTATACAGGCTTCTCATCCTTCCTGCTATCAGTTAGCTCTCTCTGTGAAGTCTGGCTGCAGAGGTGGGACTCTTTTGTGGGTCACAAAGAGCTAAGCAGCTAGGGAGGGGGACTCTGATCCTCTGTCCTGGTAGATAGAGCCACCACTAGTTCCATCAACTTTGTAAGGAGCCTTCCCTCTCTTACAGGGATCCGGGTCTTTTCCTTACTTTAGCTCGGGAGAGAAAAACAGACGCAAAGCAAAACAAAAAGCCTGACATCAGATCTAATTAATAATAATAGAAAAGCCAATTTCACAGCCCATTACCTCTCGTAGCCAGGTGGGGGGTAGGCAGGTGATGAGGAGGAGGGACTTGAACAAACATGGGCGGGCGTGTTTGTGGACCTGGTGAAAGAGATGGGGCGATGGTGACTCACTGAGCTTCCCTGCCAGACGTATAGCTTTAGGCTCCATTAACCCAGAACCCAACAGAAGGTACTGTAGCCAAGGGGAGAATCTTTAAAAATGCCGACAGCATCATTTTGCTTCATTAGCAGGGCTCCTGCGTGCCTCGTTCTCTCTTCACTGCCACCATGACCCCCTCCCCTCTATGCCCCCTCCTTTCCCTCTCTTTCCGTTTCGTTTAACTGAAGGCAATTCATCTCATTTTAATTAATTTTTACTTGCAGCATTATCACCCCAAGTATAAAGGCAAAAAGTTGTTTTTTTTAATTACAAAGCTAACGGCATTAATTACCAGTACAGTAAATGCATCAACGCACGGGAGCCAAGTGGCGTTTGGAGGCACTGAGGCAGCGAGCAGCCGTGACAGCTGCAAAGGGCTTTGGGTTTTTTCTTCTTGCTTTTGCTTTTTCTTTCTTTTTCTTTGTCTTTTCTTTTTTTTTTTTTTTTTTTTTTGGCTTGTTTCTCAGAAGAGCCTCACTTTGGAAAGAAAACATCCTGGAAGTTTCTAAAACACAAGTCAGCTCCCGCCACCCACTGGGCTATGCATCTGGAAGGGATGCAACAGTGAATCCTTCATCAGTAGGGTTGGAAGGGTTAGGAGACCACTTATTCCATCCCTTGCCCCAGAGCAGATTCTGATGAACCTATGTTCTTGTGGATGTTTTTCAGTCCACTTTGCCGGACTTAAGGAAATGTATGTTTTTGCTACCGCATGTCCCCCCTCAGTCTGCATAGAGTGCAAGTCCAACTGGTTGGGTAGTTCAGCCTCATTTTACCCTTGTTTCCTAAGAGGATCCTTGTGATAGAGAATATTTTCAGAACTTTGACAGGCTGAGAAGTGGAGATTAGTTAGGAAAGGACCATGGGGAGCTGATCTCTGTCCCATGGGCCCACCTTGAGGAGGTGAAGGTGACCCTTTGCTTCAGCCCTGAATGCCCTGAACCCTGAGGACAGACCCAAAAGCATAAACACAAATACTTTGTGTTAAAAAGAAGTGGGCGATTCTACATGGGTTGCATTTTCTTGCAGATTCATAGTGGCACACAAGAGGTCATCCAGGCTTGGATAAAAGGTCATAACGGGCTTGGATAAAAGTCCTCTTTTGAGTACAAGGTGTGTGCTGTCTCTGAATCCTTGCACACGTGTATGGGAGATGTGCAAAGACAAAAGTGGTCATATGCCATGAGGGTGAGGCTGTGCTGGTTGATGAAATGCCTTCAAACTCCAGATCTGCTCGCCTTAACCTCACTTCTTTTGCCTGAGAGTCTCTCTGTTGGAAATGGGCCTCAACTGCAAAATTTGGTTCTAGCTGATAAATTGTGGTTCGGAACCTTGCAGAGATAAAGCACAGGGAATGATAAACCACGGAGTTGGACTCAGATGATGCGATGCAAAAACCTGTTGCACCTGACATGAGGTTAAGAGATGGGGGAGGAATCAAGACCTGATTCAGAGTTCCCCATCTGAAAACTCAGAAACTGAGCCCCTCTGACTGAAGAAAGGAAAAAAAAATGTTAAGTCCAGGAGGAGAATGTGGAAGAAGTCCTCATTAAGTCCACATCACTGCGTGATTTTTCTTAACCTTAAAAACATGTTCATTTCTCAAAAAGAGTTTAAAAATGTTCCTGAGTTTTTTGTACCGTACGAAGGAGTGCTTGATGACAGGGAAAGGCAGTCGAGAAGAAATCGCTGTGCCTCTCTGTAATGCGTGCAGACTCTGGCTCAGAAAACAGGTGCCAAGTGCAGCATGAAGGAGGCTTTGCCTTCACCATGCGATGAGCAGCCTTTGGAGGAAGGGAAGAACGGTACAGTAAAGTCTCCTCAATAGTTGAACAGGGCCAGGGGAGGTGATGCAGCATGAGGAGGGCTGCCTCTGTTACTTTGTCATCTCCATTGTGTTAGGAATAAAGCCGCAAGTGCTGAGGAGCATGGGGGCCAGGCCCCAGACCGAAGGGTTCAGATGGGCTTCCCAAGCCATGCTTCGCTTTGGGCTGTTTCTGGATGAAACCTTGGCTGCTCCTGCCACGGTGAAATGCCTCTGCTAAATTGTAAAAGACTGCTCTTCTAACCCTCTCTGCAAGGATGAAGAGAGAGGTCTTGGTATGGCCTTGCTTTTCAGTGACCTCCAGCCAGAGCCTGGCTGTGGGAGGACAGTGAGAATGAGTGAAAATGACCCTAGAAAAGCAACATCTGTCATTTTCTTATCCCAGTCAGAAATTCAGTGGCAGAAAACATCAAAAAAGGACTATAAAAAAATTAGGAACTTAGTCAGAAAAAACCCGAAGGGAAAAAGTTATGAAATTAAAACCCAGAGAACCAGCAGGGGAAGTGCTTTAGAAATCCTTATTAGAGTCACAGGAGGTAACACCATACCCCCAAATGAAAATCAAAATAAAAACCTGGAAGCTAAAAGGTAAGAGAAACTGGTGCACTTAAATAGCAACTTATGGGGGTTTATTCAAGTCAGAGAAAGAATCCTTTAAAAATTGGATATTCCGTCCAAGTGATGCTAATAGGATGGAACATAAAATGCAGCAGTGAGATGTAAAATAGAGATTAAGAAAAAATTTGAAGAAGAAACAGCCAAAGATAACACAACCAATAATAATAAATTCTTTACATACCAAGAGTAGGAAGCCCCAGGGAGAGTCAGTTAAGGAGGTAATCAGGATGGATAGAGATTGCAGGAAAGACTTGGTCATTACTAAAGAGGAGAAGAGAACCCTGAATGCCCCAGTATGCATTTGCAGAGAAAAGAATATGACACTGTCCTCGGGTAATGTGTGAGTAATAACAAAACTGCGTGCAAAATGAGACTGTAACAGATTTCCAGGTTATTCCAAAGGGATTCCATGTCGGCAGGTCCCAAATTCAGCTTGCTGTTCTCTGCAGAGGAATTTGTGTCCCCTGAGCTCCACCCCAGTGCCACCATATATTTTGTGGGAAGAAACAACCTGAGAAGAGCAGGTATGAAATTAGAACCTGTAGAACCAGCAGGGAGACTGCTCTAGGAAGACATCCCTTATTAGATTCACAGGAGGTAGCACCATAACCGTAGATTAAAATTAAAATCAAAACCTGGAAGCAAAAAGGGAAGTAGGAGCAAGGGCAGTTAAATGCCAAGTTGCATGGGTTTATTCACAACCTTCTCCCATCCCCAAAAAAAAGAAGAAAGGAAAAAAAAGAGCATCCCAGGGGCATGGAGTGTCCTATTCTTTTTTCTTGCTGTTGTTAATGATCAAGTTTTCATTTGTACAATCTTAATCAGTTCTGGTATTTCCCCTTAACTGCCTCTGGTAGTCCTCTCCATTCTGAAACAAGCAGTTTTGTCACCCACGTCAGACTCTGGGCTGAATGCTTTTTTTCCTCTGGCATTACTGAACCAAGGAGCATTGCTTTGTCATGCCCTAGCCCAGGAGCCTAGTGTGGCCCAGCATCCCCAGGCACGCACCACGGGCTGTGGTGACTGCAAGTCCTGTGAAGGAGCAGAAATGGGTCAGGAAGACGCGCTGGAGATTTGAGTCTGAGGAGTTTGTTCCTAATCACATCAACGCATTACTCCCTGCATTTCAAAAGAGGCCTTTCTTCTCTACCTATTTCCTCAAAGTATTCTCACAAGCACCCTTGCATTTCCCCCAAGCCTGATCTTACTTTCAGCTGAGTTGCTAGGTTGGCCCTCCCCTCCATCCCCTCCACCTCCGGCCCGTAATCTGCATCCCAGTCACCTTCCCACTGCTGTTCCGCATCCTTCTCCCTTTTGCATTTATTTATTTATTTGTCTTCCCCAGGGACGGGAATGGGGAAAAAAATAAAAATAAATATGCAAATGAAAGGGAAAAAAACGGAGAGAAATTTAATTAAAATGTGTGTGTTTCTTTCCCTTCGAGTGCTTTAGGGTGGAATAGCAAATTGTTAAAAAAGAGAGCACTCAGAATAAGGTTAAAGAGCTGAAAACTGATTACATGCAATTGAAAATGAAAGCAGGGAGGGGGGCGGTGGTGATGCGGCATATTGAGATAGGTAAAAGGCTCAGGGAGACTCTTGCTGGAGATGGGGCATTTTTCACCGTGAGTTACAGCCAAGCAGGCATTGCATGCAAGGCCTGTAACGGGGCTTCAGACGCTTTGCATCAGCAGAGAGGCAGGGAGGAAAGCATTTTACTTTGAAGAGCAATCTGGAGAGGGCACCGTGCAGATGAGAGCTGAAAAGAAAACAGGCCAGGAAGGAGAGAGGGCTGGGGGAGAGCCATCTGCTTCATCCCAGGCTGGTTTGTGTCGGTAGATCTGCCGTACTGCAGGAGAGGGCAGCGCTTCCAGAGCGGCTGAGGGTGGGAGGAATAAAACAAGCTCACGTGTTACGCAGGATCAGCAGTCATTGTTTCTGAGCTTGATCAAAGCCGTAGATACGTACACGTGTCTGTGTGAATGAGAAGTTGTTGGGCCACAGAGCTGTGTTTGGGCTTATTGATGGTGCCAGGGTGAAACCAAAGGCTGGAGGGGCGCACTTCTGATCTGTCCCCAGATGTTCACAGGTCTTCTGGCAGCTTCCTAAAACAACAGCTCCATTAGACTGGGCACAGGTCCTTCAACAGCAAAACCCACCACCTTCCCTGTAGGCATGCTGGGTCAACATAAGGACCAGAAGTGATTTGTGCACGAGGGGTAAGAATATGCATATTATCGGATCTGACTTTGGAGCGGTGTTTTTCCAGTGCATCTTTTCCATTCTGCTCTCATTCCAGTGTGGGAATCGTTTCTTGGCAGCTTTTTTTTTTTTTTTTTTTTTGTAATTAAACACAGCCTGTGAAGACCACGTCCCCACTTGTGCCCTACCTTAGCTCCAGCCTGCCAAAGCCTCTTCATTACACAGTGCCCCTGGGACCCCTCATGAATTTCATTTTGAAACCAGCGGCATGTGAGCTGCAGGCCTGGCCTGGTGCATTCGCTGGAGGTTTGCACGTTACGGGCAGTTTGAGTAGTGTTTGGAAGAGCCTCCACCTTGAATATCCATCCCCAAAAAGTCTGTGTGCTTTCTGAATCCTCAAGGGACCCTCAAGTGGCATCAGCAGGCAACTTCTTCCCCCTCTGCCACGGCAGGGATCGATGTTGCAGCTCTCATAACACACCGAGGGCAGCTCTTCCCTTCTGCCCACGGATATCAAGGGTCCAATTTTCCTTCCCATTTCCCGTGTCTTTCGGAGTGAGAGAGAGAAGTCTCTTTGCTGTGATGCGGAGTGATTGCTGCCATTTGACATTCACATTTATCTGCCTGGTCTTTTCATTATCTCTTTCCCATTTGTTTCTGCTCGTTCTCAAGTGTCTGCTGATCCTCTTCCTTCCTCTGGGGCTGGCTGTTGCTAAACTCCACAGCTTACCTGCTCTGTATATCTTGATGTATCTACTTGGTTCGCGTCTCCATTCATTGATTTTTCATACCCAGCTGCTAAATGAGCACTGTTTGCCCCTCTTCCACAAAGCATCTTCTCCTTTGCTACTGCAAACTCTTCCGTACTCCAGCTAAAACACCGAGGATTCTCATTACAAACAGCAAAGCCAGTAGGGCTTCTGATTTTTTCCTACTTCTGCCCGTGTGCTGGTTCCTTTCTTTTCAGTACAGAGGTCGCACCACTGTTGACTCTTGCTAGAGATGTTTCCCTAACTTTGAGCCCAATTTATCAGTCAGGATACATGGCTCATTTTTCCCAGGTGCCCCAGACCAGGAATAGCCTCTGGCTGTTACATAGCTTTTCAACAAACTGTGTCAAAGCAGCAAAATCCTGCCTCCGGGAACATGTTCCCTTTCTTAGTTTTATTCTGTATTGTTACCATCTCAGTTACTGTCTCAATTATGTATAGACAGGCATAAGCTGCAAATTCAGATCAGAAATTCATGGATGTTTGTATCCCAAGGGCTTGTCTGCCTCACTTTCTTGTACCACAACTGTATAAATATATGAGGGATAAACTACAACTATGTCTGTAGGAGCATCACTGTGCCCACGTTTGAGGCTTATTCTGACCCATCCAAAGCTGCTTGAGTTAGTGCAAAACCTAGAAGAAGGCCACCTCCAAAGTTACTGTGCCAACCTAAGGGCTATGAAATTCAACCTCCAGTG
Source organism: Nettapus auritus (assembly GCA_011076525.1). Taxonomy (NCBI): domain Eukaryota; kingdom Metazoa; phylum Chordata; class Aves; order Anseriformes; family Anatidae; genus Nettapus; species Nettapus auritus. The sequence goes on from CM021765.1 coordinate 85,770,244, forward strand.
CAGGCATGCACACTTAGAGCCAAGTCCAGCTGATGTTTTTCCTCCAGCTCTGTAGCTGCAGAGGTATCAATCCCGTATTTCTTTTCCATAAAGTCAGTGCCGTTTCTGTTAACTTTGACATAAATCTTCTTCAGCTTTAACTGGGCCTGCAGTTTGGAGGAGGAGAGGGACTAATAAAAACACAAGACACGGAACACAGCTTGTGGTCTGCAAAGAACTTGCCCAGCACTGTGTGTTGAAACAAGACGGGAAGGCATTGTAGGTAAAATAAGACACAGCCAGAGTCATTGCTGGGGATTCGGACCTCCCCACTGGGGAAGTCTTTGGGGCTGTTTTTTATTTTTTTTGTTTGTTTGTTTTGAGGTAGGAAAATGGATTCCTTGCCTTCTCTAAGTGATGTGCTTTATTTTGTTTCGGAAGAGGAGAGGAGTTTGGCCCACGGGAGGTGTGCTGTACTTGTAATTGTGGGAGCCTTGTGGTTCTGCAGGTCTCTCGGTTGCTCTGTGGTGATGTTCCCCGTGTCAGCTCCATGTCAAGACAGAAGTGGTGAGAGAGCATTTATGAAGTCCCGCATCTAATATTCCCTTGTAGATTCAGAAAGGCACTGACAGCTGGAATTAAAAATGAATCAAATCTGTAAAATATCATGACTGGTCTGCAGAGTAGTAGATGCAACACACTTTTATTTTAACCAGTTTGTCCAGGCTTACCTTTTGCCATGCTCTCCCATCAATTGGTTTAAGTGCATGGAAGAGGGTGACTCTGTGCCCAAGGTACGTGGCATATCGGTCATGTTTGCTTTCCTGTTCTTTGCACCACAACTTGCAGAGAAGCACGGTCAGAAACCCCACCAGAGGGCAGTGAAACTCCCGTGGGTGTGGGTCTCTGTGGGCCGCAGGGGTGGGAGAGGCTCCCCGGGAGCTGGGAGACAGAGTGGGCGATGCTGCTCATCCCCACGCTGGTCCTCAGCTTTGCTTTCCCAACTGCGAAAGGCTGGCAGCGTGCATATGTCGCTCTTAATCTTCCTTTTGCATCCCTGTTTTTGCAGTTGTCAGAGCGCCGTATTATGCAAATTGGAAATAAGCAATTAAGGCGATAATGTTTCCCTTGAAGAGTTTGACAAGGCAGAAGGAACACAGACTGCTTTTCAGACAAGCCTTTGGTTGCATATTTACCTAAAAACAGAAGCGAGAAGGAGATGGACAGGCACAGCCACGCTCACCCACCCCGTGTGCAACTTCGTGACCAAGCCACCCTGTGCATCCCTCCTCGTTTGTCCCATAACTCTGTCGAGGCCGTGGGGCAGGGAGGCTGCTTGCCTGCCCCTCAGCACATGGGAGGCCAAGGAATGGGCTGCCACATCCCTGTGTTGCATTTTCAGCTTAAACAGATACTTAAGGGTATATAACAGTGCTCGGGATCAAGGGCTTTTGCCACTGACCCAACGGGGCACTTTCACCGCTTTGCAAAGCTGGCATGTGGGGATGAGGAGGGGTGAAGTCACTGCCAGGTGTGGGGAGGCTAAAGTTCAGAGCCTTCAGGAGTTTTTTGACTTTCTGACTTTGCCAGCAGCTTGTGTGAATTCTTCCATCTCGTCTACAGCTAAAGGTCCTCTTGTTCTCCAAGGGGACTCCAATCCTCCTTCATTTAGTCTTGCAGCGAGTTTGGGAAAGAGGACATGGGTCTGCTCTTGAACTGTTTTGCCACAGCAGTGATTTTTGTGTTGCAATCAAAGACGGGCTGAACTGAAGCTGCAGATCTCGATTGTCTTTGAAACCAAGGTGCTGGGAGCTGGACTGACCTCTGGAGAGTTGTGCCGCTGGTGCACTTTCTCTATGTTCAGCACTCGAGGCAGTGCTGTTGAAAGCAGTTGATCAAATGTAAAATTTGCTTTGAAGCAATAATTATGCGACGGACGGGACCCTGGGGGTAGAAACGTAAGAATCTGCAGAGCAGCATCATTTGAGATAAGCTTCACCCTGTGTTTTTTCACAAGTTGTGCTTTCTTTCCTTGGGGTGTTGGTGGTCACCCCTGCTTTGAACTTCGCTCTTGACTCGAGCGTTGCATTTTCTGCATTCCCTGCAGGTCCCTGGGGAGAAAGGAGAGGAGGGTGGGGAGCTGCTGAGCTTTGCCAGCCTAGATACAGAGGGCCCGATTCACCACGGCTCCGTTACACCCGGGGAGTCACTGGCATAAAGCAGTGAATCAGAGGTGGTGAGTCAGGCTGCGGCGCTCTAAATAGTCAGCAGACGTGGCAAGCCAGGTCCCAGGTGGCACTAACGATGGAGTGGAGTTCAGAAAGCGTGTGGCTTAATGGGGTCTGGTCCCCTGGCTCGTGTGGGCGCACAGAGAAACATTACCAGGGAGAGGTAATTGGGTGATCAGGCTGCGCAGCTGAGCAGTCTCATTCACCAGAGTGCCTGGGAGGATTTGCTTTGCCTTAAACCTTTTTGCAAGTTGCATGAGCTAAAAAGAAGGAAGGCCTGCTCAGGGCAGACTGTGGGAAGCTGAGAGGATATTGTGGGGATGGGTAACGCCTCTTTCCTAAGCATACTTTACTGCCCATTTTCAGAAAGAAGATATGGAACCTTGTTCCTACCCTGCAGGGCTGATCTTAGGCCACGTTGGTGGGTAGGGCTGTGCTGAGTTAATCATCCACTCCGAGACTGTGCTTCACTTACCAGTGGCAGCAAAGCATCCCCGTTGCCACCAGCGTCCAAAGCTGTTCTCTGCATCTCCATCTCACCGGGCCGCTTCCCAGCGAGGTCAGCTGAGCTTATTCTCCGTGTCCTGAGGAATTCTTTGGCCTGAATTAGCGCTCACGGAAGCGTTGGCTCAATCGATCTGTACAGCTCCATCTAGCCCTTGCTGGTTAAATAAGGCCACAAGTTCCCAACAGCTCTACATCACTTATCTGCTGTGGAGTTCGGCAGCCAAGCTGTGTGTGTAGAGACGGGAAGAACAAACAGAAAGGGAAAAATCCCAGAACAACAAAAGGTAAATGCCTCTTTCTGCTCTCATTCAGGATAGCTAGAGGAAATACTTAGTGGCCGCTACCTGGTTGCAGCCCCCTTCCTCTTGCTCGCCTTTTAACTTCTCCCTGTGGCCACGCTTAGGGGCTATTCCCCACCGATTTGCCATTTAACCAGCGTACTGAGCTGGTTTCAATTGCTATTGCTCTTTTCCTCCTGCTGGCTGAGGGCTGCACCGTGCTCCCTTCCTTGTCTTCCTCCTCAGAGAAGCTCCGGACGTTCTGCTGGATGTTTTAATGTGCTTGCATTTTCCTGAAAGGCCAGAGCCGATCGTGACTTGAATGGCAGCTGCCAAGCAGACAGAGCTTTTAGTTTCAAACTCAGCAAGAAAATGGCTTTGCCTCCCATCAGAGCAGCTTGTGTACTTCAGAGGCTCAGTCATTACGAGCAATTTCTATTAAGAGCTGAGTACCTTTCGTGTTTCTCGGGAGCAAAGGATGCTCAGCGTCTCTCAGGGTCTGCTCAGCACCACTGAGGATTGCGCCTGCTGTGTGTTTTGAACTAGCATCAGCAGAGATTAGACAAGCATGCTGGGAAGAATGTGACTCCAATTGCAGTCCCCGAAGGCTTTTTTGTTGTTCTTGTTGTTTCTGCTGGTTCACTAGGTATTCTCCCCCACCCCCCTCTTTATATATTTATCTTACAAAAGTTGCATTTTGTACTCTCCTGAAAAGCATTTCCCATTTTCTGTATGCCTGGCAGATCTTCTTGGAGTGCTCTGCTTCCCACTGGGGACTGTAAGCATTTGAAGGGTAAACACCATGAAGGATATGAATTTCTTACAGGGGGTGCCGGGCTGTGCAATTGGAAAACATGAGGTGTCATTAGAGAAAGAAGAGCTGCTGAAGTACCCCGATGATGAGGCAGGCTCGAGTCCTGGTGGTGAAGCAGGTCTCCAAGAGGAAGGAGAAGGTTCTCCTTCCATATAAACTGAAGAGGAGACGTCAGTGGATATATGATGGCATGTGACAGGGGAGTTTAGTGAATGTATGAGACTTCTTCTGTCTCAGAGGACCAGGAAACTCAATCCAGTCCTCCTGCAGCTTTGGTAGCCACAGAGCCTGGGCACTCACAAAGGTGAATCTGGGCAAAGGGTGCCATCCTGGTGTATGCCAGCAGTCACTGCCACAAATAGCTTTGGGAGAAGGCAGTATCAGGGAATGCTCCTGAGTACCACTGCCATCCTGGCAAGGCCCAAGGACAAGTCCAAAGAGCAAGGGATGATTAGGATGATGTGTTGCAGCCTGGAAGAAGGAGAGATTTCTTCTCCTTCACCCCATGCCCCAACTCCCACAGCTGAGTCTGGGTAAATGCCTTATGGCTGCTGCAGCATGCAAAGTGACAGAATGCAAGTAGTCAGGGGAGGAGGGCAATAAAGCCTACCGAGTTTGTCCTCTGAACTGTTAGTATGTCATGGACAGCGCTTTCAGAGAGCTCACAAAGGCTACAGGTCTATGATAGGGATCCGAGTTTTGGCTATCTTATGACCTAGGCCATGCCTGACATCTTTTTCCTCTCTGGTGTCCTGTTCCACACATGACCGCTTATCCGTATCAAGGCAGCAAGATACAGGTGAGGAGCACATAGCTTTCTCATATTCTTTTGGTAGTCTTTTTCATTTGGTAGCAGTAAATGATGATGCCATTGGCGAGGCTGAAGATTTTGGTTCCTCACTTTTTTGATTTTTTTAAGTTTTATTCTTACTGCAGTCTTTGATCACACCTTCATCTAATCAGACAGTATAGGAGATCTCCTCTCGAGCCCATTTCTCACCTCATATTAAGTATTTACATCACCCTTCATTTTATCACCATGCCTGAAAACTGTCAGGTCTTTGTTGTTTCTGTGTCCCAGGCAAAGAACGGGCCCTACAGCCTTCCTCAGCATCCTCACACGCTGGAGTGTGCCTACCTTCAACACTTGCTCTAGCATAAGGAGTTTGAAAACGCATCAGGAAAGTAGACTGGCCCCATTCTTCTCCATTAAAGTGCAGGCACACACTGTTTGTTTATCTCCCTCTGGGAACAAGCCAAGAAGAGTGTTAGTGTCTGGAAAAATTGTAATAATAATAGTAGTAATAATAATAATAATAATACCACCCCCGCAGGTGACAACTTCATGTTTTCTGGGGCCTGGTTAAGTTCTTTGGAGCGTAGCACTCCATCACTTTTCTCAGCAGGGTATAATTATTCATAACTTGAAGGTTTTATCTCTGGGCTTCCTGTACGAAAAGGGAGAAAGGGGGTATATCTTGCATTCCACGAGAGTATAGATGTTTAATTAAGTATCACATTTAATTGTTCCAGACTCCTGCTTGACAGTCACCAAGTTTTGAAAATTTTCTCCCCCCCCCCCTGTTTTTTTAATTGGAATTGAATAGATAAAAAGTGTCTGACATGTAAATGGGGTCGGTCCCATGTCTTTCTGTGTGCCTCAGAGCTACTCCATGATCCAAGACCAGTACCCAGGTCCTGACGGCTTGCGTGTGCATGCCTCTGGTGCACTCTGTGTTTCCACTCCTCTCTGGGGGAACAAATCCCTCCCTTCATTCTGCTTCCTGGGGCCCTTTCTGTCATCCAAAGTCCAACCTGACTTGTGCCTGCTCCCCGGCATTTGTATTCAGGTCTCTCCTTTTTCTTTCTTCCTGTTTCTTTAGGACCAGGGACAGAAGGGCAAACTGGACTTTGGAATAATAAATGTTCTGTGTCTTTCTTACATCTCCATTCATCCAAAGACCTCAGAGCACTTTGCAAGAATTAATAATACAAGGATTACTCTCCCTCTGTGAGGATGACTGGTTTTATCATCCTTTTAGTAAAAATAGCAGTCTCTTCGAAGCCTACTTTGTCGACTGTAGGATCAGGAGACCCTGCATATAGATCCTAAGCAACGCATCCCAAGAACTAGAAAACCAGAGAGACTGGTGTGAGCCCAGCAGCCTCCATACGGGATCTTCCAGTCCAGTGATCGCACCCCGGTCTCTCCCACCTGTCCTGCCAGAGGGTCACATCTTCCTTCATTGCAGTGTTCCCACCTCAGCCGCTGCCAGCCGTGGGTTATGTGCCTGCTCAGTCACTCGACAGACTTGGCTCCGTTTCACCCTCCTTACTATGGGCCTGCGGCCTTGGGGCCTCACAGGAGCATTGCTGGGGATAATGGTCAAACAAGTCTTGGGCTGCTTGAGGGTGAAATCTGGATTCTGTTTGACCAAGCTGCAAGGCTTTAAAGGAGGCAGGCCTGACGGTTGTGTGCTGCAGGTAGTGAGATCACAGATAATAAGCTTTGTGTGGGAAACAATGAGCATTGAGTCACTCGTGCTGAATCTCATCACAAACACTACCCAACCGCACTTTTCTCCACTGAAGTTGTTTGCTCAGGCTGTCAAAACTGTGACAGAAAGGTATTTGGTTGGTGATTTGGTTCCCGTGTCTTTCTGCTCCTTTCTTGAGGATAAGCAACAGTGCTGGCTTGCTTTCCCTTCTTCTGCCTCTCCATTGCAGCTTCTACATATAGCACAGCAACTTTTCTGTGCTGCATTTGTCCCTGCAGTGCCAAAATCATCTGGAGGCCAGGCTCCCCTTGTCAGTGAGTGAGTTTCCTTGCCTTGCTTACGGCTTTGAGAGAAAGAGATGAAGGCAGCGTCTCAGCCTGAGGGAGATAAGGTGCGTTTTAGTTGCTTTGGATGGTCACACAGCAGCAGGACCACCACGGCTTGCTGAAGGAGTTTGGCTCTGCAGTTAGCCCTGCCCCTGTGAGGCAGAGGGAGATTTTGTCATGGCACGGCCACAGCAGCCTTCCGGTTCAAATGCAAGGTGGGACCTCCGGGAGGACACCGTGACAGGAGGAGGAGGTTGATGGGAAAGGAGGGGGAAGCTAAAGCGAGACATAACGGTTAAAAAAAAAAAAAAAAAAAAAAAAGGAAAGGAAAGACAGAGTGTGACATGAAGACTTTACTACTCGTTTATAAAAGGCTTCATCTATCAGCTGGATCGCCTTAATGTGTCTCCTAATAAGGCTCCCCCAACACACATACGCACTTTACTTTGGTTTATTTCTTTGATACTGTCACATGTTCTTCATTTTCCAGCACGTTGCATTCATTCTTTGCCTTTAAACTCCAAGGATTAAAGCAACTGGATAAAATAAATAAATAAATGAAATTAAAAGAGCTGACATTTCATGCTGTTGTCGGCAGCCTTTGATTTTCTTCCAGAACAAGATCATTACTTTTCTCTCCTGCTTTGAAAAAAAAAAAAAAAATGAAAAAAGAAAAGAGATGGACACAGACTCATCTTCTTATATATTCATTTATCATTTGTGGGCTGTGGTAGGTGTGGGGAGCGGTTAAGGAAAGAGATACTTGTGGCTGCGCTATAGGAAACTGAGTAAAACTAAAAGCTTACAGCAAGGTAGTAACACATTTAATTCTGGGAAGAAAACATCCTCTGGCCGAGTTGTTCATACAAGCCCCAGGATAACAACTTCATGGTCCAGGCTGAAGCTCATATGTGCTATCATAGTAGCAAAGCTCATCCAGATGAAGAACAAACCAAACTGCAAAGTTTTCAGTCCAAAACAACAATTTTGTGAGCCTTCAAGAGGCGACTGGATGGCTCCTGTTATTTTTTGGTTCCATCTGTGGCTACAAGCATGGAGAGTGGGGAGGGTGTTCACCAAATGTGGCCCTGGCTCAGAGTCTACGCAGGTTTAGAAGTTCCTAGGTCCAGTTTTATTGAAAACAGACTGTATCCATCCAGGAGCTTTTCCTAAGTTTGAAGCTTGACTCAAGTTTACTGCGTCTGTGCCTCTTCAGAGCAGACTGAGCTGCGGCTCCACATGCACGATTGCGGTTGGGATCAATGAGCCTGCCGTGGACTGTTTGGGAACCCACTGGGGGCACATTTCCCCTCATGAAATTGGAGGATATGTGGCTGTTCAGATCCAGCCTTGTTTGGGCTCTGAGCATATCATAAATCTCTGGCACTGGGTGATGCTTTGCTGTGCAAACGAAGTCCAAAGAGAGCCTGAAGCAAAGAAAACGTGTTTGCACTCTCAGTTCCAGCCTGAGTGAATCACAGAGTGACTATAAATAAGGAGAGGGAAACTGCTGCAAGGAAGCTGATTACATGAAATTGTCCATTCCCTCCATTTCCTTTTTCCAGGATGGTTCAGTGCATCATCCGTATGTTTCTGACAGGACAATTTTGTTACATTCTAATGCAGAGCCTCTTACGACTGTGGTCATATCATTGTTTTCTCAGCAGTACTGCCCCTCAGTCGCTGTGCAGTGTTGCTGAGAGGGTTTCTTGAACCACTTCCTGACAAAGCCCTGTATTGTAATACTGGTAGCTTCTTGCTTGTCCTGGGCAGAAGGCAGCACCTGCTGAGACAAAAGAGAGCTCAAGATCTGATCCATGCTAAGTGGTGCAAGTGGGTCTTATGGGACACCCTGACATGACTGTCGTGCTCCAGGTAAAAGACTCTGTGCGTGTCCTGCACATGCTAAGCACGCCAAGCAGTGCAGCACAGCTAACTCTAACAACCTCTGACTCGTCTGCTCTTTGTCCTCCTAAAATCCTGGCCATGAAAAGAGAGGGGCTCTTCCGAAGACATTGAAATTCCTCTTGTCAGGACCTCCTGTCTCAGCAAGCATGTTGACATGGAAGGGTTTCCATGCCTGTGGTGTCTTACTGCAGGAACTCAAGACAAGGCATGTGCTCAAGGTTGCTCCCCAGAAGGCCAGAACTGGATGATTCAGTGCAGCTCGCTGTGGCTCCCCACCATGTGTTGTCTTTTCCAGCCAGCAGGACAAGCCAGCCCACCATACCTGTTTGGCATGCTGGGAGTTAACGGCAAATCTCACATTCCCAACCATGCTGACTGCAATACCTCACAAACAACATAAAAACACAAAATCTTGTTTCCTAGCAATTGTCCGAACTAATGCCAGCATGAGTCTCCCCATGGTCAGCTCAGACGTGGCTAGAGAAACAAATGCAGGGCATGATGGTTGGTTTCAACCTTCACCGAACCCACATGTACTGTGCAGCTGTTGCCTTAACCAGAAACAGGGACTTAATAAGGTTAGGGTGACCTCCAAAAGTGCAGCATTTAAGAGCAAAGTTGCAGAGTAAAGTGTTCTGGGTACCATTTTGTAAACACCGATTTCGTCCTGTGGTTGTGCATTGCTCTCAGAATTAGCATGTTCTGGAGCTCCGACTGTTTGTTCCCCATCCTCCTTCCTCTTCCCATATGGGCTACAGCATCAGCTGTTGTGTGCTGATATTCAAGGGAAAGTACATTTTCAGAACTTGTGCCCACAAGTAAACAAGGTTAACCTGTGCTTCACTGCAGCATTTTACTGGGGTAAGGAGCAGAATAAAATCCTTCTGCATGCTCGTACTTTCCCCTGTAGCACCTCCACAGTCTCTTCAGTCTGAGCAATTGACCCCACAATACCTGTGTAGGGTACCACCCTACACACATTACCCTCATCTGCTGCCAGTCACGGGAGCATCCTCACGTGGACTTGAACTTTGGACCTGTCCATGGGCATCTTTCCATCACTACCCCTGATGACATCCCTCCATGTCCCCACTCCATGTGGCAAGTGCTGTGCCAGAAAGTCACGCTCACTGTCCTCTCCCCGTTATTTGTTTCTGTGCACGCAGGATGGCCACCCCTGGGGACCTACTGCTGCATTTGCCTTTGCAGTGATCACAGGCAAGTTGAGGGGGATATGACAAATATTAACCTGCAGCTATTAAAACGAGCTGTTCCTACAGGTCCCCGTGTGCGTGACAGCAGCTGCAGAGAGGTGGTTCTGATGTCCTCTTCGTCACCCTTCTGAAAAGGCCCCTGCGGAGACACACAGAGCTGTGAGCCGCTCACAGAGGTCATGCAGCGGGAAGCTGAGCTTCTGGTTACGTGGCAGAGCTCACAGGTCCACTCCTTGGAAGTGCTAGGCTTGTATTAGGAGCCTTGGGAGATTAAACCCCAGCTAACTCCCATCCCAGCTCACTCAAACAGAGGAAAAGATGAGCTGGTTGTTTTGTATTTGATGCCAAAAATGCCACAGTAAGAGGCACAAATCTGGTTTGCTTATTAACCTGTGATTATCACCTTCAGTGGCGTTTCCTTCTCCTTCTGGACCTGTGTGGTTTCCTCCCTCTCCCACCGTGCTCTTCTGGACCCCAAACTGTCCCATCAGAGCACCAGGTTCAATAACTAGCAGTGAAAGCACAGACCCGTGCTGCTGGCTCATTTGCTGGCCGATGCCAGCAAGTAGCCTCCAAGGCCAGAGAAGAAGCTGTGAAACACCAGGAAAGCAACAGAGGAGTAAAGAGCAAGAAAAATGTGCTGGTAGAGTGCTATAAATCACCGACTCAGGGAGCAACCACAGGCAAGCTTAAGAACAAGGGAAAACAGTAGCCTGTAACACAGGGAAATTTTTGTTGTAAACCCAGCATGTTTGCTGATGTGGGTACTGTTTGAAAAGCAGAAGAGTTCAGTTGCCTCCAGAGGTTCTTCAACTGAGCTTTTCTTGACTCATTCTCCATTTAGGCTCATGCTCTTGCTCTCGGGGGATCTCCTCTGAGTCACCAGGCAGCTTTCACACAGGTGCTGGAGTCTCAACCATCCAAGGTTTGTTTAGCCCACTGTCACTCTTCTCTGTCGAGGTACCTCTGGAGAACAGCTCCTGCCTGTATGGTGCCCTGGGAGTGGTTTGGCTTCTTGGTTACTGGGCTATTGCCTTGTTCAAACTGTATGGAGAAGACTGGTTATCCAAAACAGTTCTTAAAATGAGGGTTAGAGAGCATATGATGACTCTCCCTTCTGTACTCTGTGGTACAGAAGCAACATCCCTGAGGAGATGTTCTCGAGGGTGGTGATTGTAGTGCTAGTCCACAACCTGGGATATCTTGGTTCATTTCCGTGCTCTTCCAAGCCCCTTGTGTGACGTGGGGCCTTGATCAGATGGCTGCCTGCCTGGGCATCCTGGACAGGCTCAGTCAGTGAAGATTTAACCTGGCCCTGGCTTCCTACCCAGTCATCACAGAGAACCAGGTGTTTCTCTTAGGCCATCTCATCACACTCTTGTTTCTTTTGAGCAGAGAATCAAGATTTGCTAGCTTTAGATAACATGGGACCTGAGCCTCTTCAGCAGGGGTGAAATAACAGACAGCAGAGTTTATTGCATGCAGGTAGCAGTGAGGCTGAGCACAAGCTTGGCTTTGGTACCCTGGAGTAACCTCTTAGTACAGTAAGAACATTTCATGTTTTCCAGCATACCGCACGAGCATTAATAATTGTCTGCCGTTGCTGCACTTTGCTAGTATTACTTTATACAACCTGGGTGCAAAGTGCTACAAACCCTGCCTGGCATCTCTGACAGAGTAGCGGCTTGTTTGGAGGGGTTATAGCATCTTAGTACATGCTCCGAAAGTGAGAAGTCACGGCTTCGGAAGCGGGGCCAGGGGTAATCGCCTGCTCTCGGCAGGATGATAAAATACCTCGGCACATGCCCACGGGCTCACTGGTGGCTCCGTTTTAGCGTGCACCACTTTGTCTCTTTCTCTTCAAATATTGGGAACATTTGTTATGCCAGGCTCCGGAGAGAGCGGTGCTACTTCTGAGACTCGATCAGCGGAGCTAGGGCAGTTTGTGGGTTGATTCAGCAGTGTCACCGCGTCCTTACGAGTCGCTGCTAACCCCCTAGCCCGGCGTTAAAGAAAGCTGAAGTATTAGTTACAAATACTATTTGTCAGGACTGGGTTCTGCTGTTCTTGCACCTTATAGCAGAAGGAGTTTCCGCACGGAATTGATAGTGGAGAGGATAAGGATAGCAGAAAAGTAGCGGGACCTTAGAGCATTGCTGCTGTGCGATAAGCAATTTGTTTATAAACGGCTTCAGATTTTCTTCCAGTGTTTTAGTGCTTGATAAGTACTCACTAAAAAGAGTCATTTTTAGACCTCCAGCTGTTCTTTACAAAATGTTTGCCTCAATGAATCATTACTTGCTCAGTATTTGCACTCTTTTATTGGTTAACTGAATATCATGGTAATTATTGGCTTTCTCAACTGGCTGAGTAAAATATTGGTCAGTTGTTTTTGTTGTTGTTTTTTAAATTAAGTTGTCGAGATTTCTTTTTCCATCTGAAATACAGATACGTTAAAATAGAAACATTTCAGAGAAACGTGTGTTTCTGTATGCAGTGATCTTCAGCTTTTCAGGCTTAGCGTGTAAATTCTGTTCAATAGGAATGGTCAAAATGGCCAGTAACTAAACAGGTAGGGATCTTGATGGAAAACACCATCCAAAACATTGTAGGGAAATGAGGCACGGACTTGTACCTGGATCTTGCATATACCAAGCAACTCAAGGCTGTTATCTGCTCAGGAATGGCTCTTTCTTGCCAAGTAAAAGTTCTAAAGACTGCAATAAACTGTTGGAACAAATTCCAAAACTTCAAAATTTTGCACAAAATGAAATTAATTTATTTTAATTTTTTTGGCCAGTCCTGTGAATAACAAATAGGTGCTGTCTGCTATGAATCAGCCCTTCATGTTACAAAGCATGAAACCTTGGCAGTTCAAAAATTTTCACTGACACCCAGCAAGTTGTCAAACGCTCCCAAGTAGCAAGTGCCGTGAGTGCATGAATCACCGCCATTCAAACCCAGCTCCTTTATTGTGGAAACTGCTAACAACTCAGGAGCATTTTCTTTCAGTGTTTTGTTCACCGGTACCAGCAGATACCTTATGATCCTCCAAAAGAGAAGAAAGGTAGGAGCCCTAGCCAACTGCAGTTGTTAGAAGATCTCAGAAACCTTCCAAAAAGGATGAAGATGTCGGAGTAATGTTTGTCTTTTGCTTATACTCTGGTTGTGTCTTCTTTCTGGTACTTCGGGTTCTTTGCCTGAATCACCGTTAGTAATTATGTTGGTAGTTACGTGCTGTTCGCCTGATGGCTGTGTTCTGCCTTAGAAGTGCCTGTGTATCAATCATATGTGAAGTGGCTACATTTGGAAGCAATTATGAATACTCCTTGACAGGAAAGAAATATTTTAAATGAAAAAAAAAACACACACACACAAACTATTATTTTTATTTTTTTTTAATGGCTACTTCTGGAGAATCTGTTGATGTCAAGTGTACTTAAAACCGCAACCTCAGAAACTAGGAAATAATCTTTTGGGTCTTAATAAAAAGAAAAAAGGCTTCAGACAGCTGTCCAACTGTGGGAAATAAATGGGAACAATTTGATTTTAGCCATGACAATGCACAATCTGGCATTTTTTGAATCAGAAAAACTTAAGACTGGAAATTAAACTGTCAGTGCTGGAAAGTATGGGACTGTGAAAACCAAAAAGTGTTTAATCAGTGTGTTAGGCTCGTTCTTGAAAGGGGCAGGAAACAGATTGCCCTGGAAGGACAAAACTCTACAAAAGGCAATTGCAGTGTAAGGACAGAGGAAGGTGGGTGCAGGAAGGACAGGAGCTGGACGGACAGATGGAGGACAGTGGAGGAAAAAAAAAGAGTTTGTTTTTCCCACTTAGTAATATATGCATGAGAGAAAAATTGTGCTCCCCCCAAATCTTTTCCACGTAGTAATACTTAATGTGAGGGACGGAGCAGAAGCTGCCTGTTCAGGCGATGCTGATAGGTTAGTGATGGCTCTGTAAATACACAGTCGAATAGTTCCTTGGACGGACAAGGGAATAAGGTGTCAACGTGTGGTGCAAGGTCAGCAAAGGCATTATACTATTAAATTTCTTCATGCAGACAACCATTAGTAAGGTATCTCTGCTTATTGCAGTAATAAGGTATGCCCTGACTGCATTGTTATCACACACAGAATTCAGGCCCTCTTCTTCATTGCTCTTGTCCCTGGTGCCAGCAGTACCACTGCATCGTTTGGAGCTGAATCTTTCCTCCCAGCTTTACTACAGCACTGTCTTCGACAGCGATGCTTGCTCCAGTCCCAGAGACAGTGATTACATCCAGTGCCTGGTGCGATGAGCGACATTTTCAGCGAGCTGAAACCAAGCAGTTTCTCTGTAAAGATGAGCTTTGTTTTGCCATTACAAACCCTATGTGCTTATAAGGTTTTTCCATCTCTCATCTCTCAAAACCTCACCCTGATATTTCCCTTCAGTCTTGCCTCACACAATACAGTAGGGCATGGATTAGGCTAACCTGTACCCAGAAAGTCATGTTGCTATAGGGCCTGAACGTGGATGTGGTTCTCATTCTGCCCTGTTTTGTATGATGTCTTTAAAGTCTGGTCAATTTGAAGACGCCGGGATGAATGGAAGGGCGAGGGGGGCGAACCTGAGCTGCTTTGCCCACTGCTCGTTTATGTGTAAGCAAAACCGAGTGATGCCCGTGTCTTTTGCACGCTCAATTATGTGTTGCCTCCCCACAGCTTGTTAGCTGTCAGTTATGATCTGGGGGGAGTGTTGCAAACTGGTCGTTCCCAAACGGTGTAAACTGCACATTTGTGTATGAACGCAGCTCCCTGCATGCGTGTCTGATCAGCATCCGTAATTGATGTCAGGGAGATTGTTTATGGTGCTGGGATGAGGAGCCCTGGCTTCAGGTCTGAATGAATGACTCTGCTGTGACTTGGCTTTCCATTTTCCTATTGTTTGTTTTATTTGTGAAGCCCTTTTCTTCCATCCTCTCCATCCCTGTCTCTCTGTTTGTAGAGAAAATAGACAGAACTGACATGTAAAGGTGCCCTCAGAGCCAATTTACAGCAATTGGTAAAGATCACACTGTATCCATCTAAAAAATGCCTATCCATAGGGAGCTGCCTCTGAATCTGAACGTGGGAGAGTGTTTTAGAGAGGTAGCTAGAGCAGGAAAGAAGCTGTTTTAAATTGGAGAGGGGCAGATCAATTCAAAAACAGCAAGGCTGTCCTCAGCCCTTCACCTACGCCTTGTCGGAGAGCTGAGAGTATGATTGATTTTTTTTTTTTTTTTATTGCCATACATTTTTGCACTCCTTGGTTTTAACTCAAATAGCAGAAGCACTGAAGTCCTTTAACTTCACTGTATTAGCAGCTCCACCGTAACCACAAAGTAAAGAGCCATCAACGAAAAGCTCTAGTCTGTGTCTTTACAGATCCAAATCCCTTGGCATTTGGATCTTGTGTTTGCAGGTTATTGGGGTGGCACTTTTTTTTTTTTTTTTTTCCCTTGGGGACTTCTTTTTTTGCTTCAGCTTTATGTAAAGCTAAGACCTATCCACAAAGTTTGACGTTAGAATTTGGCCAAAAACATTATTTTTTCTTTTTGCCCTATCTACCTAGCCAAACTAATTTGGAGTTTTGTTGGTTATGCCAGCTGGAAAAAGAAGTTGGCAAGGGAGTCCTGTTTCTTTGGCAAAGCCTGTCTGTTCCCAAGAACGCATTAAGTCTCGTTTCTGTTGTGCAGCAGGGAGCATGCACTCAGAGCTGCTTTCCTCGCCCGCCGCTCCAGCTTGGTTTCAGCGTGCCCCCTGATGTGAGAAACCTTCTCCCTGGGCTCCCAGCTCTTGGGTCATCCACAGTGCTCCTCGGTGCTCCCCTCTCTGTTAGCTTCAGCATGCCGTCACGTTCCCTACCCACGGTGTTTTGTTTCTATTTGCGTATTCAGCAAGCTTTCCTTAGCAATGCTAAGCTCTTGCTCATGACTGCTACAGCGACTTTCTCAGGTAGCTTTGGCAGGAGCAAATAAGCCTCTGAGCTTCAGCAAGGTCTAACTTGTGCATCTCCAGAGTTTGGGGCCGTTTGGGTTCGTGCTCTAGGACACCCCTGATGAGCATCAAGTAGGGCAAGGCATCTGTGGTCCTTGCAGGTGGTGCAAGGCTCTACCACTCATTTGGTGAGCAGCATGCACCTTCAAGTCATCTGTAAGGTTTTTAATGCTGAGAAAAATGATCTGATTCTTTATTCCTTCTGCAGGCTTGTTGTCTCCCTCTCTCCCTTGCCCCCTGTGTGTAACTGTTGTAAAGCTATCTTTAGCTGAGCTACTGATTAATCCAGCATTAATCGACCTCCCTAATTGTACTTTGCTATTTTCTCTCCCTTTATCCTTAAATTGCTCTACTGGGCAGGGGGTCTGGAGGGCAAACACATTCATTATCTTACCGGCAAACAAGATACGAATTGCACTGCAGGGGACAAAATTAAATTTACAGTTTCCCCTTGTACATGTCATAAACTATTGATTTAAAACAAGGGGGGACGCAGCAGTAGAGCCAGCATATTGGCTATCTTGTGCTGTTCTTGCTGTGTTCTGCTGGGGTGCTTGCAGGCAGCCCCTGTGAGGCTTGCTGGCAAGGAGTTGCTGGTCCCCCACGGGACTTGCAGGGCAATGGAAAGGCAGAGGGAAGCATGGCGTAGGTGTAGTTTGTTTGGTAGGTCCATGGGTGGGTTACCAAGGGCTCTATTCTTGGCTCTAGATATTAAAGACCCACAATGGACTCTGGCGTTGTTGTATTCTGCGGACAGGGACCGCATTCAAAGCCTGCCTTTGAATCTCCCACACATTGTCTGTGCTCAACTCTCCCTGCCCATTTTAGGGGTTTTAGAAGTGGCATCTTCAGATCTTTTGAGTACCACTCCAGCTCTGCCCAGCCTTTCTTTGTTATGTTGGAGATGGCTTTTGCCTCAAATAAGGCTCCTACTTTTTTCACATCCCATTATTTGCTTGTGGGAGGGATAGTTCTTCCCATACATGCAAAGTCTAGCACAATGAGGACTTCTTCAGGGACCCCATGTGTATAGCCCAGTCCCAAAGACAGGGGAAGGAAGGGATTTCAGACATTGCCTGTTGAGCTAGGTGTAGGTGCTCTACCAAACCAAGGAGTATCTCTGTCGTGCTCAGCCAGCATGAGCCCTAGCAACTGGCAAGTCGCTAAAGCTCAGCATTTTGCTCCGTGCCCCCTTCCCTTTTCATGTCATCTCAACCAGGCTGGAAGCACTCACGTGGTAGAATCCAGGAAGAGACATATATTGCATTCACACAAGAGAAATGTCCTACTCGTGGTACTGGTTGTCAACAGCAGCCCCCAGGCTGCGCCCCTCTGCTGCTGGGCAGGGTCTGAATGGCAAGAGCAGGTACGGGGACAAACGCGAACCTGATGCTTGGTGGAACATCATCCGTTAGATGTTTAATGATGTTAAAAAAGAATTTAGTGCCTCCTGTGCTGGCAGCCAGTTCTCATTACCAGTTAATTGGACCTAGATGCAGTCACTGTTGAAATCTATTGTCAGGAGCAAGTTGTTATATTAGTGTAGGTGCACCCTGGGAGGGCTGCTTATGTCCCTAGACTGCATGAGGGAGTCAAAGGCTGCAACTATATAAAATATTTCCTCTTCCTAGTCTTTCCTGGGGACAGATCCCATTAAGGTATACCCTGGCAAGACTAATAGGGCTGCTGACAAGGGTTGAACCTGTACGTTGACCAGACAGCACAGGGGTTTCAGCACCTCTTCTGCACCAGAAATCTTGTTGCCTCTCCCCGAGAGCTGTGTGAAAGGTGGGAACATCACTGTCTGGAGAAATCTTCCCTTGTCCTCCCCCTTGCCTTCTTTGAGCTGTGGGGAATCTGTCTGGGTACTCACGGAGAATTAGATGCAAGACTCTGCATACTGTGTGCTGCTATAGGACCTAATCTAACAAGTGGCCAAAGATAAGCACTGGCTGCTGAGATTTGATGTGAAAATCTGTGCAGAGGAAACTATTTGCGGTAAGGAACTTTTATTAGCTCCAGGATATTGACTACATACACTCGAGCACTGTCTTCTCTCATCTTATCTATTGCTTTAACTGTGTGCCTACCCACTGACCCGACTCTTCCAGATCGTTCCTTTAATCAGCTTGGGGATGTAGGAGAATATTTTGTCAGAGAATATTTCTGACTGCCAAACTTAGTTTATTTGTGTCTCATTGCAAAACAGACCCCAAGAGGTGAAATGCCGTAATCACTTGCATTTCTGATTCCCCAGATCACTTGCCTCTAAATAACTATGATGTGCTTTGAGTACTGGGTAAGAATTTAATGATGTTATCACAATTAACCTGCCATCTTTTTATTTTTCATTTTTTTCTTTTTTTTTTTACAGCTATGGAATTAACTTTAATTTTGAGCCGAAGGCTTTGTTGTCAACAACTTTATCTATTTGCCAACTCACCACAGAATCCTTACCAGCACATAAAATGCAAAGGCACAAAGCATTTTTAAACTAGAACACATCTTTCCTTGCGCTGTTTCTCTTGTTCATGTTGCCAGGATGGTCTCGTGTAGTCCGTGACACCTCACTAAAATCACCCACTGCTGCAGCAGCCTCACCTACCCCCAGGCCTCACAAAGTGAGCACATTAGCTCTTCACGTACTGGGCCACGGAGTGGAAGGGGAGTGTGGATTCTGGTGTGGAGCTGGGGATTGCGTTAGTTGGTATGCTGCTGTCTTTCCCACTCCTGTTTTCTTGGTTCTCTGAGAACCTGCTGTGTCCATTCTCCCTCCTTGCTTGGTGATGTGGATTTCCTAAGGACATCAAAAACTCTGGTCAAAGAAAACCTTCCCAGGTAGGCTCTGTATCCTCTGTTTTCTAGAATTACCTTTTCTAGAGCTGGCAAAGTATCTCTTCAGGGCTCTCACTCCTGTGTCTTCTCCACAGAGGATGTGAGTTTCCTTCAATGCAGAGCAAGGCATTCAAGCGACGATGATGGGTGCTTTTCAGCTCTGGGGTCCTCAGTCCCCACCCCGGTATCTCTGCTAGTAGGGAGGCTCTCAGCTACCATTCACCAGAAGGCTCCAACTTGGTACAATCAGCTTCCTAACAGTCTCATTTTCATCACTCCTTCAAGACAATTGCATTTTTTTCTTTCAACAATAGGTTTATTCGCCATATTGAAAGGTTAAAGTGACTTTCCGCCCACTTTGGGCAATTTAAGACTCTCACATGAGACAACTAAGCTATGGTGCCTTTAGTCACTCAGTCTCTACTTTTCTCTTCCATATGACACGTCTTACCCTCCTTCCTTGCTTGTTCTTCAACAAGGGATTTCTCCACCTTGCTCGTTCTCTGCGCCAGCCCAAGTATGAAGCAGAGCAGCTGTCTCCTCTCTGCCTGGCCCAGGGGTCTGAGCATCTGGATGAAAGTGCTGACTCCTCTCTTTTCTGCAGCACAGAAGATGTACCCTAATACCCTTCACTTCCAAGCAGAACTGGAGCTAGTCCAGCTTGAGAAATCTGCCTAGAATCTCAATTTTCTTCTCCTTGCCTGCTGTCACCAGAGAAATCCCAGCTACATCAAGTGCTTATTCTGGTCCTTGGCTTGCTGAATTGCTGGGGAAGGTGACTCGGGAGAATTTTGGGTCCCTGCCAGTCATTCACAAGCCAATAGCAGCAGAGGTAACTGTCACTCATCGCACCTGTGCCAAAACATGGGCACAGGCCTGGGAGCTTTGAGGAGCCCTTGAAATGTCATGGTATGCGGGTGTTCAGGGATTCTGGAGGGTCACCTGCTCGTCCCTATTGCTCTTCTTCTTTAATAAACATCCACATTTGCAGGCTGACCTAACCAGACACGACTGTA
Organism: Nettapus auritus; assembly: GCA_011076525.1. NCBI lineage: Eukaryota > Metazoa > Chordata > Aves > Anseriformes > Anatidae > Nettapus > Nettapus auritus. Next base: position 85,789,870 of record CM021765.1, read on the forward strand.
AATCTCTTCCAAGAGCAAACTTCACCTTCCTCCTCCTCTGACGTCTGTCACTGAAGAGTGGGTGCCCATGTGCAAGCCCTCTGTGAGCCTGCACTTGTATCAGTGTCCTGTATCATGGCTGTTTGCTCTGCCGAGTACGTTGCCTATAAAGGAATTACTACAGCATATGGCCGACACTCCACACTTCATATGTTGTTGATCACATTACGGAGCCGGGCCACATGTCCCTCCTGCAGCCAGGGGAAAGTGCCGGCCCTGCTCCCATCAAGTGGCCCTCCTTAATCTGCCTCTCCGCGAGCAGCTTCGTGATCAGGCGTTGCTGAGATGTGAGGGTAGTGCCAGAAATTTGGCAGCGGATGAAGCGACGAGGAAGCTGCTTGTGGAAGTCAGCTGGAAGAGGGGACAGTACAGAGGAAATTAGGGAGGAAGGAGGAGTTCAGGTTTGTGAATGGAAGAGAAAAGGAATAAAAGGAGAATGATGACTTGAAGGAAGAAATAACGGACAGCTGTGTTTTGAAGGAGATGTAAAATGAACATTCTTGCCTCTCTCAGCTATTAAAGATCTCTTTGATTGTGTTTTAAATCCCAGATTGTTATCCCAGGAGTCAGGTCTAAATTCAGAGTGGATAATTGCAGCCTGACCTACTTGCCAGTCCCATTCTGGTGGCAGTAGGGTCTCATTTTCTGAACTGAACAGTGTCATATTGCTGTTGTGATCTAACCCAGAAGGGGCTTCCTCTCAGTGCTAACAACAGCTGTGACAGGGACCTCTCTGTATTTGGGTATGGGTACACCTGCCACCATTTCTATGCACCCATCCCAGTTCCTCCCCAGGAACATTTGCCCCGTATGTTACAGGAGGATCCCCTCCTGTTTGAGAACACCAGGTGCTGTCAGAGGCACATGGAAATCCCTTGGTGGAATAAACAGATGGAAGCCTGGGAGTATGCAACCCATATACTGTGGCTCCCTTGGTGAGATCAGGTCCTGGAGAAGGCAAGCACCAGGGTAGAAGGAGCCAGCTCTGCTGGGGTTGTGTGTTGTCCCCCTGCACACTGGGTGCTGGCAGATGGCAAAGCTGTTCCCAGAGGCTTTTGAGGGCTGGTGTGGGTGAACGTCCCATTGAGGTGTTAGAATTTACGCTTTCACAGCACTGCTGTCCCAGACAGAATAAAGAACAACTTCCTCTTTGAAATTAAAGAATAATTTCATTGGGAAGGGGGTTTTGGTGGTCTCTCATCCAACTCCCTGTTCAAAGCAAGGCTAACTTCAGTGTTAGATGAGATTGTTCAGGACCTGTATGCGTCAAATTTTGGAAATCTCCCAGGATGGTGATTCTTCAACCTGTCTTGGCACCTTTCCAGTGCTGATCTACTCTCATTATGAAAATATTTTTCTTTATGTTCAACCAAACATTTTGGGAGCCCAAAACTGCTCCAGATGCAGCCTCAGAAGTGCTGATTAGAGGGGAATAATCATTTACTTTGGCCTGCTGGCTACACTCTCATTATTGCAGCCAGCTATGCATTTAGCCTTCCCTGCTGAAAGGGCACGCTGCAGACTGATGTTCAACTTTTTCTCACTGGGATTCTCTGGTCTTTTTCTGCAGAGCTGCTCACTATCTAGTCAGTCCTCATCCTCTAGTGTTGCATGGGGTCATTTCAACAGGTGAAAGACTTTGCACTTGTCCTTGCTGAACTTCATGAGGTTCCTGCCATCCATTTTCTCCAGGGCCATTAAATGGCAGCCCTGCCCTCTGGTGAGTCAGCCACTTGCCTGAATTAGGTTTCTTCCCCCAAGTTGATGGGAGTTTGTTCTGTCCCATCATCCAGGTTGCTGATGATCAGGTGCACCTGTCTTTCTAGCCTTGCTGTGCAGAAGAAGCAGAGAACATGATGCCAATGTTTGCCTGACTTACAGTGCAGAAAGCCAGAGGCTGTCCCCAGTCTCTGAGGTATAAAAGCAGTATGAGGCACCTTCTGCCTTGAAGGGGATGCAGGTTAAATAAACAAGGCAGGGAAAGGGCAAGAAAAAAAAACTGAGACCGAGGGATGTTTTGGCCTTCTTGAGTTGACATTTCAGGCAGTTTCAGCGCTGAGAGTAGAAATGTGTTTGCTGAGTATCAGGACAGCATGATAAACATGCCCTGGGCTGCCCAGCCCACTGCACAGAAGTGTTTTGACATTATCAAGCCTGCAGATAACCTGGGGAGCTTTCTTTCCTCCCCTGGCCTGCCTCACCTCGCTTCTTGGTCCCCATGGAAATGCCCAGGGTGGGAGTTTGTCAGTGCCATCAACCCGGCTCCATGGAAGAGATCTCTGTGTTGGTGCCTCCTGTGGCATGGGGCTGGGGGCTGCCGTGGAGGGGGGCAGCGCTGAAGGCAGGGCCCGGTCCCCGGCTCAGCGAGCCTGGGGTTTCAGCTGTTGGAGAGATGAGGGGAGCAGTAAAATCTGCTAATGCAATAATGGTAATTAATAACAATAATGGGTGCTTTTAATGTATTTTGGCATGATTTACTAGGCAGGGAGTGCCGTAGGAGAGCAGAGCACTTTGCAGGCGAGAATAAAAAGGCAAGGTGACTGGGCCCTAAATTGCACATCTGGGCATGATTTGGAGAGGCAATTTATTGACACCATAAATGACGGCTTTTGCGAGCAGCTTGTTTTGGTGCCTGTGAGGGAGAGCGTGGCTCCTGATTTAGGGCTCTGTGCAGCAGTCCTTGCTCTCCGGGTGGGACTCTGGGGGTGTCCATCGTGGCGGGGGCGAGGGCATTAATGGCAGCAGCGCCCCTGCTTCAGAGCGGCCTGCTGGGGCCGGTGCCTCTCCGCAGGCCTCCATCTCTCACTGAGAGTTCGTGTGGGCCCGGCTCTTAATGTCAGGCTGTCAGGAAGGGTTACTTTTAGGGGTTGCGCCCCTAAAAGCGAGCTGTTTTTGCAGGGGTGAAGCGTGAAAGGCAAGGGGAGAAGCGCGGCCTCGCAGCACGTAGGTAGCGCTCTCATTGATCTCAGTGATTTTGTGTCAGCGCAGCGGGAGGAGTTGGCCTCCGTGCTACAGAGCCTTGCCTGGGTGAGCGGGCGTTTTTCAATGGCTTTTATTAATATTATTATTATACGACCTGCAGCGTGCGAGGAGCTTGCCAGGATGCAGCACTCCCTTCCCCGAGGCTGCAGGCAGCAGGCAGCAGCCAGGCACGGGGGCGTGAGCGCTGGGGACCTGGCAGCATCTCCTGGACAAGGGCAGGGGTGCTCGGCTCCTCATCAGGGGTGTTCCCCCTGCCAGGCTTCTGCAAAACAGGACAACCTCAGACAGGGCAGCAGGAAAACTCTTGAGGACAAAGTCTTCGGGCTGAAGGGCAAAAAATTATTTGAAAGCAAACAAACCAGAAAAAAACAATCCTTAAAAGCCCTGGGCTCAGCCTGGGGGTCATCCCTGCCTCTGCGTGCGAAGAGGATGCAGAAGCATGATGTGGAAGGGGGTCAGGGAGGCTCACCAGCCACACGGCAGAGTGTGGGCGCTTATTAGAGCTCATCAAGTGTCTTTTAATGAACTTCTGAACTAGCAGGGGTCAGATGAAACGGTAGGTGAGGTGTAAATGAGAAGGAAGCCGTGGTGAGTGAGAAGCAGCGACGAGGGGGCTGTGATTGTGTGGTGCTAGGAGCAGGACGGGGAGAGCCACAGGTGGGGGATGCAATTGAAAAGCTGAAACTGAAGCTGACAAGCATCCTCTCTGCAGTGTTAGCTTCTTGCAAGGCGACAGGTTCGAGGCCAGCTGGGAAGAAACGCTAGGGGCTGGCATTGAGCTGCTTGCAGAGTCCCCAAGCCAGGCTGCTGAGCTTCCCGCGGGGAATTGCAATTCATTAGGGCAGGAGGACCCTTATCAGCAGTCTGACATGGGCTTGCTCAGGAGCCTCTTGGGGCTCACCAAACCTGCATTGGCAACCCTCTGAGTACAGGCTTGTGCCCCAAGGGGTCTGCGTGCACTAAGAGGAGTATCCTAAAGTCGGGGTGCAGGGACATGTCCATATGAGGAGGCTGTACCTGCAAATGGCTGACGCTCTGGTACGTCGCAGCAGCAGCTCTGCTGGCATCGTAGGCTCGTCTCTGTGCGGGTTTTTGCTGACGGGGATGATATATGCATACAAAGTATTTTGTTATTGTTATTATTACCCAAAGTTATGGATCAGCTTGAGAAACTCAAATGCAGTAAATCACTGGGACTGGGGCAGCATTAGTCTCAGGGCTCTGAAGTAAATAATGCATGAAATATACTGACAGCGGTGTCTGACGGATCCTTATAAACAGCATCTCTCTAACGAGTGCAGAGCTGCTAATAGCAGGGCCAGATTCGGGGAGAAAACGCTGAAACCTCGCTGCTTTCAGCCGGGATGCTGCAGATCAGCAGACACCCCCACGAGCCGTGAGGACCAGCAGCTGGTTTTGGGCTTCGAGGTCGTCAGAGGGGGAGTGCTGCGGGTGTGCTAACTGCTATTGTTATTTTTTTTTTTTTTTTTAAATAATCAAAAGACATCCTGGGAATTACAGATCTATGAGCTCTCTTTCAGCTCCAGCCAAACTGATTGTGAAGCTAATTAAAGACAGATGAGTACAACAGTCGGATAAGCGTAACATGACAGGGTCAATCCAGTATGGCTTCTGGGGAGTAAAACTGTGCCTTTTTGAGCCGAAAGTTTTTATTTTTTTAAGTTTAATAAAATAAGAGATAAAGGTGATCCCCAGCAGACATAATGTACTTTGATTTTCATAAAGCCTTTGATAAGTCCTTTCACACAAAATTATGAAGGGAAATAAATAGCCATGGGAGAAGGGGCAAGGTCTTGTCATGGATTAAAAACCAGTTGAGCGCTAAGAAGCAAAGAATAGTCGCTCCTTCCCAGGGAGATAAGTCAACAGTGGGAGTCAGCAGGTCCTGTGGAGGTGTCGGTACCTCGGCGAGGACCCCGGCCTGGTTTGACCGGTGAGAGATGCATCAGCATTGCCAAAAGCCATAGGAGATACTGAAGGATGGCCTGCCCTGGGAGAGGCAGATAGACTTCTGCTGGGGCTCATCCTGGCTTCTCCCAGGTTTCCTCCTGGGGGTGGCTCCTCCGTACCACTCGCCTTCCCCCTGCTGTGCCGAGAAGAGTTGGGAAGGGGCTGCGGCCTCCATGGGGACAGGGCCACGGGATGACGGATGAGCTCGGGCACGGACGAGCGTATGGTAATGCAGGCTGCAAAAATAGTCTCCACATCAGCTGTATGGTGCTGATGAGCGCTGAGCTCCCGGGCTCCTTGGAGGGAAGAGATTGGGAGTCATGGTGAGTAACTTGATAAAAGCTTCTTCAGTGGGTAGCGTCAGTTCCAAAAGCGTAGAGGATGCTTGGTTGCCTTTAAGGGACAGGAAGACAATAGGGAATATGTTATAAAAAATTACATTATCTTGAACACTGGCTACACCCTCATTTAAGACAGCGTGTAGAATTACCAGAGGGCCGTGAAGCATGGTTAGTAATCTTGTGAGGTTTACCTACGAGGAGGCAGTCAGTTGGACCGAACAGGGCTTTTTTTTCTTTTCCTTTTTTTTTTTTTTTTTTTCATTTCCACCGTTCGCAAGCTCGCAAAAACGTACGAGCGCCATTTCCCTTCCGTAGCTCTCCCTTCTCCTGTCTTGCGACGTGCCCTCTACTGTCCCTGCGTGCGCATTGCCTGCGCTCGCTTCTGGCCCACTCGGAAGGGAGATCACAGGCACCGGCCATCCGCAGCCTCCCCAAGGAGGCACGCTAAAGGCTTGTAATTGAGTTATTTACACTAATGAAGGGTGCAGCGGAAACTGATCGGTCCCTCCTTTTTCTGTCCTGCTGTAATACTAGAACAAGAGGTCACTTGGAGATGCTAATGGTGGCTTAATTTAGACCACATGAAAGGAGACACTTTTTCACACAGCAGGTAGTCACTCTGTGAAATCCACACCGCCTCCGGAGGTCAGGGAGTCAAACACTGCAGAAGGATTTGTAAAGTTTCAGGGTAATTTTTCTGTGTGCACTAATTGCTGTTATTACCAAAGATGTGGGAGCACCCTGGGGACTGCAGTCCGGAGGGGACCCCATGTGCTCCATGGTGCCTGTGGCTGCTTTAATCTCGGTGGCCAAAAAGCATGGTGTTGGTCTGGTTATACGCCAGTGGGGTAATGGTGAAAGGGCTGCACCCAAGCTCAAGCCCTTTGCGTTGCTCTTTCATTTCCCTTCTCCTGTACCAGCTCTATAACCTCACCATCGAGCTAGTGTTTCCTCTCCCTTGGTGTTGCGAGGGCTCTGCTTTCAAGCTGTAAATCAGCCATTTTCTCTGATGCTAAAAAGGGAAGGGAGGGACAGGAAACCTCTACCCAAAAGTCCTTCCGTGACCTGCAGTGCTCTGGGTGATGCTTGGGCACGCTGCCTCCAGGACAGCCTCATGCCTCTGACCCTTTTCCTGGGTCTCCTGAGCATAAAGTCTCCGGACCAGCGGCTTTGCTACCCCTATGGTCAGTTCTTGGCACACCCCTGCCCTTCTCAGGCATTTCCTGTGGCATCGCAAGCTGCTTAGCAGGCTTGTACTGGTTGTGGGTATTGGTGGGTTTCCCCGTGGGCACCACAAGCCTGTGGATTATGGTAGTGTGGAAGAGCCTTAAACATATAAAGGTGTTTACATTTACCAGCAAGAACAAAGCATAACAGAGCACGGAAAAATATTTTCAAAGCCATCCTTGTCTCTGTACCCGTGTTTGTCTGACCTGGAGTCCTAGCAAAGCCTTTAGCCCCTGGAGGTTTGGACTCAATCTGTTGTTACTATTTTTCTTGCTGTTAACAAATCCAGCTCAAGTCCTTTTGTCCCTCCGTTCACATGTTGACAACTGGGGCTGTCTAGTCTCAGCGTAGAGGGCTTTGCAGGGGATGGAGCCAGGACGCCAGAGTTTCTTGCGCTGTCTTTAGACTCCTAGCTGCAAAATGGCTATGAGGAAGAGGCTTTTGAGTGTGTTTCCTTGTAGGTAGCGCTGAATCAGCTCGGTTTGTGTATGCTAAATGTGCTCAAAATCCACTTGAGGGATGGAGTTCAGAAACACTACAGGCACCTCTCCTAGCATATGCACAGCAGCTCTCCAGCTATCCCACCTGCTTTTCCCTTCTTGCTGTTGCTGCCTTGATAGCTGCCTGTGTTTAAATATGTCAGCCTGTTTTTTTTTTTTTCCTCTTCTTGTTTCCTGTGTTCCTCTAACAAGCAGCTCGCAACAGAACAAACAAGCAAGGCAGGAGTGCTCCAGGCAAAAGGGGTGTTTTGTGTTTGATTTGAATACATACATATTTTTCTTGGTTAAAACTTGTGATATTCATCAAACACGTACAGGAAGGCTGTGAATAAGACCTTTCTCTTTCTTCCTCTCTGACACACACACCCCGTCTCATACGAATACCACGTACCTTCTCATTTTCACGCCGACTGTCTGGTTTCTCTGCAGAGTGCCGTCTCTCCCGTGTCCTCACACGCACGTTCGCGCAGTCTCATCCTCGTTCCCGCTCTGCCGTGCATGCACAGCCACCTTCTCCTCTGGGCAGACCCCGGCTCCTGCGCACTCTCACAGACGACATATGCACACACGCACCGCCGCCTACGCACCCGCAAAGGCTTCATTACGGAGAGTAAAATTGCTCTCAGATACACCGTGGCTGGGTGGTGGGGATGGGGGAGAGAGGGGAGTGAGACGGGGCTGGGAAACTGTTGTCTCTTCTCCCTTTAGAGACGTGGAGCCCTGGTAAGGTGGAGGGCAGAGTGTGGCCCCCATCCCCTCCATCACCCGTGCACAAGCACAGTGCCACTCACCCATATCCCCCACGCACGGACTCGTACCGTGCTCCCTTACACTTTCTCAGTCTCCCTTGCTCACGCATCCTTCCCTCTCGCTTCTGCCCGTCTGTCAGGACCTGATCACATCACTGTCAGGGCTGCTATGATAGCAGGGCTTGCTGACAGGTGTATGTGGTTCTGTCACTCCCAGCAAAGCTCCTTAGCACCCAGATCTGAGCCGAGGTAGCAGAACTGGAAAGCTCAGTTAAATGGCAAAGGCTCGCCGGTAACATCTCGTGATTCTGAGGGTGGTGGTCCCGCTGGGGTGGCTGCATGTTTTCAGGATGGCCTGCTTTCAAAGGAAGCCTTATAAACAGCCTTTTGGCTTTATGAGATTCACTGCAGCTCTTAAAAGGGAAGAGTTCCCTGGACTTTTCTCCCACAAGAGTCTGTAAGTCTTCTCCCATCTTTGGAGGGAGGCTCTTTATGCATCCTCTTCCCAGCAAGGGGGCAATGAAGACGCATTGTCTGCTCAATGGAGGCCACGGATGTGCTCCAGAACAGGCAGGCTGATTCCCCTCACCCAGGACATGGCTACATGCATCTCTAAAGGCTGAGAGCTACTCGGAGCCTGCGCAGCCCTGAAGAAATTTCAGGTTTTCCACTTGCCGCAGTAGCGGCTGGTAACCTTCCAGCAAAGGGAGGCTGGAGCACCGCGTTCCCATGGCTCCTGCTGGGCTCAGCCGGTGCTCGCGTTTGAACTGACACCAGGCAAGCTGGGGAGCGAAGAGATTATTAATAGGGAATGCGAGGAAGAGGAAAGGTGTTTAGGCAGCTCCCGCCTTGCATGTCTGATTCGGGAGCTACCCTTCTGTAGTTCCCCAAATCGATGCCCAAATCCAGCGCCAAACTTTTCAGAAGCACAACTCATTAAGCATGAGTACACCGTGAGATAAGGACCTTGCTTGCATAAGGCCATCAAGCACCGATATTGACTCTCCAGGACATTTTTAAGGCTATTTATATCACAATAAAGCCATTTTATTAGCGTCATCAATCAAGAGAGACCGCATTTTGGCCTGGAAATGATTCTGCTTGAGTTTCCAGAAAGGAGAAGGGTGAGTAATTATGGGATGCATTATCTTCAATCTCATTTGAAATCTCCTAATTGAAACCACATATGAGTGGAGTTTATTGCTTATAAAATAGATGGCAGGGGCATTGCTAATGTACCTATGGCGAGTACAACCTTCCAGTTAACAAAGAGGCAGAGGCCGGGTTTTCAGTAGGTAACAAGGCTTCAGCAAAAGCTGCCCATGAGCAGCACGTGCATTTACCTGCAGCCAAGCCGAGCCGGGGGCACTTGGCATTTGTGGTTCATCTGGGCTGGCAGTATCTGCTATCGGGTCCCTGTTGGGTGTTACCTGGTGTCTCTGCTCCTGGCGTGGACCAGGGTCTGTCTGATGTCTGAGTCTCGGTCAAGTAGCATGGTAAAGCTCGTGGCTTGCATGCAGCTGGCCTTGCTGCATGCTTGCATCTCCTTTGGGGTCCTGCCACCCCCCGGTGCTTCTCTGCTGGCAGCTGAGCATGAGGAGAGGACGTGGGGTTGCACAGGTAAGGAGAGCGCAGCTTCACATTGCCTGTGGGGGCCTCTGAGACTGAGTAATGGCAGGGCTTGAAAGCTGTTACAGATATTTGATAATTAATTGGCTGGGAAATCAGTTTATTTTAACGACTCTGGTTAAATAAAGAAGAGATATAAAAGGACTCTAAGTTCCTGCAGTGCTAAACTACTTTCAGGGACAGAGCAAGCTCGTTACATGTCTGTTTTTATGCCAACTGGGGCTCTTAGTTCTTGCGAAGGCTCTTCTGAAAGGCGGTCGAAATCTTTATCTTCCCCAAATCCCAGCAGTTTGGGTTTAGAGGAAGAAAGGCTGAGGAGTGGTTTATTACCCAGGACCCGCAAGGTGGAGGGGGACGGGAGAGTGGAGCTGCTGCGGTAACCTCGTGCTTCACCTCTGGCCAGACACTTAGTGCAGAGCTGTTCCAGTTGTGGTTTATCACCATTTTATACTGCTCTAGGGGGAGCAATGCATGTAGCTCGGTTAACCTCACTCGTCGTTCCAAGTACTGGCTGATCTCACACGCAAACACAGAAGGGAGCATCGGGGAGACGAGACCTGTAACAGGCAAGCACCAGCAAATACCCAGGCTGGGCCTCGCACTGACCCGTTTTTCCCTGAAGAAGAACAGCTACAGCGCTGCCAGGAGCTTTGAAGACAGAAAAGCATGGTAATTGCAAAGTCAAAGAGGGGCTGGTCTCAACCTACTTGAGTCAGGCGTCTCTTATTTAGCAGCTTTTTGGAGGTGCCCTTGGTCAGTTGGGTGGATTTGTTCCTTGAGGGAAGACAATGCACACCCTGGTCCTGGCCAGAGGGAGAAGTTTGACTGGGAGCTCAGGATGGAGGTTTTGGAGGGTCAGTTTGCTCCGATCCTTACATGGGTCTGTAGGAAGACGTTTTGTGTGTGACTGTTCCAAGCTTGTGGGAGGAAAGGCGATTGTGCTTGTTACGGACCCCAGCAGCAGTGCTGAAGGAGAAGCCATAGGATCTGCTCCTTGCTGCAGACTGTGCTTTGAATGTGAACTTTCATCTCAAGCCAGTGCATCTCGTCCTGAGGGTTGTACAGCAAGCTGTGGATATATGAACAGTGTTCCCAGTGCAGTCATATTTGTCAGAGTCTGCAAAGAGCCTGCAACACCATCTGTTTTAGTGAGCAGATAAGGGATTAAACTGCAGGAATCACGAGATCTATGCAATACATGAGGGCATGCCAGACGATCACAGTACAGCTTTTTTTTTTTTTTTTTTTTTTTTTTTTCTTCCATAAGCTAAGAATAACTTTAACATTCTCTTATTTAGGATTTAATGTCAAAATTAACTACTGTTTCACTCTTGTCTTGCAAATCCCAGACAGCTCTCGCTGCCCCCAGTGCTGGTGCTTACCTTGCTGCAGATTCAAATTCACTGCGCACCCCCGCTCCCAAAAAAAGTGATGATTTAGAGGAGTAAACAAAAAGAAACCCCTCACTGAGGCCGGTAGAAGTACAGCAGGACCTCCAGTCTGCTGCCCTGCAGCTCTCTGAAACGAGCAGCCTCTCGGAGTCATTTCAGTGTGGGTTGGCCCCGCAAGGTTGTGCGGTCCTGTGTAAATGTCACGCCGCGCACAGACACCGGGGATGCACAGACACCCATCAGGTGGGCGTGATGGCAGCTCCCCTGCACGGCTGACGAGAGCCTACCTCTAGCCAAGTGTAAACTCAGCGCGGGCTACAAATCCTCATCTTTTAAACATTCCCTGGATCTGAAACCTCCTGCCAGCTGGAGCTGCTTTTAACTGAGCAGACTGAAGTGCTGTATTTAACGAATTCATTTAGAGGCTGGTGCAAGGAAGCAGGGCCAATCCTCATCTCCTATAATTGTAGGCATCCCCATTTACTTCAGTGGGGATGGGGCCTCGTTGACCTTTGATTTATGCCAGCTGAAGCTGCAGTTGGGCATCTACCCGTGCAGTGCTGGACTTCTGTAAATTATTTGGCACAAGTGGCCCACCAGGAGAACAGAGGTGGGAGTCCAGCCTCAGACCAGGTGTGGTCCCCACGGCCAGCCTTAGACCCAGCCATGGCAGGAAGGAAATGAGAAGTTACCTGTGCAGGAGGGAGCTGTGGTAGGTTGGGCATGGGGAGAGGTTTTGTTTCACAGCAGGTTTCTGGGCGAACAGGCAAGAAAGTCAGTTAAGATATCCCTGGGTAAACGCTTCCAGTAGGATTCAGCAGCGTTGTCTTTGCTGGGAAATGCGAAAAGAGTTTATGTTCTGTGCTCCAGCCAATTTGCACAGCTTGTTTTGCCAATTTGAGGAGGCTGTGGGTCAGAAGGTGCAGAGGCAGTCAGAGCGGTCTCCGCGGTTATGCTTGCACTGCCGTTGGAAGCTGGAGCAGTTCGGGCTCCAAGGCTCGGAGCCAGTTGACCCGAGCTGGTTGCTTTCAAACCATGGGCAGCAAGAGCTTGTGCTTCAGCCGGTCCTTTCTGCTCCGGTTGCACATCCCCAAGGCAGTTCCCAATTAGAGCGAACGAAAAACATGATCTCTCACAGCGCTGCTAAGAGAAGCATGCCCAGAGGTGGTGCCTGGGTTTGTGAAGGCTGCTTTGCAGCCACTGCTCCCCACCTCTCGACATCTCCGCACGACCAGTGCACACCAAACAAAGTTTGGTGTGAGGCAGGTCAGGTCTGTCGGGCTTTGTTTCCAGCTGTAAACTGTTCCTTTGCGTGACTTTGTGCAGCACATTTCTCCGACATCTTGCTATGTGTAAAACAGGCATGGAAGTACTTCTCCACAGAGTGCTGTGGCTGCTGTGTGCCAGACCAAGTCCTGCAAGTGTCTCCGAGGAAAGGTGACAGAAGATAGTGTTATTAGCAGGATGGCAAGGAGATCTAGCTGCGGGAATTATTCCTGCACCTTTTCTCAGTGAGTCATATCTTCCTCCTAGTCTGTTTCCACACAGGAGGTTTTAAGCCAGCTCCCGGCTTTTGTATGAGCAGACAAAACTCTATCAAATATACTTGACATTTCTGCTTTTCCACTCTTCCCCCTCTCCCCGGCTCTTTGTTTATTTATCAACATGTCCTCCTCTGCAAGGAATGTTGTGTGGGGGGATAAAGGTAAGCTCAGATCAAAGCTGTTGGGAGTTCTCCCTTCCAGCTGCTTCTCTTCTTTACCTTCCCCGCAAGTCTTTTTCAGCTGCCTCCTTTCGAAAGGCCTGATGGTGGACAGAAGCAGTGCATTAGGGAGAGGCAAAATCCAGCAAAACTGCAAATAACAGAAAGGAAGCAGGGCTGGGCATTGCCTATCTTGAGCTTCACTGTGATTTCCACTTAAAGGAGTTCTTCAACACACAAGATAGATACAGCGCACAAGTCTGAAGCTTGCAGCACTTTCTTCAGTGATTATAAAACACCTATGGGATGGATTTTCAAAAATATGCCTCTTTGGGCAACGAGGTGAAGGGCTATTCTGGTAAAAGAGCTCACTGTGCCAAATGCTGTTCTGAAAGTTTGGTGCCTGTGTGTTACACTGGGGGCTCCAAAGCTGTTTTGCAAATCTGGTCTTAATTTCAGCGCTAAGCACTTTGAAAAATCAAGGTTCAGTTGTGACTTCTTGAGTGCTTGACGAATTTACTCGCAGCACATTTGGGAATACGACCATATGCCAGTGGTTTTTGGAAATAATAAAACCTCTGGTCTTTGTATCAGCAGTTTTTAACCTGTCCGTGGTTGACTCCTAAAGAAATTAGCTTATGAAAACAAGACCATAGGCGTACCAGTTAACTCTAGCACCGTGTTTAGAGATCTGCAGTCGTGCTGAGAAATATTTGGCAGTACGGGAAGTGAAAATATCTAAAAAACATTGCTAAGCCTGAAAGAGACTTGAGAGAAGAGTTGTCTTTTCCTAACATATTGCTGAACTCTGTCAGGTATGTGGTAAAAGCAAGATGACAAGGTCATGGCAGTTTGTCCCTTTGCAGCCACTGTGAAGCTGTTCCCACGCAGTTATACGTCCTCTAGGTCTTTGCCCAACTTTGCTTTAAATGTCCAAAATAACAGGAGCTTCCTTGCTTTTCCTGGGGGGCTCTTCATGAGGATAGCACTTGTAGGTGGCAAAAAGTTGTCCTCAAGTTTGAGCAGACTTATTTCTCTTCATTTTTTTTGACCCATTACTCCTTTCTAGACCCCTACACATCATGCTCAATAATTCCTCTCTTCCCTCGGTGCTTTCAGCTTCCAAAGAGGTATAGCTTGTCAACACGTCCCTTTTAAGTCCTCTCTTAGTCAAGTTATACATATTTAATGTTTTTAAGCTTCCCTTAGATGCTGATCCCTTTCCAGCCCTTGATGGATTTTGTTGCTGCTTGCCTCTGAATTCCCTCCAATTTCCCTGTATCGTTCTGGTAACACGCTGCTGGAGATAGGCTGCACCCATCCAGATGTGCTCGGTGTTCAGCAGAAGTTGGCTTTGGATGGAATTAAAGAAGAGAAGCGGCAGAATCTCTCAAAGGGAATCTGTTCCGTGGTCTCCTCTCTCAGAGCATTATTTCACAATGGTATTTCAGGACTGGCTTTAGATATGGAAATGAGAGCGTGTGTCTTGCTCAGAAGCTGTTCTCTGCTTTCAAGTGGGAGAGAGATGGGAAAGGGGAAGAGGGGTTAAGCTCCTCAAAGGCTTTGTCTACATTAGGCTTTTTTCTTCCTATTTCCCACTGTTGCTTGCTCGGGTGTAGCTCAATCTGTGGTGGCACCGATGACAGCTCTGGCACTGGCAGGGAGGCTAACGTGTTTCACTAGACATCGTCTCCGTGGTCTCTACAAGCCCTGACTCCACCAGCGGTGCTCCAGCAGTGGAGGTCAGGTGTGAATGATAACTGGAGTTGGCACATCGAGGAGGCAGTTTTCCTTGGGATGCAGCAGCAAGGAGTGAGCAGGCAGGATGGGCCCACTTTGTCATGCCACCCTTCGCATTGTAAGAGGGGATGATGACTTGGGTGAGCCGCTTCAGGTACTCTGATGGCCTCAGTGAAGAAGGGAACGTTCAGTCTTATCTTCCCTAATTGTTCCCACTCCCGCTGTGATTTGCCTCCCAGAAGAATTTCAGATGTGATACTGTCTTTTCCCTCTTGGAGAAGGAGCAGTATGAGATGGAACAGATATTAGGGTCCTCAAAACAGAAAACATGATCTTGGGAGTCAGGCAGTGTATTCCCCAGGTGTTGGGAGGAACCACTTCACACAGTACCAAACACGGGAGACACCTCCCAGTTTGTTATAACACATACATCTGATATTATTTCACAGCCTCGTACCAGTGAAGGGTTAATCTATGACATTCTCAGCCACAAGGTATCACCAAATGAGGATGTTAATGAGTTTAAAAAAAGAAAAAGGGGGCAGAGGGTTGAGAAATGCCTGGGGATAAAAGAGGTAGAGTACAAACTTACAAGGTGGAATGCAAGCTGTTATTCAGAGAGAAGGCCAAGTTATATTTGCTTGGGGCTAGATTAATAGGCTTTAATGGCTGGGAACGATCATGAAATTATTTAGATGGTGATTTACATTGTCATTTTAGGAGGTGTTCCACCTTCCTTTGAAACATCTGTCACTAATCATAGGAAGGTGAGCGCTGGGCCATGCGGCCCAGTGCTCAGATCCTGTAATACCCGTTCACTGCTGCTACCGTTCCCATTTCCTTCCCCAGACATAGAGGTGTGGGCACCAGGGCTCTCTGTCCCTCCTGCCTGCACGGAGAGGTGCTTTCACTGCAGATACACGGATCGCTGCCAATAGCTTGGTCACTGTCCCAGCAGGCATGGAGGCTGGTGTCCAGCATCAGTCCCTGGCAAGCCTTTGGCCCCAGTCTGATCGTTTGGCTTTATTTTCCCACGTCACCAACCCTCCCGGAGGTGGTACATGGCTTCGGGCCACCTGGCAGCCAGCTCCTCCTGACCCAGCCGTGGCTGCCAGCACCGTGGGCATGCTCCTCGCTTGCAGCATCACGGGGGCAGGCCCAGGGCTCTGTTGGGGTGGCAAGCACTGCACCTCATCCTTTGGAAGCAGGCCCTGGGGCTGTGGCATCCATCCCACGGGCTGTTTCGCAGGCTTGCACGTGCCTCCGTGTCGGCAAGCCTCCCTCCCACCTCCCCTGCACACAAAGCGCAGTGCCCCAGAGCTCCAGCTCTAATCGCTGCCATCCGAAGTTTGTAGTTCCCGTCCCCCCGTCCCTCCGCAGAGCTCTGCAGCCCACGAGCTGGGAGGTGCTGTTTGCATCGCCACAGGGCATTCATTTGCCAACCTCCCCTTGCTCTGTGACAGCCTTTGGTGACACCTCCTGCATTTTTAGCTGGTGGCTGGGGCAGGAGGAAGGGACCTGAGACCACACAGTGAGCATTACTCCCCAATCCCCTCTTGCGTTCACACCATCCCGCTTCTGCACTCGCTCTCTCCCAACCTGCCCTCGCTGGGCTTCTTTCTGTTTCCCCCTCTTTCAGAGCTGCCCTTTGCATTTCTAATCGGTGGCATTATCTCATTCTCCGGTAGCTGCGCCGGCTGCCTTGATGTTTCTCGCCAGCTTTCGCCTCTCCCCGCTCCTTTCTCTCGCCCCCCCTCCCGCGATGTAGCATTGCCTTTCTCCATCTGCCCGATTGTCTCTCCGCTTTTTATCTGGGTGCTGGAGCTCCAGGTGCTGTCATTCTCCGCGACAGCACAGAACGTTTCACATCGCCTCTGCGGCTGGATAATTACCAGATACTGCATCACGTGGGCTTCCCAGCCAAACCTCCCTCCCCTCCTGTCAGAGGAGGAGATCGCATCTCGGAAATAACGTGGATTTTTTTCTTTTTTTCTGTGGTTGTTGTCATTGTTGTTTCAAAGGGAAGAAATCCAGGGGAGAAGTTGGGAAGCAGCTCTTCTGGAAATGCCTAGTGGTGAGCACATGAAAATCACCTACAAGTCGTTGAGGGTTCAGGTAGAAAAAACAGGCCACCTCCAGTACTGAAGTCTGTGAAGGAAAGCAGAGGGGATGATGGCCTGTGTGTGTGCCTTAATAGAGCTCCCAGTCCCGTTCTTGGTGTGTTTTCCAAAAATTGCAGTACTGAGACTCTTCAGTAGCTGTTTGGTTTCAGGTCCGTTCACCAACTCAGTGTAAAAGCCAACATCCCGATCACAGAAGAGACTAATTGTCTTTCAGTGAACTTCAGTTCCTAAGCGACTGCAGGTGCTTTTTAAATGTCAGCCCGTGTCTTAGTGACAGCAAAAGCGCAGCATCCTTAGCGTAAGTGCAGCACGACCAAGAGACAGATCTTCCGGCAGTGTTCGCCATGGCTATCCTACAACATCTCCACTATTCCTCGGTTTCCCTTGGGGCAGTGCAGGAGCACCCGTGATGCTCCGGGAGGCCGCAGCCAGTGGAGCGAAGCATCCGCTCGTGGCTGGAGGTTTCACCAGGGCTGTGTGATCAGTAGCTGACTGGCATCGCCTGGTGACACTGGACCAAGATCAGAGCTGGGTTTCTGGCTGAGACAAAAAGGGATGCAGACAAGTCCTTGGCTAACCCCAAAAAGGGAAAAGGAGGGGGCTTGCGGTGTTCCCTCAGCAGTCTCATCCTCCTGTCTAATCCCGGTGCAGGACCCTGATGGAAGCTGTCACTTGGCATTTCTGCAGGCATCAGCTGGAGAGCGGTTCAGGCCTTCTGCACACACATGTAGACTGTCTGCTCAGGAGCCAGACATGGCACCTCATGGGGACAAACCCAAGGGCTTCCCGACTCTGCTGTAAAGAAATCAATGTGTTTTTTTCTAGGCCTGGAGGGATGGAGGAAATCTTGCTGCTGTGGCAGTACACCTCGGACTGAAGCTTTTTCTGTTATTTGCACTTTTAAAATGTGTTGGCTCTGGCCAGGATGGAGTTAACTTTCCTTGTAGCAGCTCCTATTGATATCATTAAAAAGGTACCTGTTCTTGAATGGATGTGGGCTGGAGTTGTTTATGCAGGTACAGTGATCCCCAGAAGATGGGAAGAGCAATAAATCATGCCAGTATAAGTTCTCTTGTTCTGATATAGTTACATCCGCCCCGGGAGAGTACTGGCATAACAATTACTGTAATTTGGGGTTTGATTTTTTTTCTACACAAACAGAAACCTATACTCTTAAGTAGTCATTTTAACATAAAGAAAACCCATGCGAGACCAGCTGCGTGTCTGCTAGCGAGAGACCGTGCGGCTCTCCTTTTAGGCTGCTGTATTTTTGGTGAATTCCCTCGGGTTTCATTTTCCATGCGTATCGCGCGGACTGAGAGACGAGGATGCTCACAGCACATGAGCGGTTCTGCACTGATAGTCATATTCACTGGTTGCAATCCTTTTTGCTTTCATTAAAAAGAGTTGATGGTAGAGGGAGCGAGATAGGAGCGTTTCTGTACAAGGCACTGGGGAGACCTCATCTAGAAAGCTGGGTACGAATTCTGGTCACGACAGAGGAATTCAGACTGGAGCAGGTGCGGAGAAGGGCTACTGGGATGTTTAGGGCAATGGAGAGTCTATCATACAAGAAGAAACTAGAAGAGTTTGGCTTGTTGAGCCCAGCAAAATGAAGGCTGAGAGGGAATATGATTGCTCTCAGTGAACACGCTGGAAGATAAGCACCCGGGAGAGAGAAGAGCTATTTAAGCTAAAGGATGGTGTTGGCATGAGAGGGAATGGATATAAACCAGCCATGAATAAATCTAGACTTAAAATAAGAAGGGGGAAAAAAAAAAAAAAAAAAAAAAAAAAAAAAAAAGTTTCTAATCCGCAGAGCAGAAAGACTTTGAGCAGCATGCCATACCAAGCACGGGGGGGGGCGAGCAGCAGTGTGGGGACCCTACCAGCCCCGCAGCACCCCAGCAGGGGAAGAGCCAGAAATTATCACCTGAGTGATGAATTATCACCCCAGGAGGTGCAGAAAGGTGTGACGGCCAAGGTCACAGCATAATACAGCTAAAATGCAGCATAGGCCTGACAGGCAATGCCATCTCTAGTTGCCATCCACAGCGCAGGGGGCCCTTGCCTTTGCACAGACGTACAAAGATCCCTCTGAGGGAAAGCCAAAGGTGACAAAGAGCCCTGTCCATACCCAGGCTGGGCCTCTCACTGCTCCCAGTGAGTGGTCGCCTCTCTCAGGTCCTTGTTTTCCAAGCCAGGGAAGGCTGAAGAGCATAAGCAGACAGGATTACGACACCGAGCAGTGTCCACAACGTGCTTTGGAGAATGAGGGCAGAAAACGCGGTTCAAAACCACACTGATTGTTTGTTTTGCTCCCAGATGAGGGAAGAACATGAGCCAGCAGTGTGCCCAGGTGGCCAAAAAGGTAAATGGCATCGTGGCCTGTATCAGAAATGGTGTTATCAGAAATGGTCCCAGCGGGACTAGGGAAGCGACTGTCCCTCTGTACTTGGCCCTGGTGAGACTACACCGCAGATACTGTGCTTGGTTTTGGGCCCCTCGTGTCAAGAAAGATACTGAGTTGATGGAAATCAAGAGAAAAAGCAACAAAGCTGGTGAAGGGAGTGGAAAATGAGTTATGAGGAGCAGCTGAGGGAACTGGGGTTATTTAGTCTGGAGAAAAGGAGGCTGAGGGGAGACCTCATCTGTGACCATGTGGAAGGAGGCTGCAGTGAGGAGTGTGTCCATCTCTTTTCTTAGGTAATTAGTGACAGGACACAAGTAAATGGCCTCAGGTTGCGGCAGGGAGGGTTTAGATTGGATATCAGGATTAATTTCTTTGTGGAAGGGGTGGTTAGGCATTGGAACAGGCTGCTCATGGAAGTGGTGGAGTCCCTGTCCCAGGAGGTGTTGAAGAGCTGTGTGAATGTGGTGCTTGGGGACATGGTTTAGTGATGGGACTTCATAGTGTTAGGTTGATGGTTGGACCTGATGATCTTAAGGGTCCTTTCCAACTTAAATGATTCTGTGATTCCAAGAGATGTGGTTTGGGGGTGAAGCAGCACACTATTGCATTTAAACCTAGCAGCTTATATCTTCTCACCAGCAGGCCTCTAGCAGAGAATCAGGGGACTGGGTCTGCTCTAAAAGAATTTATTTATTTGGAGCTATAGCAGCAATAAAACAAAACAATTATCCCGGGTTCAAGGGGACCCAATACATCACCGGTAATGCTGTAAAATCCCTGCTGTGTTAAAGTAATCATTTAAACAGCAGCTTTGCCAGGTCCTACAGGGATTCCTTCCTGCCTGTGGGCTCTCAATGCCCCCCGGCTCTTCCAAACACTGGCTTGAACATAACCCTGAGAGACCCCTCTGAAGGCAATAAAGGACATAAGGCATCCTGTGCATGGCCAAGCATGCGATGAAGGGGGCTGGTGAGCGTTAATTTCTCTCTTAACAGTGCTACACTATGGAGCTGGTCCTGGCCGTGCAAGTGAATATCTGCAGTCAGCAACAACGCAGCAACCTCTCCTCTGTCGAGAATAAGCTGGGCAGGGTTTTCTTTCTGTCACGTGTTCAGCTTTTCCTGTAGCATTCCTCACTCATGTTAGAGGTGATGATGGTTCTGACTGAAGATCCCAAAGAGTTTTCCTGTGGTCAGAGTGTCATCTCTTTCCCCTTTCTCCTGTGAAATGGCCCAGGACCATTTTCTGCATCCACACGTGAGGAACCGGAGGATGTCAAGGTGCCTTTCCCCAGCTGCAGTTTCTGATTGTCTCCTGACTGGTTCTTATGATTGTTAGTCACTGTGTGAGGACTGGGAACACATTGTTAGCAGCTGGAAATGGTGCAGTAGCTAAAAAATCTTAAAGGAGCCAAACTACTCTTTTTTTTTTTTTTTTTTTTAAATGAGAAAGAAAGGAAGACTAAAAAGGCACAGCAACAAGGTTTTTTGTTCATTCGTTGTGTATAATTTGAATTGGTGCTAAGATCAATAGTTCCTGAGTTCCTGCAGTGATCGTCCGAGGCATGGCCATCACCACTAGCTGCTCTTCTCAGTTGCTGCATCAGCAGATATCAGGAAATTAAACCTGAAGCCACAAGGAAAAACAAAATGGATGGATCGCAAATAGTTTATTAGCACTCACTGACACTGATGGTAATGCTTTCAATAAGCCTAATGAAAAGCATTTGACTATCTCTGTGAACTTGATTATTGATTATTAGTGAACGATAAGAGCCATTTGATATCTCGCAGAAGCCTTGTTCCTGCTGCCTCGCAGTTAAAACGTCAGTTAACGTGCCATTTAATATTCTATTAGTATTGAATTAGCACTTATTACACTGTGAAAATCATCACCATAAATCCTTATTAAAGCATGATCCATAAGGCTGGGTGGCATCTCTGGCAGAGTAGGAGGATGTGTGCGTGCAGATGGACACACTGGGATACCTCATCCATGTGGATGTGTGTTTGGAGCACACCAGGGAATTTCCCCACGTGTACATTTATTTCCCGTGGCAGTTTCAGAGGAAGAAGTATGCCCAAGTGAGCAGCTTGGTTCCATTTAAGCTCACTCTTCCAGTTCTCCTTACCTCTCCTCTCTCCCCCTCACTTTATTTCAGTGCCCATCATCAAGGGTACTTGTGAGGCTGTCTGACTGTAGGGATTGACCGCTGGCCTAGGGCTGACCCCATGGCAAAAGCAGCATAGGACGGGTTGTGATACACTTCTTCTCTTCTCGGGGACAGCATTTCTTGAGATAATCCATCTCCTCCTCCTCTCAGTCCCAGGGTCATGGCAGACAGAAGCCCGGCGAGATGCCCTGTTCGTGGGGAATGGGTGGTGGCATTTATTTTCCTGTACTGTTTGGTCTCTGACCAAGGTCCTGTGAGGAAAGTGACCTTAGGGAATGGAAATGGATGGGATATGTGAGGTGACGAGGTCAGAAGTTGCCTGAAGTCAGCAGACAGGGAGGGAAGAATGATACCCAGGTGAGTGTCCCCTTGAGACCAGAAGGACAGGGCTTGGCTCCGACAGCACTGCTGAGTTGTTCCTGGCCCAAGGGATGTCACAGGGACATCTCTGCACTGTGGCACAGAAATCTGTCCCCAAGCAGAGCCGTGGTGCTGTGCCATATCACGTATCACCGCGGCACAGGTCTGGAAAGCAGCACGGCTGTGTTGGTGCAGTGCTGGGTCTGTGGCGCTTGGCTAGCACAGATAGGTGTGCCAGGGGGTTCACAAGTGACTAAGAAACTTCAACGCCCACAGACTTCAGCTGCGGCTGTTAATCTGCTTAGCTTCTCACCGCCATCCCCCTGGGGATTTTCACAAATCCAAAATGTGCAGAGAGGGGCTGTGAACACCTTTGAAGAAGATCTAACCCTCCGATTCTCTGTGCTGGTGCAGACCTACGCAGGCACACGTGTGTGGGAAGGCTGCCCAGCCTGAGGCTCCGGAGGCAGCCTGGGTGTCCCTGCAGGGCCACCACATCCCTTGGGCACCATCCCCTCCCCAGGTCCCCAGTTCCAGCTCCTGCAGCCCAGGATGGCCTGGTGAGCTGGCACCGCAGCGCTGGTTTTTAAATACAGATGGCTGCTTGCTGATTCCCCGTCTTTCATATGACGACCTGACTTTAAAATATAAATATATTAAAAATAAATAAATGAAATCACAGCCATGAGCCCACCTTGGGACCAAAGCCTCTCTGGCTGGTGGGGTGAGGTCTGTCCCTCCCCGCTCCTGGCTGGGTGGCGGTGGTGCTGGCTGGGGCTTGGGCTGCTCTCTAAAGCAAATGTTTGTCAGCTCAGGCAGACCTGCTCCCAGCCTGGCCAGCAGCTTGGTGAGCCTCTCATCTCCTCCCACACAGCCTGGCTTTCCTCCAGCCCACAAGTAACCCTGGAGCAACTCGGAGAGCATGCCTTTGGGGGAGCGGGTGGGAGGTGTCGGCTGTACTGGTGGGGTCACGTTGCACGGGACAGCAGCTGTGGCACGGCGTGAATGAAATGCATTCAAGCAGAGGAACTTGGAAATGTCTGCCCTGTGCTAAGAGGCTGTGTAAAAGCCTACTGTCAAATATTTGTCTTATCTCGACGCGATAATCTTTATCCTCTCTCTGTTCTCTCTCAAATGCAACACATGCCTGAATAGTGCTGGGGAGAGGTGCTGGGTTATTTGGATGCCAGCAGGCTGTGGGCAGAACTCGAGAGGTGAAGGAGGGACAGCTCTGGAGGCTGAACTTCCCTCTTTTTCTGCAGCGCAAACATAGCATGAGCTGCTGCAGGAAAAACCCTGTCAGCCCATCTGAGCCTGGCCCTGGTGGGTACAGCTGCTAGGAGGAGTTGTGTCCCCATGTCTTCTTCAGCCAAGAGCGAGCAGAACATGCCTCCTCTTCAGCATGTCATCTCTTCTGTGCAAACCTTCTGGGCCTTCTGCACCTTCTGGAGCTTGGAAGTGGTGCCTTGGCCAAAAATGTATTTGTCTTCACAGCACCTTCACCCCTCTCTGTCGAGGAGCAGAAGGCTTGCCGTGCAGTTGCAGGAGGGTTAGTCTGTCCTTCCCTTTGCAACAGTAGGCAACCAGGGCCAAGGCAGCCACTGGTCCTGCTGCTGCTCCTGTTCCTGCTGTTGCTTGCTGCCTTTCCTTGCCTCCTACCTCCTCCTCACCGAAGGAACACCTTAGGTTCCTCCCCTTGTGCTGCTGAAACTGAGGGATGGAGCAGCTATTTGCTGAGCTACAAAGCTGGAGCCCTCCAGACTGGCAGGGAGCTGGGAGTGCAACTGCCTTGTATATTTGACTTTGGAAGGTGAGGGGGAAGCATGGGGAGGACTACTGACCTTTCCCATTGCCAGGGATAGGAGGAATTTGGTGATCAGGATCTCCTGCGGCCTTCCAAAGTCACTTTCAGTGCAGGTATAGACCACAGACAAAAGGAAGAGAGAGCAGGAATCGTGGTCACCCCAAATCACAAATGATCATGAAACCCATCAGAAAATCCTTGTGAAACACATGGCCATGGGGCTGTGATGGTGAGGAGCTGCTGTGGTTTGTTGGCAAAGCTGGAGTATCAGAGTTTCTGAGCAATGTTGTAAAAGGAGGTGAACAGATTTGCTGATCTCCCTTTCTTACCCTCTGCAGGTGTTATGTAGAAGACAGAAGCTCCAAGGTGGCCTGGTTAAACCGTTCCGGCATCATTTTTGCTGGAGAGGACAAGTGGTCCCTGGACCCTCGAGTAGAGCTGGAGAAGAGAAACCCCCTGGAGTACAGCCTGCGGATCCAGAAAGTGGATGTCTACGATGAGGGGTCCTATACGTGTTCAGTGCAGACACAGCATCACCCCAAGACTTCCCAGGTTTACTTGATCGTGCAAGGTAAGCAACACGCTTGAGAAAAACACAGTGGATGGAAGGATCTATGTCCTTCTTAGAGAAACTAAGGAGTCAGTAGCCTGCGGACCTTGTAATGTCAGCCAGGAGTGAGCAATCCCTTTAGGTTACAACAGGAGCCAGCAGAACTGTCCCCTTCCGCTGCGGCATGGCAAGGCTTTACTCTGCTATTAGCCTGTCCTTCCCAAAGCAGTGACAGAGCAGGGAATGCCAGTGATGCCAAGGCACATTCTAGCATAATGCAAACCTAGCTCCTGACTCTGGTTATTCTGGTACTGAGGGGAAAGCATTTGTTTGTGATGACACTTGTCAGAATGATGTGCTTGTCTTCCCAGATAGCCCTCTGGTTTCTTCGCCCCTTCTTTCCACAGATTTCCTTTCTTTCCTTTTTTCATGTCAACAAGAGTGTTGTGCTTTTCAGCCCTCCATTTGCCAGGCTGGGAATTCATTTTTCCTGGATGTTTTTCTGTGCTGGGTCATTGATTTGCAGGGTGCACTGTCTCTAGGCATGTGTGAAACCTGGTACCCAAGGTAGCTGCTGCTTACCTTATGTTGCCCTCTCCATTTTTAGCTACCCTCCTCCTGTGTGTGTTACGGGGAAACTGGAAACTTGGCAATCTAAAGCAACATTGTACTATCTATCTGCCTGCATTCATGGTATAATAGAGAGCAAACATACCTAGGGGCTCACCAATTACTGGTAAGGACATTATGGAGTTTGCTTGTTCAGTTCTGCCCAGACCAGAATACCAAACAAAACACTTTACTCTTTGTTTGTATTGTTGTTTTTTCCTTCACGCAATTCTGTCTCTCCGCCTATTTATCTAAAATATTTATAGATTAGCTTAAATAGATAGGAATGTATGGCTGTGTTTAATACATATTACAGATATGTGCAGCTTTTTCATTATCATTCAGACTAGAGCTTGTTGTTTCTTCTGATCTGTCTAGTAACCCAAAATGCTCCGAATTTTGTTTCTCACAGCAAACGTTTGAATCACTGAGGGTATAAATGCATGCGCGCATGCACAAATGGACTCTTCTCTTGCTGGTATTGCTTGGCAGGCTCAGGGCTGACTGGGGTGTTGAGTGTTTATCTGCAAGGCAAAGTTGGGATGCGTGGTCAGAGGTGATGCTTTACATGGGAGTGCAATGAGAATAAAGGCTGCCCTTTTGCTCAAAATCCTCCTTCAGCAGCGTGAGGAGCAGTGAGCATCAGCACGCAGAGTAGGTCTCCCAGCTTGTTTGAGGGGTTTTGGGAACACACCCGGCATTAAAAGCACTGGCAGAGCCCTGGGGATGTACCCAGCCTCGCTGAAAACCGCAACCTTGCAGGTAGCTTTTTGCTGGTAAGGTCTGACTGCACGCGGTTTCTATTTACCTGTCAAGGAAAATGTAGGTACAAATTAATTTTAGAGCCACGCACATGTATTATTAATTTTATTTGTGCCTATTAGATACAGGCCTAAGCAGCAGAATTGAGTTCTCTAGCCAGGCTTTCACTTACACGTCTGGGTGTCCAGCTCTGAGCTACTGCCACCTTTCTGAGGATGAGAAAATTCAGGCATAGGCACACGTAAACTCTGGATGCATCTAAACAAGGTGTCTGTGGATTGCTTGATGTGAGCCACAGATTTACCAAAAGACCCACTGCAATATCGTGCTATCTTCTGAAGCCCCCGGGTTCCAGAATGCTGTAATTGGATGAAACTCAAAACTCTAATACAGCTTTGATTTTTCTATAAGTAAATCTGGTTAGGTTTAAAAAATAATAATAAAAAATTAAAAAATTAAAAAATAAAAAAAAGAAATACCAAATCTTTTACAATTTGGAAGAGATAGACTCATTTCAATCTGTGCTTTTATTAGTTTAAACCTAATAAATATTTCATTTGAAATAATCTTAACTAATAAAACTAATTTATAAGAAATTAGTATATGTTACAAAATACTCCCTTTCCTCTCCCAGTAGAATTTTCTCATATTGATTACTATTATTATTCTCAGATTTACAGGTTGTTTGCCTGAAAAAATAGTCTGTCGCTAGTGCAAATGAAAGGAGATTAGATACTGAGTTGTGCTAAGCTTTTTAATCTTTTTTAATTTAATATAATTTATTTCTGACTCTTTTATGTTATAAATTTAAAAACACCAGCTACGTGAAGCTGTGGGCATCCCAAACACAAATAAATAAAACATGGCTTCTGAAAGATTAAGTATCAGGATGTTCAGCTGTGTCCAGCAAATGAGATAGCTGTATCAGAGACTAACGGGTAGGTAAATACTGGATCAGTGTATTATAAGTAGAGAAGGCCACTTCCATAACCACAGTGCCAGCTGAAAGAGATGGGCCTTGATGTGTCCTAAGGATTGCCTGTGTTCAGATCACTGCAGGTTAATGGAGTTGCATTTTCAGGGCAGATCCTTTCCTTCCCTTAGAAAATTAGCTTTCCTTGAGATGAGCTCTGCTCGGTGAACTCTGCTGGTCAGAGCTGCAGTAGTGTATCACAGGCTGTCCACCGATGGGATCCTTCCCAGCTGGGCCATACTGCAGAGGTCTAAAAGATGAGTATGAAAGGACACAGACAAAAAGATCACACCCTGGTAGCCAGCTAACAGTGGAAAAAGTCCTTTTGCTGACTGTTGCCGTGAGGCAGGTTATCCCGTACTCTTCATCTGTCTTTCCCCCTTTTCAAATTGAAAGTCAGTTCTGCTGGGAGAAGTAGACGTCCACTACCAAATCCACTACCAAAAGGTTGAGGACTATATCCATGGCCACATCTTCTGTCTTTCTGACCCAGGTGATTCATTTTGGGGTAGGGGTGGCTGGAGACTCTTTCCATTTACTACCCCAGATATTTCTGGTGGTTTCTGATCAGAGGAGCAGAGAACTGGAAGGACCCACAAGAGGCAGTCTGCTCCTTCTCGATGCACTGAGACAAGATCAACTAGACACCAGCTGCCCCTAACATATATTTTTTGAAGAGACCCTGCACCTGCATAGTCAGTGCATAGCCATTTATTCATGGGTTTTGCACTTAGAAAGCTTTTACTATGATATCATCCAAATTGATTTTGTTACCAAGTATTTCTGGACTTTCCGCAACACATGGTGGTAATTTATCCTACTCCTCCTCAAAACTAACTCTCACCTGCCCATGAACCCATGTGTCTTAGACCTCTCCAGTCTAGATTAACAGGCTTACTTCTTGCAGGCCATATTTTCCAACCCTTGCATTGTATTTTGTTCACGCCTGTCTGGTTTGTCCACACATTTCCTTAAATGTACTGTCCCAAACCAAAGCAAGAGTTCCAATTCAGACTCATTTGTGCAGATAAAAGGCAAATAAGTAACATCCATGTTTTGCATATCGTGCTTCACTTATCTACCCCCAGAATGAGATTCATCTTTTCTTATAACAGCACCTCATTGTTTTCTCTTATTTAGTCCCTGCTGCTCTCTCGCCCACAGGTACTGGTCTGCAGCACAGCCGACTTGCTGCTCAGTCCCCACCTGTGCAGTTGAGCACTAATTGTTATTTTCCCCCCTTCCCGAGCACAGCGCTTTGTGCTTGCTGCTGTTGGATTCCTTCTAGTTGGTTTCTCCATGGAGACCACCACTTCGGTTTTCTCCTTGTCTCCAAGGCGCTTGCCACTGCCTCCGATTTCGTGTCACCGACACAAGTCAGGTGCCTTCTTCCTGTTCCATCACAGAGGTGTTAATTGAAGTATCGAAGAGATCAGGGCACAGAAGCGGACTGTGGTAACAGCCCACTAAAACCTCCATCCCGACAGATAGGAATCTGTTGATTGTGGCTCTTTGAATAGTCCTGATGGTGATTTAACATCCACCATATTTTCTTAGCTTACTCAGGAGGCTGTCAGGCCTGCTGAAGTCAAGATATATCACAAACTGCTCCCTGTTTATCCTCTGTGCCACGTATCCCATAAAAAAAGGGAATGATGCCGGGGCGACGGGAGAGATGCTTGCCAAAAGTACATTGGTTATTTTTTCCTTTACTGTATTATTATCCTCTAGGTGTTTATAAATGGGATGCTTAATCGTTCCTTCCAGTATGCTCAGTAACTTGTTCCAGAAGAGTGAGTCGTAAAGGGGACCTGGTGGCTGCCCCTTTCCCAGCTTTATCCTGGGCCCTTGTTCTTTTAGGGCTGTAGCCTCAGGCCCTTCTCAGGCATAAATGTCAAGGGAGAAATCCCTGTAGTTCTTACTGATCAGGGTCATAGGCATAAAGGCGCAGAGATATTAGCAGGCATGGGGTTTAAAAGTTTTGGCAACAAAGGCTTAGTCCTGTCCAAGTCGAGCTGAAGGAATAACTCTCAGCTAGGAGCAAGCAGATGGTTGCTGTTTTTGCTGTCAAGAGCCTTTACAACAAGGCATCGCTGTGAATGGAGGCGGTTAGGAGCTGTTCAGTGAAACAAAAACATTTCACTTGTTTTGGCTTTGATTAAAGTTTAATCGGGAGGATTTTACAGGTCTGAGGTGCTTTTTTCTGGTCAAAACTGTGAAGGGAAAAAGCTATAGCATTACCACAGCCTATCTGAAAGCTAATGGTTGCAGCCGAGATAGGGAGAACTCGCACGCACCTTTTTGCTCAGACTCTGGGACTCCTGCAGCCTTGCTAACATTTCTCATGATTTCCAGTTACTAAGTGTTCAAAGGATGTGGGATCTCCCTTGTTTTAATGTTTATTTCATGAAAAAAAAAAAAAAAATCAAAAGAGCTTTGTCATTTTGGCAGAGTAAAACCAAATTTGGAAACATCAGCAGCAAATTTTCACAAAGGGGAATTCTTGTTTACAGCCCAGCCCTCATCAGAAACTCCAAGTCAATGTATAGCAGCTAAAGGCCAAATCCCCCAGTTTTCTTTCAAACTGATAGTCATTAGTGTGTGAAAAGAATCACAGGGCATAGCCTGCTCCATTATGCATTGGCTTTGTAGAGCTTCTTGCTTACAAAGATGCAGACCGACCATTCATTCTTTCCGAGTGGTATAAAGATGTATTTGTTCTTGCTGGGATTTAACCAATGGAAACTTGTTATTAACTCTATGCAGTAGATTAGTCGTTGCCCCTCTCTGCCCACTCCCCTGAAGTTACAGGACTTTGTGCTGGTGAAGCACTGCAGAGCAAAATCCTTTGCCCACAAGGGCAGCAGAAGCTAGCCAGGCTTCCCTCAGGTAAGTACTGACCCTAGTAAGGTCCAAGTCTGGGGCTGAGGAAGGAGGGGGTTTTCCACCATCCTCTCAGCCCTTGTCCTCCCTGCTGAGGATGATGATAGGGGAAAATTCTGCCTCAGACAGTGGGGCTGTGGGAAGGGTTTCTGAACAGAACTGGAGCAAGGCACAACAGTTTCTTTTATAGGACCCTGGAGTCAGATATCAGATAGATGAAACTTTTGCTGGACACCAGCCTCGGACCTACGCCAGTGAGCCAGAGTGGGGTTTGTGTGACAAAGTGTTTCCACCGGAGTGAGTCACCTTGGACTCCCTTTATCATTAGTGCGGAGAAGCAGGCTCTTCCAGGACACAGTCCAGCTCAACCTGAGGGCGCCAGCCAGACTTCATCAGAAGAAATGACCCACAGAAATGTCAGCTTGCCTCCAGTGACTGCAGAGGGGAGACCAGGATAGCCGGTCTGTGTGGTGCCATGCACCTTTTAGTCTTTCCAGACCCCTTTCTGTCATTCTCCTCCAGTTTGTTCCCTGACAGAACATGGGCTTGGTGGCTGTCAGCAGCTTGCTTCAGACCAGAGCTGTCTTTGAGCTCAGCAGAGCCATGGTAGGGGCCCATCTTCCCCTGACATTTCTGGCCTTTGCGCCCCTTTGACCAGTGCTAGAAGCAGGGCGATTTGAAGAGAGCTGAAGCTATTTTTGCTTTGCCAGCCAAACAATAAGGATGTTGGAGTCAGGTGCCGTTCCCTGAGATATGTTTGCTTCCCTGCTCGGTGGGCGCCGAGCCCAGAATTCGGAGGGATCTTTCCGAGCACTAGCACTGTGGCGTTTTCAATTCCAGGGAGCCTGCAGTAGGTAAGAACGAGCACAGACCACTTTGTCTTTTTCAGGACATAGCCCCAGTGGGAAAATGACAGCGAATTTGGCATGCTGTTGCAAAGAATAATGAGATAACATGGGAGTATGAATTTTCTGAGAGGGAGGAAAAAAAAAAGATCATTTTACTGGGAGCGGTGGGGGAGAAGAAGAAAAGATTGGAGGAAGGAGATATATTCAGATTACTACAGGGGCTGGGAGAGGCAGGACCAGTGTGCACAGAAGGAAGTGACAGCAGATCAGTTTGTTGGGGAAAATAAGCTGAGAGAGCAGGGAACCATCTTGGGGAACCGAAGCATGGTAGATCTTGCTACCCCCCCCCCCCCCTGCTGCTATCGTGGACCGTAATTTTCTACCAGCTAAATTATTTCTAGAATTTCAGGCACACAGTGGTATTGCTGGCAATCTTTCTAGGTTTTCTGTGCTGGTTTGTTTTGCCCAAACTCATAAATCGCAGGAAATTGCACCTGGTGTTTCATAGTTTACCAAGGAACTTCCTGCCGCGCCCCATCTAATATTTTTATGGCCTCCCCATAGTGTCCTGATGCCTCTTAACTTCTGTTTTTCTATCTCCAGGCAGGGCTGGAATGTTACTGTGCAGGATAGGTTTTGTCTCTGTTTTATAGGTTGGCTCTCAGCACTTCTTAGTGCATAAATCAGGAGGTTTATTCGGGAAATATTTTGGTGCTTGCTTTGCAGGTGCAGGCAGGAGACAAAAACAGAATACTTCAAAAAATGCTTACTCACTTTGGAGGAAAAAGTATTGCGTAAAATACACTGAATGCTTTCCCATGGCTGGGAGGAAGGGTCTTGATATGATAATCCAGCTTCTTGTAGATATAAATCATTTTAGCTTGAGTGGTCTCTTCAGAGCAGTATCAGCTGACTTGGTGTGATTTTTGCCTGATCAGCTGATTCTAGATACAGAGCAGTACTGTGAAAGATTTTCCCTTGATAGCTCTTTGTCTGATTGTCTCAATCTGCTGCCCCATGTCTTAGCCTGGACTGTAAGACAGTGGAGGAGGGACGATACTTGCTCTCAGCTCTAAACGAGCAAGAACCTAGTCAACCACCAAGTCTGCTAACCCTTGGGAGAGTGGAAATGACTGGTCATCCTAAAGCCAAGCATGTTCCTGCTCTCATGGCTGAAACAGCCGTGGCTGTGGTAGCACAACTGAGTTGTCTTGACCTGTTGCATGCTGTGAAATTTGACCCAACTTGCCCATAACCAGCTGTAGCCCCTTTTGACATCCTAAATGAAGTTGTAGATTCCCATTGCTTGCACCCTCCACGATGGCCACTGTCTTGCCAATATTAAGTGAACAATTTTTTCCCCACATCCTCTTGAGATCTTTTTGCAGAGGAAAAAGTGCTGGTATAACCTGGAATTAATATATTATTCATTGTGTGTAACAGGCCTGTAACTGCTCGGTAGCTTGAAGATGAGCAATAAGTCTTTTTAAAAGAAGAAAAAAATCTCAAAAGATCTGATCTAAAGCTTTGGATTTCTAACCCACGATAATAAGAGGAGATATATAGCTAGTCTCCACTAGACATTTTTGGATCAGCTTGTCTTTTCGCTTGCAATACAGATGAAAGCTAAGGTTAATTATGCTCCACATTTCTCTGTCTCCGATCAACCTTTTCCATAGCTTTGCTGTCCATTTTATTTCCTTACTTTCATTTGAAAGAAATACTGCCAGGTTGAGGTTAGCCAGATTTGTGGTTTGTTTAGCTGAGGTTTTATTATATCCTAGAGATACTGGAGGTAGCTTGGCTTCCTGAGGAAACAAAGTACATCGGGTTTTGAATGGGTATGCTGCTTGCCTGTCCTTCCACTTGGCAGTCCTCTGCTCAGCTACCTCCAGCAACCCTCATATCCACTGAGACCTTGCTGGAGAAGAGCTGCGGCCCCTGAAGTTCTCACTAGTGGCTCCTATTCTCCTGCATCCCATACCGACAGGTCGTATAAAAGGCTGCATGGCTGCAGGTTGGTTTGGAGCCACGTGCGTGCCGGCTGGCTGGTGCCACGTTGACTAAAACTGGCCAAGAGCCCTGAAGGTTGTCCGAGAGATGAGACATTAGGACCTAGGACACGGTGGTAAACCAGGCATTGTTAACTCCAGCGTTTGTGGAACAGCATGTTCCTTTTGCCTGCTTTTCTTATTTCACTGGTGCCCGTGGAGTCGATGCTGCAAATCTGCCATGCCCAAAGCTCCATATGGGATTCACTTGAAATTCCAGATTCCTGGGGTCCACCAGCTCAGGTTTTGTGGTTTTGGCTGCTGTGTTACTGTCTACACTCATTGTAGCTGTGTGTTAGTGGATAAGGATCTGGATGAAAATCTTTATTCCACTGAAATTAAAGGGAATTTTGCTTCATTGGAGCCAAGACTTCATATGAAATTGGAATTGGCTAGAAACAGATTGTAAAATAAACCTAAATCAAGCTAGCAGTTCAAAAACAACATCCAGGCTTGTAGAATGAAACAAATTTATTTCCTGCTTTAAAAGCTTTCCATTTTAGTATTTAATATGCGATAATTACAGAAGGTAAGAAATTGGCATTTCAGGAAAAAGAACAAGGTGACAGACTTTCTAATATGAAACTGTCATTTTAGAGCTGACTTGGGAATTTGAAGGGTGAGGGAAGGCAGGTAGACATGGTATCTGTGCTGTGTCTTCCTACCACATGCTTCTGTGTGCGTGGTGTGTATTGATCTCAACCCATCCCGCTGTAACCTTGTGCTCCTACTATTTGTCTCTATCCAGTTGCTGGCCGTCATCTCACTCCTCAGCAGATGTGCCATCTTTCTGGTGTGTGTACAAGCTATGTCTTGTAGGATAAGCCTCCAGCTGCTTTCCACAAAAAACAACAAATGATAAATTCCATTAAGTAATAGGTTTTCAGGGCTTGGATTTTGTTGGCTTTTTCGGTGCTCAAGCTCTTCTTTTTATCTTTAGAAATATTGGAATTACTACCCCGGTAGCAGCTCCTTACTCACCAGAAAGTGAAGAAACATTCTGAGAAAATAATGACTTAATATCACATTTCCTGTATAGCTGCTAAAATGTCATTAGTTGGTTGCTTGGGAAAAAAAAATAAAATAAAATCTCAAAAATAACAGAATAGCAGCTTGGTTTAATAAAGCCTGAGATGTGATAGTTAAGTGGGAAAAAAAAGGACTTGCCAAATGTGCGTACAACAAAATAGACAAAAAAGAAACAGATATTTAGACATATGGCTTCCATTTACTGAGTATTCAGACAGGGAGCACTTTCTCAAAACCCAACCACAGCTTTTGAAAATGTCTTTAAAAAAATAAATATTAGGTTAAAAAGCGTGAATCTCCCACAGAAAGTGGGAGAAAGGTAGTGGATTAGAAACACAAAGGAAGTAGCAGGGTTGTTCCTGAGGAAGAAATAAAGATTTGCTTTGGCAATCCGAGGGAGCACGTGGAGGCTGTCGTCGGTGGCGCTGGGTCTCTGCTTGCCACAGCTCAGGCTATCAGTGGGGAGACCCGTGGTGGGAGGAACAAAGCCCTGCTCGAGAAATTTTAGCTGTTTGCGGAAGTCTCAGAATACTATCAAGAGATCGCTTTGTGATCTAGAAGGTGCGTTGGGAGTGCCATCACTTATTTGCCTGGCTTTTGCTGGAGGACCCTTTGGAAATCCCAAAATGGGGCTTTCCCAGTTCTGATACCAAAAGGCTGAGGCTGCTGAGGGTTGGGGAAAGCTACTTTTAAAATTCCCTTGATCTTCATGTATCTGATTTCCCCTACATGGTTTACTTGATAGCACTTCTCCAGTCTTCCAGAGAGTTTTCCAGGATTATCTTCATTTATTGTGTGAACACATGTAGGTATGGGGAACGGCCTTAAAATATAAAACTTTCAGGGACTCCTCAAACAGAAAAGTATAGTATTACTACATTTTTCTTCTCCTTCCACGAAGGTTACCTTAAAAAAAAAAATCTTTGCAGAAAAAATAAAAAAGATAACTAGGGAGGTCCTCTTTAATGAAATGAGAATTGGATTTTGGTGGTAAGTTTTAATTTAGGACAAATAATTTAATTGGAATGACTCATTAATTTGGGGGTGCATAAATTGGGCCTCTGGCAGCCTATTATCTTCTTTTTTTCCTTTCTGATTCTTCTCTGTCAGCACTACAAGAAAAGCCTTTTTCCTTTACTAAGGAGACACTCCTTTTGAATTTGTGGAGAAGGGACTCTCATGATGACTTCAGGGTTCTGGCAACTCAACTTTGGGTACGCTCAGCTTATGAGCTACTCAGGCCTCAAGACCACTGAGCTGGTTTTCCCAGCATCTCATCATGCAGATGCTCACCTATACATAGAGTGTGGGTAATGTGGTGGGCTTGGGACATCTGGCTGCAGTTAGGCTTGGGTACAAGACAAGTTAGTAGTGCTCTGCCTGGCAGGGCCATCATCACAAGCCGGCTGCAGGAACCACTGATGAAACTGTCTGCAGGGGACCAAAACTATGTCACCAGAAGTTGTATGGCAGGACCAGCATAACATAGACTTAGATTTAGAGAACAAGTGAGACATCTGCTTATGTTGAGTTAACTGGGAAGCTCAGATCTCAGCTCTGCTGTTGGCGAGTATATCCATTAATGTGTTAAAAGCCAGTGCAGGCAGGCAGAGGAAAGCGCACAGAGTGAAGAGCCTTTCAAAGGGAGAGGAGCCAAGAAGCAAGATCCTAAACATGAATTCCTTGTCACCCTCACACAGGTGCCACAGCAGCAGCTGTAGTCTGGAGTATCTCTTCAAAATGATTGTCCCCTTGTTAGACTGATGGGAATGTGACTTTGGGGTATGTTAATGCTTTGAATGCAAAGAAAAAATTCTTTGCAAAGTAGGATAAATCTCCCCAAATAACCACAGAACAGATTCGACTGTACAATTCCAATGATGACCTTGGGGATTATTAACACATAGAGCTCCCAATTCACGATTTTATCTGAAAGATTAATCCGCTTGTTGACCTACTGGATAGAGATTGAGAACAAAAGTTTCTAAGGACACCACTTTTGGCAGCCCAAATCAAGGCACCTTGGCTTTCTCACTGCCAATGCCTTAACCTGCTCGAGGGGAGTGTTAACAGGGCAGCAGTGACCGTGTTTTTCACTACTGTGAACGTTTCACATGGTTTGTTGTCTGACTCTGTTCCAGGAGAGTATTTACAGGAGTACAAAGCCTGTAGATTATCATTGCAATTGACGCTGGTACCTTGGCTTGGCCTATACTGCCTCTGTGGGCAGTGTCTGAGGAAGCCCTGGATGCCAGGCCAGATGGCATAGACCAGCTCGTGTTCATGCTACTCAGTGGTTCTACATTTTGGAGCAGATAGATCATGTCCACAACACACCAGGCACTGGCAGGGAGGGCTGGTGGTCTCCATGTTCCCTGTGGTGCCCCCATGGCCCACAGACACGTTCATTTTGGGGTTGGTTGATTGATTTGTTATGTTTCCTGCTTCAAAGCACCTGAAATGATGAGAAGGCTGGGACACAGTCTGGCAGACTGGTGTTGTTATAACAGGATGCCAAGAGTGCATGGAAGAATTTGAAAACCTGTGGAGTTGGTGTTGGAGGACACTCCCAGGTTCAGGGAGCCAAACTGGGCACTGTCCCCCTGTCTGGAGGTGGTTGTCCATGTCAGCTGTGCCTGACACGGGGAGGGGAGCTGAGAGGGGGTGCACTGTGTCATTCCAGAAGAGAGCCTGGGACTGAACTCAGGTCTGTATGCACAGCTCTCCAAAGGACTGGAGGAAAATTGAGAGACTGTGGTTTGCTCTCTGGAGCCAAATCTAGAAAATCCCATTGACCGCACAGACATAGCCTTTCAAGGTCATGAAGTTTCACCTTGTCTTAATAAATCCAGGGTGTGTACGTGGTTCTGCCAGATAAATTTCACAGGTGTCCTAACAGAGGCAGGACTAAAATCCAAGTCCACAGATCTACTTCTCTGTCAGTCAGTTTTTTCATTGTAACTCTCCTAAGGTTGCAGCTCTTTTCTGTATGGACGCTTAGTCATGCAAACTGAAGTGGTGTAGTATAGGTGAGATTCATCACACTTAATCACCTTAGACATCTAAATGTTAGTAGTCCAAATTTAACTTAGATCTAATAAGAAACTTTTGGATGTCTAACATTTGGTGACCTGAATCCACCTTGTGTGTCTATGCAAGAAAGCCAAGTATACTGTGTAAGATACTAGTTCTGGAGACTCTGGCATTTCCCACAGTCTAACACTGTCTCCATGGCAGATCTAGCTGGTCTTTACTCCTTCTCTTGCTATGACCTGGACTTTGTGACTTTAAATAGTCTAAGAGTACCTTTTCTTTTAATCTGTAATCTCTTCTACACTGGATAATGCTTTTGGTTATACTGCCTGATATATTTACCTGTCCTCACAATGAGCATCTGCATTCCCCTCCAAATCTCTTGTTTGAAGCCTGCCATAAATTTGTGCAAGCTCTCACAGTGGAAGGTTGCCTTGTCTGAATACTTCTGCTTCTCACTGAGCCACAGGGTAAGGGACTCCCCTAAAAAAGACTTCTGCACTTGCTGCTCCCTGAGCCACAAGCCCAGGAAAGCCCTGAGGCACTTGCTAAATTTTTCACTAGATGAGTAATCCTGCTCTAGCCCAAACTATTCCAGGCTACTCAATTTTTCTCCCGGATTTTGTCTCACTAGTCCTTGAACTCACTAGTCCTTGAACTACTTTAAGACATCAGTAGTGTTGGACCCGAGTGCTCCTTTCTATCTTCTTTCTTCTTCCTGAAGGGAAAACTATGTAAGAGAGAAAAATGAAGCACCAGGTATCTAGTCACTTGCATCTGCAGTTCTTAGGAGCTGCAGTGACTGCTGTGTACCATCTCTGTGGTTCTGCAAAGCCTGTTATTCCCTATGGATTTCACAGTGTTAGTCTCTTCTTCCTGGGGTTCAAGAGCACACTGTTGACTGGTCTCCCAGCCAGATTTTTCCACTCCCTTAAAAACAAGCAAACAAATGGACAAACAAAGCCCACCCTTCATCTCCATTTTTCTAATCCTATTGGTTTTGTGGGCACGTTTCTGTCAGCAGTTGCAGAAACTCCCAAGTCTGTACCTGAATAGCAGAAACTCTCCTCTCTTTGGCTTCCAGATCAAATCAAATTGCTGTTTATTTCATTGCCCTGATAAATTTTTTATTAACTGTGTTAGAAGTCTGTGAGGAGGAGGAGGAGGAGGGGAAGAGAAAGGAAAAAGCTGTTCAGGAATGTAGGCTGGGCAAAGTGCCCACGATTAATGGGGTAGCAGTGACCAGCGGGTAGTTGAAAATTCACCAGTGCCAACTGCCAGGAGCATTTTGCTGCCTGTGACAGCTGGTCATCATTATTGGACGACTGCTTCTGTGTACATCTTAAATCTGTGTCTTTGCATGCCTCTTACCAAGTCACTCTCAATTTCTGTTTTGCAGGGACATACTGAAGCAATTAGGGCGTGCTGGATGGTTGTAGGGATGAGTGAACAGTGTTGAGTAAAATACAAATTCTCTCCTACTCCACCCCTAATTCCTCTATCTAAAGATGAGCTTAAGCCTCTGTCCCAGAGATAGGCCTTCTTCAGCATTGGATGAGTTTGAACCGGGGCTTTGCAGCTCTAGCCAGCCACTTGGTTAGGCCTCATTCCTCACTGCTACAGGGCCCTTAGCCTCTTCAAAGACAGTTAGAGCCCATTCTGGCTGTGATAGCCATCTTTAAGGAAGCAAATCCAGCTTTTTGATGCACCATATATGTGGCCTATGTGTCTTCTGGTGCACTAGTGAAACAGTGAACACCTAACCTTGATGAAAGGTTGCAAACTCAGATGGCTTGTACTGCATGGTTGACAGTAACAAGGGCAAACCAAGACCACTGCCTGTGCCATCCAGTTTGAGAGAAAGGGTAAAAGTGTTGTATGGAGCTGCTAGAAGCACATCTATGAGGCACCTTGTGCTCCTTGGGAATGTAGCACATCCAACAGGAAAAGGCAGAATAATTGGGGTAGAGAAAGACCTCAGAACAGAAGCATTAAATGCAATGCAGGTACGTTCAGGTGGGAGTAAAGCAGCTATCTGTGCAGAGAAATTAAGGGAAATAAAGGCCTTGTATCCATTTTCATAGAAGTTCTTGACATGGAGCTCCCCATAAGGGATGGTTATATGGCTATTCATAAACTTTAGGTCCTAAAGACTTCTTTAGGATCCAGAAGGGTCACAAAATGCATCCACTGTGCATGACATGAACAGAACACGTGAAACAGGAAATTGTTGTGGATGCTAATCCTCTCATTTTTTTGTAGTTTTGTAGTTTTTTTGTAGCTTTATAGTGTCAAAGGCCTTGGCCTTTGACACTCAGCCACTAGCCAGTCTTGGAAGTGGGAGCTCAGACAGATGGAAAGAGCTCTGTCATGCTCTTAGGAGAATGTACCATCACAATTTCAGCTTGCCAACCTAGTATTATAGAGCTAACAGCAGTGTCACCTGATGTGTTTTGAAAGGCATAGCTAGGGTACAATCGACACCATGCAGGGAGAGAAGGAACGTAGGATTTTGGATGACTAGTTTTTTCTTTGTGCAGCAGACTCAGAAGCCTTGAATGGGAAGAAAACGTGATTCTTGGGATGGATCTACCATTCAGCTGGAGAGGAGGTTCAAGTGGATCTTGAGGAACATACTTCAGCCAGGGATGTTGTGCTTGGGAAAGAAAGAGGACAGGGAGTCTTCCAGACTAAAGCTCCTGTCAGACACAGCCCCTCAGCAGGGAAATGTCAACAGTAACAGCATTGTTTACTTTCTTTAAGTGTAAGTGGTAACCATGCTGTGAATATTTTAACTTTTTTTTTTTTTTT
This sequence comes from Nettapus auritus, assembly GCA_011076525.1. Taxonomy (NCBI): domain Eukaryota; kingdom Metazoa; phylum Chordata; class Aves; order Anseriformes; family Anatidae; genus Nettapus; species Nettapus auritus. The sequence continues at coordinate 85,828,563 of CM021765.1, forward strand.
TTTTTTTTTTTTTTTTCTTTAATTTGTCAGAAAAAAAAAGCAAAAAAAATACCAAAAAAAAAAACCAAAAAAAAAAAAAAAAAAAACAAAAACCCCGCCCCGAA
>CM021765.1:85830423-85912075 GCA_011076525.1 Nettapus auritus
AACCTGCACAGCTTGTTCCAATTAGTCATTCTGCATACAGAATGCTTGTGACTTGCAGTGACTCTACTTTTGGTGAGGAAACATATTATTATAACTAATGCATCCCCAGTGGATATTTTTAACAAACAACGACACTGGCAAGTGTTGAAGATGTCATATGCTCAGGTTAGTTTTCTGGACAGTTTCTCCATCTTCCTCCCTACTGGGAGGTGCTTTTACATCTTCAGTAAGTGTGTTGTCTGTCAGGCCTCTGAGTGCACTATCAGGCCATAATCACCTCAAACAGTCTCACTGGGGATGTCCACCTCTACTCTGGGCAGGGGCCCTGTATAAGCTCAGTCCAGGGTCTGTGTGTTAGTTAGGTGTTCCTGTCTCCAGCCCTGTCTCTGGTAACATTTCTTGAATAGATCTTGAACCTGTGTGATGGGTTAGTTTATCTACTGTCTTGTCTCCAGCCTTGTCTCCCTCTGTGGCATCTGGACCTAGTCCATCATCTCATTCATATCATCATGGGACTGTTACAGCCCCTGTTACCAGCACCTGGCTTTTCCTACCCTATTGAGATCCTGTGGGACTGTGCCCTCCTGGTGAGGGCACTGCCATGGTCACCCTCAACAATTGCCAGGTCAGGCTTTGTGACTGAGCCCATTTTGGATGGGACTTACCTCACTAGACTACATACTTCTAATAGGTATCTAATCTAAGGTAGTCTAACTGGAAATACTTGGAATAAAATTACATCAAAATCTCTCTCTCTCGCCTCCCCCCATTGACTGTAGGGCTAAGTTTTTTTTTTTTTAAAAAAAAAAAAAAGCACTTATATTAAATGTCTTATATTAGGAGAGTAAATTAACTGAGGTGAATTCCCACCACCACCCATACCAGCTTACACTTGGTATTTAAGTGGTGCATCTATTTGTGTCCTTAAGAAACTGTGTCTAATCGGGATGTCTCTACCCACAGCCTGATTCTGATTGTCTCTAGGATAGCAAATAAGGTTATGTTTTCGTAAGCAGGAGGAGACTAGGCCCCACATTAAAGGTTCCCAATAACCTGAGACAAAACATTTCCTCCCTCGTTATAGCCTATCGTTAATCAGATGCTCCTGGGCTTCCCAGTCCTTCTTTGGCTAAACACTAACAATACCTCTTCTGGTTTACGCGTAAGAGGCAACATTGCCTAGAGGGGCTGCTTGCATCATTTATTATTTGGAATTATTAGGAGTATCTTCCTCTCCGTCTTGCTGTCTGCTTGCAAGAGTTCTGCTCTCCCACTGCACATTCACCACAGGGAAGTGATTCTAGCATACTGTTGGGATTTGACTCAATGTTTGACCATTACATTGCTGAAGGTTTAGGGTGGAAATGGGGGTAGTAATTCTGTCTTTGAGTTTAAAAGGGTTTGGGCTGTGTATGTAAGAAGAAGGGCTAATTGCTTGAGCCTGTAGAGCTCTCAGTAGCTCATGGCCAAAAGAAAAGTTGCATCTCAAATGTCCAGCCTAACCCTTAACTCTCTCATAGTACAGTGTCAACAGTAAGTCTGAGGAATGCCCTGGAAGATAGCTCCCCAGGTGTAGCTCCTCCAGTGTGTTTCCACTTCCCCAGGAGGTCTGGTTTTGGTAAGGCCAAGATTTGTGAGTTTTGACAACATGAGGCTCCATAGTTCTGTTTCTTTATTCTTTGAGGATGGACTGTCTGACAGGTTTGAGTTCTTCCTTGTTTGGGATGCAAAGGGCAATGTGCATATTTGGTTTTGGTCTCATAAACATTGTGGACTGACAACCAGTAAAAGAACAGGAGGACATAAATCTCGCGTTGTGTTAGGCTTGCCCTAATGAAGTATCTGAGGCCCCACAAAGACTGCTGGGGACTTCCACATTATTGTTGACTGTTGTGGAAGATATTCAAATACTGCGACAGGCAGCAGATTCAAATCCTTTAAATAGGTTAATAAAATAGGTTGCCCCTCATCCACAGGGCAAAAAAATGAAAAAAAAAAAAAAAAAAGAAAAAAAAAAGAAAAAGAAGTTACTTTCTCCCTGTTCCTCCAGAGCAAGTAGCTAGTTGTTGGCAGAGTTCCTGTGCCTGAAGGCATCACTACATAATGTGTCTCATAATGGCTGCACACCGCCTGCTGTGAGCTGTGGGATTTGGAGAAGAGCTACCCAGGCTGGCCAGGAGAGCAGCGCGCGCAGCTGGCTCCCAGCTGCCTTTGTCTTCCTATCACCTTGGGTTGCCTTCTCCTCAAGTGTGAAGGTGAGGTAGGGCTCTCCTCACCGCAGATAACGGCAGAAGGAAAGGCGTTATCCCTGGTCTGCCTCGTGGCTGCCGCCTCGGGCAGATGGACAGCCTGGCCTGTCATGGAGGCTGTGGGCAAGTGTTGTCTCATCTCTGAGGGGACAGGGAAAGAAGGCTTTGTTCTCCTCTGGAACAGCGAGGAAGGGTGCTCGAATGTTTGGTACCTACTGGAGGTATCTAGGTCCAGTCCCGTGCCATGAATGGGGGGACATGAGCCTTGCAGGGGCCTTGCAAGTTCTCAGAAGTGATCCCATGTTATCACCTAGGAGCTCTTCTGATGTCACTGGTGTGCCTTAAAGCTGGAGACACTGAGGTTTTCCTCAGTGTTTCAGGGAGTGCTTTGTCTGCTCCTGCTATGCAAACTGTAAGACTCCTGGCTACGTAGGAATTTGCCTTTTCAGAGGGGAGTAACAAGGAGAGGCTCGGCATTTCACCTCGCTCTGTTTCCTTTAATGAATTGGGGTCTTCCTTCACCATACACCCGGAGAGAGAAACAAGGGAGTGTGTGCAATCAGCTTTCACTCAGCTAACCAACGAGATGTGAAATAGGTTCCAGGGTGGATGATACCCTTGAACGAAGTCACACTGACTTGTTTGCTGCAATAATGTATGGACGCTCCTTCCGGTAAAGTCTCCCATGTAATTGAGCCCTGGTGCCTGGCAACTGGTAGTGGGTGAGTAAATTGTTGCTTTTGAATAGAGATTAAATGCTGCAAGCCTTGTTCACAGCGTCTTATCCAACTGTCCCAAGCTCTCTCTTTGCCAATGGAAACCTGCCCTTCAGGGAAGCCCTGAGGCATGCAAGTGTCAGAGGAATTCCTGCCTCCTCTACAGGCATCCCAAATGCAACATGTTTTATACCATGGAAGTCATGGTAGGACACTCTGGCTATTTCCAATTTAGTTTGGGGCATTTTTGCTCTGTAGCTCAGACTGTCACTTCCATTTCTTGGTCAGTATGCACTGAAGCAGCCTTTTTTTTCACTGACAGCTTTCTTTACCCTGTGTGCTCTCTCCTTCTCTGTCTTGCATTTTTTTCTCCCTTTTCCTTCTCTCTCTTCCCATTATCCATCTTTTATGTTTATTTGTTTCTTTTTCTCCCTTTCTCCCAGAGTACAAGATGGGGGGAGGTTGCTCCTGGGTACCCTTCCTAGTATGTCACTCATTCCTGTTGCCCATAGTAAGTCATTTCCCCCAGTCTACCTCACTAATGCCTGAATTTCTCCATGGGTATATTTAGAATGATAATTATGTGTTTCGCCAGTGCAGGAATTACAGGTCTTGATCAGATGATGTTTGCAGCATTCTTTGTAGTCCTTGATACACGCTAATAATGAAGCCCATGCAGTAAGACCATGGGAAGACACACAATAGAATAAAGGATGCCTCTGGCCCAGACTAAAACAATCCACATTTTTAGTTCCCTTCTGTGAGGGACTTCATCGACTTCAGTAGCCATGGTGTCCAAGTAGATAATGTAAGGGGAGGAACAAACCCCAGACGTTTCCTAATGTCATCACCTTGCTGTTCTCCAGGCAGCTGTGGAGTTTCCTCTTGTTGGTATGGACTGGCTCTTGGAGACCAGCCTGAGGGCTGGCTTGGGCAAAACTGTCTAGACTCAGGAAATTCACTTAATTTAATTCATTGCCAATTAACACAGGCTTCTAATTACTGACTCAGCTACTGAGAAATGAAAAAAAGCAATGAGGGGAATCCCCTTTCCCAGCCCTTACCCAGTCTCAGCTTCATTACAACACCTCTCCCCTGCTCGGCACCTTCTCTCCTTGTTTTGGCCACATATTATGCTCTGTCCCTGTCAGTCCCTTGGGCATGATGATGGGTCAATATGTGATGGTTTCTTGCTGTCACTCCTGGTTTCTTGCTCTCTTTTTCCCCTTCTTCTTCCTTCCTTGGGGTGTCCCTTCTCAACTGTGGGTCCCTGACAGCAACAGTCCCCCCTGAGGTACTCCCAGCATGGAGCACCTCCCTACAGGACCTGTCTCCAGCCCTGTCCCCAGCAGAAGATCAAAACCAGCGTGCTTTTTCTGCAGTTTGGTGGCTTGTTTGGCTAGTATTTTCCAGGGAGTCACGCATCTGGGGTGGGGATATCTGTTTTATTTTCCCTGCTTGCTACCACTGTGATCAGGCTGGAGTTTCTCAGCTGGCAGATGCTTGCACAAGAGTGGTTTTGCAGAGGGCTGTACAGACACTTATGCATCAGTCCTTCTCTAAATTGGAAGTGACATGCTTGTCAAAGTCAGGCAGAGCACGATCCCCGGGAAGGTGTGGGAGCAATGCTGCTGGAGTCAGATGAGCTATGCCAAAGCAAAAACAGTGCAAGGGAACAGAGGATGACACTCCCTGTGACCAAGCAGAAGTACTGTACGCTAGATGGGAGGCAGGGGCTTCATTTTTCACCCTGTGACTGACAGGCTTACCTTCATCTCTATCATCCCTATAATAGATGTTGACCTCTTCGCTCCAGCAATGCAGTTTCAGTTGACAAATCCTGCCTCTCCTTCCTTCCCGCGCGGTCTGTTACAGTAAAACAAGGCCATTCTATCAACTTTTGTCTTGTTTTTCAAAGGAAATGAATATTGCATGGTCATAGTGACTGTCAGTCTTCTGAACCTGGATGTTTGTTGGCTAATTTCCTCCACAATTGGAGGAATAAAGGCCTCAAGGCTATTAGGGCTCCCGTATGCTTTGTGCAAAGTATGACCCACAAGGAAAGAAATGCTCCCTTAATACTTTCATGGATTAAAAACCTGAAAGAATGAGCTCAGCCCTTTTTCAGACTTGAGCAAATTAACACAGCTACTCCACCTTTAATGGGAAAGCTATGGGAAAACAGAAATAAGCTCGGATAAACTTGCATTATGCCCTTCATCTTTACCTTTGCTTCCTCATACATAAACAGCTATCGCTTGCAATGCCTTCCCAAGTTATGTAGAGAACCCTGTAGCAAGGGCGCGCTGCCAGCAGAGCCGTAGCACCCCGTATGGTGCAGAGCCTGTGCTGACTGCAGCGGCAGCCGCTCCTAATGGGAATATTGCGTTGTAGGATTTCAGCTGGGGAGTTGCTTGTGCAGGCTGGCTTTGGATTTGAGCACATGCCTCCATGTTGCTGCAGTGCCAGTAGGCAGAGGGTTCGCATTGTTCCCGAAAAAGAAATAGCTGTGTCAAAGGAAAAGATGCTTCCTTACCAGCAGACAAATGAGGCTGTATCAAGTGGTAGTTCTGGTGCGTGCTCAGTCCGAGCAAGACTGAAATTATCAGCTCTCTGGCCAGTTATAGTGTTAAGGGTGGTAAAATGAACTGCAGCCGCTTTTAGGCTGTCAAACAGCCTCAAGGAAGGTTGTAACTGTTGGTTATTGGCTTTGCTGATGTCCTGCTATCTCCCTTCTGTCCCATGGTCCTAGCCAGCACCTTTCATATAGCTCTGCTTTCTCTGGAGGAAAGACTCATCAGATCTCTAAAGCTTTAAATAGAGAATATATCCAGGGCAATTTGACACCGTGCTGGAGTGATATGAGGGAAGAAAAAAAGAAAAAAAAAGGTAATTTTCTGTTGTCCCGTTCTTTTATCTCTGAGACCTCTAGTCATAACCAGAGCAGCTGCAAACTGCAAGAACATGGAAGAGTACACTTTAGGGTTGCTCGTGGGAGCTCTGGCTTTGTTTCCTGTGTGCTGGTGAGGACCAGGACCTCTGTGGTATGCCTGTAAATGAGAGGGGCGTGCTTGTTGCATGGGTAAGCATGTGGAACATATGCAACTGTTTGGTGGGAGGGCTCAGAGCCAGCCAAATCCTTTCCCTTCCCTCCAAGCTCCTTCCAACTATTCCATCCCTGTACAAACATCTTCTCCTCGTCCTTTCTCTCGCTTGTTCCAGCATCCCAAACTAGGGCCTTTGAGATCTGCCCCTCCATCTAATCTGTGCTTCCCTGTCTAATGACATGCGCTAATGTGTGCTAACAGATGTCTGAGCAAAAATTAGCTGTGGTGTCCAAATCAATTAGACTGGAGAGGCTATGCAGGAGCAATTGCTCAATAAGCTGTGTGGGTTGTTTCTTTTCTTTTTTTTCCTTTCTTTACAAAAGGTGAAATTCTGCAGCCAAGCCTTAGCCTGCTTCCCTGCCTTGTACACTCCACTTCCAAGCAGTCTACCTCTGTGCTTAATGGGTTCTGATCTGGTCTCCAGATGGAGCTGGCTCCACCAGCTGCAGGCAAACAGCAGCTGCTCTCTGAAAGGAGAGGTACATGCTTCTCCAGAACCTCACAGCATGGGTACAGCCGGCACGTCGGAGGCAGCTAAACGATCCTGGCGTTTTTCATGTGTTTGCCTGCTTCACAGGAAAAGCAAATTAGTTTTACAGGATCAACGACATGTGGAGCAGCATCTTGTGGAGAGTTCAAAATAGTCTATGGTACACGTAGGCTTGTTATTGTGTGAAACCATGGCTAGGCCTCACCCAGTGGAGGGAAAGGTTCTCACAGGGGTTCTCACAGGGGTTGGGAAATGGAGGACACAGATCCTGAAATGAAGCTCACGCACTTCTCGGGCACCAGAAGATCTGCTGCCAAGAGGCGTGCTTCTTTGTAGTTTTATTGTGTCCTGGGATAGACGTCTTTCTGTTCAAGGACCTCACGGTAAAGCTGGTGTTAGATTATCATGGATGTCACACAGAAATTGATTTTAATTAAACAGGTTTCTCATGTGGGTTGTCAAAGAAATTCAGAGTCGCAGGCCCCAAATAGAGCAATGTTGTTTGCAAGTGAAGTACTGAGGTATTCACAGAGATTAGTTAGGGGTAAGTGGGAATGACTGTTGTTTTTTCCCTACATTTGCTGTCACATGTGGACCATCTTCCTAGTAGCTAATGCTTAGTTGGTCTACCCTTCATACTTTTGAAGTTTTGAAGACAAGACCTATATTTAATGCTTAGAGTTGACCAGGGAAGTCTAGTATCTTGTGCATGAAGTGGAAGTGCATGACTTGCAGTGACCTATAAAAATAAACAGTGGACTTCTTGCTCTTCTCTTTGTGACCTTTGTCTGAAAGCATATGCCATCAAGAAAAAATATATTCTTAACTCACTCAGAGAAGTCCTTCTGAACTTGATTCTGCTTTCAGCCACATTTCCTTTAGCTGCACCTACTTTTTGAGGACAAATAGTCTTTGAGGGTCTACAGCAAAATATGCCATCTTAGTCCTGCTAGTTTTGGCACATGTAATTCCTTATCTCAGCCCTCCAGTGCATTTCTCTTCACTCCTACCTCTAGTTTTTCCCTGTTTCTTTTAAGATGGTACTTCATGAGCTGCCACTCACAAACCACAGAAGTATTTATGTGTGCAAGTAAGTCAACCAAAAGAAGGGGCTTCAAATCATTTGTGTGCTTTGCTGAACTTCAGCCTGGGTGCATTTAATCCCACTCAAGCTGCTTTTTAAGTCCTCTTCAAGCTTGTTTCTGATTTCCTACCTCCTGTCACCTTTAACTCCATTCTGCCATCAAAATTTGCTGGCTCCTCCTTCCCTCTACTCCCTCCACAGTTAAGCATCTGTTTTTCAAACGATGTTTCTCCAGTCATTCTAGCCTTTTTTTTCCAAACAGCATCTTGCTTTTTGTTTCCCCATTCGTATCTTGCTAAGCCCCCTTCGCTCTCAATCTTCTGAGGCTTCTGTCCTACAGCTCTGCATCCTTCCTGGGGGCTGGCCTCCCTGCCTCTGCTCTCCCTCCCGCTGCATCACCCCCAGCCCCATGCTGTGCCCACCTTTTGCACCCTTCTGTGTGTGCAGCGATGGGCTGTGAACACACACGAGCATCGTGCTTGGTTCTGTCAGCCAGGCTTCCCAGCCACATTTATCAAAATTATCCCACAGTTCCTTGCAGAGCCGAATATTAATAGGGTTCATTTAAAACCAAGAGTGTTACTAATGCTTTTTTTTCCTATGTACTAAATGGGAGGAAACAAGAATTACCCAAACAAGCACGCACACAGAAAGCGGGGCTGTTGGGAATAGGAAATAAGGCAAGTGAAATTGCTGTCAGAGGGGATGGAGCAGTCAGCAGGACACACGTGTGCAAAGTTCCCCAGTCATTTCCTCCAGAGCTGGTGGCAAGGCTGGTGGAGTGGGCCTCTGATGCCTCTTTCTTCTTATCTATCTGATGCAGCTCTGCCTCAAAGCTGAGAGAAACCTGGTGCTCCCTCCTGTCTTTGCTCTGAAGGCTTAGTGAAGAAAATTAGACGTGAATTCAAGATGGGGATAAGAAGGGAATCTGGAAGGTTAGCAAGGCAGGTTGCAAGAGCAAAAACATGCTACCATGCCATTTGCCCCTTTATCAGGTCTGTCTTTATTCATTTGTCCTTCTGTCAGAAGGTCTGTTTTTATCGAGTTACTTCAGCCTTTTGCCATTCCCCATTCGCACAACCACAAAGATGCTGAAATCCTCGTGCTTTCTGGGGTGGTTGTGCCCCAAGTGCAGGACCTGGCACTTGGCCTTGTTGTCACCCCACTGATTGCAGGGTTGATTCAGCTGATCTGGCTGGCTAGGTGGATGTCCCCTTCCTCCCTCACCACTCCATGTGCATTGCTCCCAAAGCGGGGACGACCTTCCCCGATAGAGGCGTACAGTTCATCAGTCAAGGGTATATGGTAGCTGCGCTCCCCTGCTAGAACCTCCAAACAAGCTCAAGGTCCATTTGTAGGAGAACTGTTAGAGTTAGGTTTCAGCAACTCACCTCACTCAAGCCTCCAGTTGGCCAAAGTGAGCTACAGCAACCTCAGTTGCTTCAAGAAGCAGCAACATCTCCTTCGGCCTCTAGGATGCTGCTGCTTCTGATATGTTCTCCCAGCTCAGGATATCCTTGTGCCCTAGGGCTACCAGCCAGATTGAGAAACACAGTGTTATTTCTTCATCTCAGCCCTTCATTGTCCTTGACTTCTCCAAGGAAGCTGCTGTCAGACACCTTGGATTTTTTCTTACCTTTACTTATCCAGGGATTAGCAACTCGTAATCAAGACATAAAGCGATCCCCCACCGTTCCTTGAGTTTGTCTCTGATTGCAGCATCCGGGCACTCATTTGATATTGCAACACACAAAGGATGGGGACTTAACTCTGCTCGTGGTGCTGTGGGTAAGATGAGAGTCTGACCCAGTCCTTTCAGGAATTGCCAGATCACTCTGATGGAGAGAAATACCAGTGATGCACTGCAAATCCCTCATGCTGAACTCTCTCCTCCTTTTTTCCTTCTTATATTGACCTTTGCTGCTCTGCTTACACCAGCCCAAAGTGCTCTGTGGTTCTCTCATGAAGACCTCCAGAGAGAGGCAGCTTACATGTTTTTTTACCCAAGTTTTTCCTCATCCTGTTCTGCCTAGCCTGGGGAGCCATCCCTGGCGCGGGAAAGTGGAGGATCAGAAGGAACATCTCAAGTACATAAAAGCACTCTGATTGGTACCTCGGAGCAATTAAAATGTTGGTTCAGCCTTTCAGTGCTACATTTTATGGTGGTTCAAGCAGTAATGTAGGCATAAAAAAGCTGGTGAGGCTGGCATCAGAGCAGGCTAGCTCCATCCTGGAACAAAGCGCTCCTTCCTAGGGAAGGATAGTATCACTTTTGCTATCTCCAGCCTTTGATTTATTCAGTGATAGGAAAGGGAACAGGGACTTAGGGAATGCCTAGAAAGCCTGGAGAAAAGTGCTTGCATTTAATTAAAGCTTGTGAGGCATCCAGGGCTTACGGGAGGTTGTCCAGTCCCATGAACACACTAATGTCAGACCAGGGTGTGCTAGTGGGTAGTCCTGGATATCTCCCATCCATGAATGAAAATGGTTGGTGTGGGCAGTCCAGGGAAGGATGGGATTTGTTCCTGGGGGGAACAGAAGGCAGAGAAGGGAAGAATGAAGATTAGGGCGTCACAAGGGGAAACAGCAAAAGTGGTTGTTTACTACTGATAGGAAGGCTTCTGGGGATGTGTATGTAGAGGAGGAGTGGGATGAAAAGAAACAAACAAAAAACCTTGTGACTTCTGGAGCGTTATGGAGCAAAACTAGATCCTGAGCAGAGTTAATTTAAATGTGCTGTTTTATAGCTGTTAATGTGATTCCTGAGGAAAAAGGCGGAGGGCTTTAGCAGCAGTTGCAATAAAGTAAATCACTTAAATGGAAGCAATTGTGCTCCCCAGTCTTCCAGCCCGTCAGTGGGTTTGACTGCCAGTGTTTACAGAGGGAAGGACATGATGATTTTCATGCTCCTCATTCTGAACTTCCCCAACATGAAACCCCTCGTGTCTCCTTCCAAGCCACCTCCTTGTAAATCTCCATCAACTCCATGGTTGTGTCAGATGTATGCCTCTGCAGCTAAGACTTAGTGGCCTCCTGTGCCCCTTCTCCGTCTTCCCTGTTGAGATGAGTGTTTCAGACACACAAAGCTCTGTCTTTTAGACTCTTTTTTTTTTTCCATATAATACTGTTTCCAGCCAGTTTTACTCTGGGATTCTGCTAGGATTTCCAGGGGCTGTTTTGACCAATTGGAACCTGAGGGAGAAAAACAACCAAAGAAAACAAAGCACAAGACCTTTCTTGCACAGTCGTTTCACAAGAGGACAAAATTTAATTGCAAAGTGAATTGGGGAGATCAGAGCAGCAGTGGCTGCAGGCAGTGAGGGGGAAGTTCAGTGCTAATAAATGAAACGTCCCTGATCCAAGGAGAGAAAATAATCAGCACAGCTATAGGACAAACTTGGGACATGACACCAGGCAGCAGCACCTGCCAAATTAATAACGCCCCTTTAATTTTGTCCAGCTATGCTATTAAGCCCTTTTCCTGTAGCTGGGTGCTCTAAGCCATGCTGACTCAGGGTAAGGAGGGGAGCTGGGACAAAAGAAGGACCTCGGGGAGGAGGTTCATAGCAAATTGCAGAGCGTTTTGAGTATCTGCTTATTGACTTGTGTGTTGGGAGGAGGTGCTATAGGCATTCAGACAGCCTTGGAGCCAGTGCTGGGACCTGAGTACCTCGGAGCCCTCTGTCAGCAGCCTCGGCAGTACCATTGCCTCGAGGAGAGAGCCTGCTACCTTATCCTGCTGTAGTTTTGCTGTCCAGAGATCTGATGTGGTTCTTGTGCTGCTCCTTGGGAAGCCAGGTGACGCCCACTGCTCTTCTCCAGCTCATTTGCAGACAGGGAGGCTGAGCTGTCAGACTGAAGCCATGCTTTCCATTCCACCCCCCCAGTTCCCCAAGACTGAAGGAAGCTGAGCTCCTTAGGCTGGGGAGACCAGCACAGTGCTTCTGGCCCTCTCCATGCCACGCACAGTCAATCCAACATGCTTCTGGAGCAGGTGTAATATTGGTGGCCAGGGATGCCTCTGAGGGTGGGAGCTCCAAAGGCTCCTTCTCCTCCCTCAGGCTGTGCCCACCGGGTGGAACAAAACCACGCATGTGGCACCAAGTCCTTTTTCCATCTTGTCTCCCTCTGCCCTCCTCTCCATTTTGTTATCCAGCATGGTGAGACAGAGCTCAGGCTCCAGATACCTGAGCAGGAGAGGGGGAGGAGTGGAAGATTTTGCCAAGCTGCACATAACATAGCAGTAGCCTTGAGCGCACCTGGTCCAGGAGTGAGGGGCAAGGAGGAGAGCAGGGAAGGAAGAGAAAAATGGATTCTGGACACTGCAAGCATAATTGCTGGCTTGCCTGTAGGTGAAAAGAGTGCTGCTGCCATTCCCATTGGGGCCAATTTGCTGTTGCTGCTCTTATCGCTGATGTTGATCAGGCTGCAGCTACAAACCTCCTTTGTCCAGGAAGGCATCTGAACCCTCTCTCGCCTCCTCCCACCCCCAGCTGGTGATGTGAAAGGGGACAATGCAGGCTCGCCTGTCAGGACACGGACAGTTCTGCTGCTAAACTGGCAGTCTCCTGGCTTGGGAAGGAGGAGAAGGAAGCCGTAGGTATTAAAACAAGCTGCCAACCTATGGCATCCAGGTGCCCTATGCATTGCTCATGTACCTGAAATGAATGCCTGCCCTCTCAGGTTAGGTCCTAAATTTGCTTTTGGGTATTGTCTGTGTGAGTTAAAGCACTCAGTTCACAGCATCATACTATTAATTTGCAGAAACTACTTCTTCATAGACCCTGTGACCCTGGAATCTAAGCCCAATGTTGAAAATATGATGCCTCCTGGCAAAAGCCCTCATGTTGTTTGTGGTTTTCAGCGAGACCCATGCATTCTCTGGGCCCGTTGTTTCACCCTTCTTCACCTCGTTGCCTTTAAAAACGGAACTAGACTACCTAACTAAAACAATGTTATTTTAAGCATCCTGCTTATCATTTTCTGAGGGAAAAAGTACATTTCAGACTGAGTTGCCAAGTTCTATTGAAGCCCAGTTGCAATTTTTTAATTTTTTTTTTTTTTTAGTAATGGTTTAATATTTAATTTGGCCATTTTACAATGAACAGCATGCAGAATTAAAAGCACATTTTTGCGAGTGAACTAGTAGTTCAGATTCTTTATTTAGCTCTTAGCTAAGTAAAAAATAGATTTTTTTTTTTTTTTTAATTTAGATTTCACGTTTTTACAGTACAGACTGGGGAAAGTAATTTCATTTTGCTTATTCCGATTAAAATCGGTGTACTGTCCACAGGCCCCAGTCAAGCCCTTCAGAGGTTACAGACAAAGACCGAGAGACAGTCTCTGCCCTGCAGAGCCTACAATCTAAACAGACCAGATAAAAAAAGGAGTGGTAGAAAAAAGCATCGTTACTCCCAGTGAGACGAGGCATGTGGGAACTTGCCCAAAATAAGAGCAAGTGAGTGGCAGGGCCTAGCTCTGAACTGCTGTAATCAGTAAAATATTCTATTTTTGATAACTTCCTTGTCTTCTCTGTCCCTTGACACCCCTGCCGCTCAGAATTTTTTAGCATACATAAGCATACATTTTGTAGCATACGTATTTTTTTTCCACTTTTTTTTTTTTTTCCCCCAGTCGTATTAAGTACCCCAAACCAAGGAGCTGGAGTAGGCACAAATTGACCACAGGTGGTGGGACAAAGGGACAGCCAAGGCTGCTCACTTCTATTCATTTGTGATTAGTTATTCTCTTTGGATTGTTTATTCTGTTTCTCCTTCCCTTAAAAAAATTGAAGGTACAAGTACTAAATACAAGGGAACACAGGTGTAATATGGGATAAGTTAATCTTTTAGGTAGTGTAGTCTTGTAATGAAATGTTCACCATGAAATAGTGAACACTTTCAAACGCAGTCCTGTTGCCTTCTGCATTTACAGTGAGGAGGGCCAATTCTGGCCAAGTTTTCAAGAGCACAGAGGAGGTGCTTCAGGCTAATTGGGGAGATTAGCCAGACTTCTCTGGCTAACTGCAAGCTGTATAGATCTGTCTGAGATGCAGGCTGCTTTTAGTCATTATCCTTAACCATACTGTGGAATGAGCGTTGGTCTAGTCTAGTCTTTGTGTTGAAGTGAGTTGTTGTGCAGGAGCTATGTCCTCTTTTATGTTTAGATTTGTCAAGCCAAGGAGTACCTCTCCTGTTTTTTTTCTACATCTTTCAGGCGCTGCAGCAGACCTGGATAAACTGTTCCATTGACTTTGTAATCTTAGTGGTGCTAAGGTGGACCTTTCTACCACATGATGCCTTCATAATTTCTTTGAAACTTTACTTTTCCACTGTGCAATTTGCCTAGGTCCCAGGGATTTTGCCATCACCTTCCATTTCTTCAGCACTACTTCAGTGTGGTTTATTGGGCCTCAGATGAAGCATTACATTTGAAACATTATTGAAGTCGATATACTTTAACCTGTCCACAAAGACAGATATGAGCTAATGTGCCATCCCCAGTACTGATGTATCCTAGATTGGGCCTTACATTACATTTATTCTTGTTAGTAGCAGGCCAGAATGCTTTAACATTTACTTACCTGGAATTTAGACAACCCATGCTTTTACGTTCATCAGTGTTTTGAGAAACCTGATCTAAAAGTTGCACACCCATTCTATCTAAAAAGGTGTGCAGGTCTCTTCAGAACCATGATCTTGCCTAATTATAAACTGACTTTTTTTTTTTTTTTTTTCTTCTCACTAGAGCTAATTAACTTGTTCGGTTCTTTTCCACCCCTATACCTAATCCCTGCATATCCCTTTTTGTTCATCTGCCCTGATGGATGTTTGCAGCTCCTCCCAGTTGAGCATCATCCCTCGCTTTCATTAGAGTGCTACTTCTTCAGGCTCATTAATGAAGATGTTAAATGAAAGCAGACCTCACGCAGATTCCTGCAGCACCTCACTTACAACTACTTACAACTTTGCTCTTACATGCCCCTTGTCATTATCCCTTGTTTATGGTTCTTCAGGCAATTTCTAATCCGTGACAGTGCTCCTAACCCAAGACAGATTGAATTAAATTTGCTAGCAGGAGTTCATGAAGCACAGTATTAAACATTAAGCCCTCTGAATTCCCTTCAACCCTGAATTTTAAAAACAGTCTAAAAATAGCATCATAAGCCAAGTATAGAACATACTAGACCCTCACAAGTTACAGGGTTGGGGTTTGAGAATAGGTGATAAATATTGTTAGTTTGATGAATCTGGAAGACTGCCCCAGCTCAGGTCTCATCATCTTCAGAATAGGCATTGCTTGAGTCATAACTTCAGTCCTGAGCTACCTGATTTAGAACTTCCATTTGGTTTATAAGTCACAATGTTTTCCCCCATTGAATTAATAATTTAATCACTCATGTAGGCAGTAAGTTAAATATGGGTTTAGCCCTTCTTCTTGCTCCAAAAGTGAATTTCAAACTCAGTGCTATGGTGCAAGGTGAGAATTGTACCAGTGAGGTTCCCATTCTGATCTAGTTCATGAAAAAACACATTTTGGTACTAATCTTTCCCTGGTGATCAATTAGCTCATCATTACTCTTTATTTTCCTATATTTCCTTCAATCTGCTGACTCTCCAAGGGCACGACTTTGAAGGAGTCCCAAAGGGTCAGTATATAAGAAGGGGGGAGAAAAAGTAGCAGAATTTCCTAAGACCATTTCCTAAACAATGCAAACTGAAATTGAACGGTGGTCAGCCATATACTACTGTGAATGATGATTCAGAATAAAATTGTGAAAGCATCTATCAGAAGATGTGAGATAGCTTCCTATTGGCAGATCAGTTTTGCCGGCGTCAAAGTGTTTTGCAGGAGCGTGGTGATGCAACAAATTTTTTTGACAGACGAGTGTCACAACAAATCATTTTAACTTCCTCATTTCATTTTGCTAATGTCAAAACGTTTAACTGCAATGAGGCAAAAACGTTTCATTTTGACTGTATCATTACATTTAATTTTGTTTAGATTGGCATGTTAATTTTGATACCATATATTTATACCTAATGTTGCAAATTGTTACAAAGCAGTAGGAAAGAACCCTCCTTTCCACGCTCTTGAAATACAGAATTCAAACATTCACAGTGTTGATATTTAGTCAGCAATTGTGTTCTCTCACTGGGGTAAGTATCCTACCCCACGGTGGCAAGAGGCAGCCTCCAAATATTTCTGCCAGTGCTGCTTTCCTCTGAGCCCCGTGTACCTTCTGAATTCTGCGTGCCTTGTCACATATAATTAGCAGCTGTTGAGTGAATTGATCGGTTAATTTGCATCTCGCACTCAGATGCATTTAATCCATTAGCTGATGATTTGCAGAGATTTTTTTTTCCTGAATATTTCCTCACCTGTGTTTTATCAGTGGTTACATTGATTGGGTCACCGTTACTCACTGCTTGTCCAAGCCCTGTTTCTTTGTTTGCTTCTTTCTTTACCATGTGGTATTTTAACAAGCAGTTGGCACCTCAGTTATTTAAATGTCATCATGAATGTCACCTCTTTTCATTTATTTATTAATCAGCATACCTACTATTGAATGGTATTTCCAAATAAGTCTTTCTTCCTTTCTGTAGCCTCTAGCATGATCCCATCATTGCTTTACAATGCCATTATCAGTTCCTTGGCTAGACCCAGCTAAGGGCAAGCCTTCTTTGAGGTGTTCTGGGCTCCTCAGCAGTTCCAGGAGAGCAGGTTGGTCACGGATGTTTATAAAAGGCTTTTTGAGGAAGGAAATTTTCTAGCTAATAATGTTTCCTCTGCAAGGTACCATGTCTGCAAATTAGGTTTTCTAAAAGTAGGCCTGGATTACAGCACTGGTCTTTGCAAAAGAAAAAAACACCTTGGTCAAACTGCAGAGCAGTAAGTCTGAAATTCTGGACTGTTGCATTTCTATTGTGACAATAACCAAAAAGCTCAAGTAAGACCGAGGCTGATGGTGCATTAAATATTGTATGCACACATACACTGCTGGGGCATTCCTTGACCCGAAGTCTGGGAAAAAGAGAAGAGGCAGAAGAGGAGGAAAAAAAGAGGGCAAAGAGGGGTGGAACAAGTGTCTCAGAGCCATGAGATAGCTTGCTGGCAGCAAGGCAGTGTACGTGGGCATGCTTCTTGCAGGCTTATGCTTCTTCTGTGACCTCCTTAACTGTGCCTTTGTTACTGTATTTTTTCAAGAAGATCTTTTCAAGCTTAATTACATGATTTGTTCTCTGTTTTCTCAGTCACCTGCTGGTTCTGCCTTGCCCTCCTTTCCCCCATCTGCCAGCCCCCCGTATCTTCCGCATCCGTTGCTACCTGTTTCTTCATCAAATATTCTTTATTCCTTGCATTTCTCTCTCAAATTTGTGTGCGCAACTGGCGTGCAATCACAAGTACTGATTCCTGTTGAATTCCTTGCTTTGCAGCTTTTTCTCTGAGTAAATGGATCTGCTCAAAGTTCTCTGTGTCCTTCAGCTAAGATAGTACTGGGCTCTGCAACTTAGGATCTCTGGGTGTGACAGAGGGCAGGGCAGGTTGCTGTCAGTATTTTGTCTTTTCTTAGCTCGCCTCAGTACCAACCCTTTCGTGTAGGCAGCCTTGTTCCTCAACTCACCATTCTTGTTCCCCGTTGCAGGCTGAGCTAAGCACCAGCTTACCTTCTCACCCCTAGGTCCTTCACCAAGTCATCTTCCCCCTTCTGTCTTTGCCTCCCAAGAAGCCTGTGCACTTCAGGGAAACAGAACCAATTGTCAGGAGGGTTACGATCACTACACGGTGCCTGTACTTTCCCTGGGAAATTGCAAGGTGTCCACAGAGTGAGAAGAGTTTGCAGCCACCAGTTTAGATCATTTAAACTAAGTTGCACAAACCCACAGATCACAACTCCTGGAAAAGAAATGCCCACTTTGCTCAAATGAGGGACATATCTGTAATTTCCCAGTAGGTGAAGCACAGCTTCCACTGTGCAAACAGCAGAGCAGATTAAAGCTGCCCTCAACTTTAATACAGCGCCACAGCCTGAGGGCACTAAGCTGATCTGATGTGGGGACCAGTCAGATCAGAACAGAGCTTGGCTCGGTGGGATCCCCGTTCTCATTTCATACCAAATTGAAGGCAGCCAACAGAGCTACACTGTGCAGCTCGGGGGACCACAGTCAGGACAGCTTTGTCTTGGCTAGTTGGCAGTTCACAGACCACCAGCCAAATGAGAGCTCTTGAAGAGGCAGGAAGTTTCAGGAACAAGCTGCAGTATGTGTGTAAGTGCTCATATGTGTGTGAATGTATTACCTACATACCTAAGCATTCAAAGTATGTATGTATTTTGTATGTATATACACACAGACAGGTATCCACATGCGATGGTTTCGTGCCATACCTACTGCTTCTCTGCACAGAGTTGCCCAGTGCTGTGCATGTGCACACAAACTCTCCAAATACCCTGGACAGTTGTCTTTGTGTTTCACTAGAGCTGAAGAGTGGCTTCTCCACATGTATGGCCGAGTCAGAATTTCCCCGTTGGAAGGAAATACTTCCAGTAATTCTGCCCAGTCGGTGCTGTGCTTCCAAATTCAAAGTCAGCAGAGTTTTATCTCCCTCTCAGCTTTCTATCACAGCACCCCTCTGTGCTGGAGCTGTGGTTTCCATCTTCGCTATCCATATTCCCCCAGTACTGCAATGCTGACCACGTTCAGCACCCTTTGCCTCCTCTCACACCATGAACATTTGCCTGTTGTCAGCATCTTCCTTCCACGTGTCAAGGGATGGCTTGAGGCACAAAGAAGCACATCTGCACTGCTCCCCTTGGACTGCAGCAAGTTTCTTCCCTGCATTTCTTCTTCTTGAACCAGGTTTTGGTCTCTGTCCATCTCCTTGCATTCTGCAGTGCAGCTGGGTGGATGTCTCGAGTCCAAAACGAGTTTTCCTACCCAGCGTGATGGGGAAGCACCTCTCCTTCCCTGATGTCACTGCTTCCCTTCCAAGGTAACTAATAAATTGCTCTGAGTCTTTAAATGGGCTGTTATTTCTTCCTTCCATCAGCACTCTCACTCTTAACTCTCAGTGCAGCTTCAGCTTCAATGAATTTATTGGCATGACAAGGTACACAGGTGATGCCAAAGTTGACAACTTAATTCATCAAGTGCTACTGTCTTTCTCTCATCCGCAATCTTCTGTCACTCCTCTCCTCTCTCACCCTCCTCAGCTCACCTTTCCCTCTGTCTGTCTGGCCGTGTCTGTGTTTCTGTCTGACGCCCTCTCCCTCCCTCTCCCTCTAATAGCCTCCCCAGGTGATAGTTAGCTATCTCACGCTCAAGACAGCCTGTCTCTCTCGACAAACAGAGCCGTCAGTCAGAGGGCTCACCAGAGGGGGAAAGGAATTGGGCTTTGTAGCACGTTGCCAACTTACTTCTCTCTTTGCAGCACGCGTGGGGTTGGGGGTTGAGGGCGGCAGCCTTCAGCCCGACTTACAGAAGCCACGCTTGCTTTAAGGCTGTTTTGGGACTGCAGAGGAGTGAGCTGTTGTGTCATGGGGACAGAGGGAAGGAGAAATGGCCATCAACCCCGAATGTGTTTAGGCAGGTAGAAATATCATTTAAGAAGTCCAGCATCTTGACAAAATCCCCCCAGAGGATAAGGCCTCTGTTAAACAGAGTAGCAAATGATCTCTCCTCCTCACCCCCCCAGTCCCATAATTCTGCGTTGGCATGGCAATTGCCAAAGTATATAAAGAAAGAGACAGATCCCTCAGGTATCTGTCAACACTAGATAGAATCTACCCAGGACAATGTGTGTGTGTGGTATTTAATCCTCCATACATCAAGCGTATGCCCAGGATATGGTGTCACACTGTATTTGCGCCACATCCCTTGTGCCTATTTGTCATGAGTGTCTGTGCCCGATCCAGTGGCAGGTTGATCCATAGTGTGATGCCATCTCGGTTATATCTCTGCTTTTCCTTAGGCTTTGGCAGAGTTTTCATCATTGTGTTCTGATGCTAAATTTCTTCTTTTTTTTATCACTCTTTATACTTTAAGGAAATCAGTTTTGCAGACTCCAGTATATCATGACCATCAGAAGAGAAAGCATATGAGTGCATCCCTCTCATCCATCAGTATCCCTAAGTATATTGATTACATTTCTATTCCTTTTTCAGTTTGTGCAATGTTTTGTGGGCCCTGCTATTTCCCTTGGATTTATGAGCAACATGGCTGACTCTCTCCTTATTTGCATTTTAGAAAACCATTTCAGAATCACAGAATGCTTTGAGCTTGAAGGGACCTTAAAGCCCACCCAGTTCCAATCCCCTGCCATGGGCTGGGACACCTCCCACCAGACCAGGTTGCCCAAAGCCCCATCCAGCCTGGCCTTGAACACCTCCAGGGATGGGCCATCCACAGCTTCTCTGGGCAGCCTGTGCCAGGGCCTCACTGCCCTTAGAGTGAAGGATTTCTTCCTAGTATCTAATTAAATCTTTTTAGGAGTCCCTCCCCAGCTTTTCTGTAGGCCTCCTGTAGGCACTGGAAGGCCACTCTAAGGTCTCCTCAGAGCCTGCTCTTCTCCAGGCTGAAGAACCCCAACTTCCTCAGCCTGTAAAAGAGTATTTTATCTTTCTATCAGCAATGAAGAATCAGAATCTTCCTTGGGTTTGTGCTTTTTGCTGTGCCAGGGAAGTTTGCAGCATGATAATTCCTCAGAGGGAATTCCCTTTAACAACGTGAGGCTTTGCAGATATCTCTCCCCTGCCCTTCCTGCTGATCATTTGGAGCTGTAGAGGTGAAGGCATCATAGCTGTCATGACACCAATCAGGTGCCAGTCACTGGGGAAGCCATACATCTTGCACGCGGTAACTTGCTAAGAGTAAGAAGGACAACTGGGTCTCAGAAAGGTGAACTGACTTACTCAAGGTTATTGCAAAAGTGTGCAGCACACCAGTCACAGAACCTGGGATCCCAGACCTACCAAGTCATTCACAAAGTCATTCCTCTCTTCAGTTTTGAGTAGGGTTGCATACCCTGCCAACTGTGATGTTAGAGGTGCTCAGATGTGGATGTGCTGCTATTGCAGAGATGTGGCTTGTGTTTTCCATTGGGCTTAGCTTTTGATCCCTTGCTGTGATGGAAGCATACGCAGTTTTGATTAGCACTTTTTGTCTCTTGAGCAATAGGGGGGAATCACCCCATTCCTGCTCTTCAGCCAGCAGTGCTAGATTTCTGTGATGGGGAGTTTTTTCTTGCAAAACTTTAGACAAAGGGTGTCTGTAGAGCTCTTGCCTCAGCATAAAGGTGCTGGAGATCTTTTCTGAATGAAACCTTATCCTCCTGAAAGAACAATGTCTACATATTTCTTCTCAATTTGATAGTTGCTATTCTGAACCTTCTTACAAAACCCTGCCGCTGCTCTCTTGTAGACACCTTCATGTATAGCTTTCTTGGAGGCACACAGTCTTCTGACAGCCAGCCTGGTCCCATCCTCTCAGGATGATTTGGGTGGGTAATTCCTCTCAGCTCCAGTGGAATTTTCATACCCAAGGCTCTGGTCCCTTCTACCTCTTTGCAGTCCTAGCACATAATATGCTAAGTACCTCAGTTTGCTAACACTGCAAAAAACACCAGCAAAAAAAAGAATCCTGTCAATTTTGAAGAGTTCAGACTTGAACTTGGGGAAAAGGGACAGCCAGTGTTTTTATGTGCCTTGATAAAGTTGCATGTTATAAGGAATAAGCCTCGTGCCTGGCTGTCTGGGAGAGATTCTCCTTTAATTGAAATGGCACCAGTAATGTGTTTACAGAGCAAAGCTCTTGGAATCCATCCCTCACATCCCTTGCGGTTGTCTGCGCATACACAGCATGTCCTTACCACATGGCAAAGCTTGGAAAACAAAACAGTGGGAAACTTCCAAGACCTCAAGGTGTTGCTGCACGTGGCTGAAC
The DNA here is from genome assembly GCA_011076525.1 of Nettapus auritus. Taxonomy (NCBI): domain Eukaryota; kingdom Metazoa; phylum Chordata; class Aves; order Anseriformes; family Anatidae; genus Nettapus; species Nettapus auritus. Next base: position 85,852,010 of record CM021765.1, read on the forward strand.
CAAAACAGAGCACTCTTTCTTTTGGCAGGGAAGCTCGGGTAGCAGAAACTTGACTCCCCAAGAAACCTCTCCTCTCGGTTGGTTTGTGGGAAGGAGTCTGTGGGAAGGAAATCACCACAATTACATCTCAGCTCCAGCCAGCTGCTTATTTTGTTTGAAGATGCCTTCACTTCAGGAACACTCGATTTGTTTTCTCGTCTTTTCTGCTGGATCAGATTTGTCTAGATGAGCATTTCTGACAGAAGGGATTCTTTGCCTTGAACTCTCTGTCTTTCCCTTCTCAGATGGCTGATGATAACATTGTGGCCTTTAGAAAACACGCTGCTGCAGCTATCCCCAAGCTCAACAATAGCTAACAATTGAAGGTCTCACAGCTGGCATTTCATAGCTGCGTGTTTTGAGGAAGGCCACCATCTGTGGGTCCAGCAATAGTGACAATGCAGGAATGTGCTGAGCAACCCAAGCTGAAAAAATGTGGAGTTGCACTTTGAGTCTTTTTCATGCTCAGAATTTGCAACTTTTTGGAGATGAGGCTTTGGCTCAGGTTCATTTTTGCTTGACATGTTTTTGGTGGGGCTTTCAGCACCAGAAGAGGCAGCTGCTCTGTGCTAAATCTTCTTATTGCTGAACTGACTACTCAGTGAAGGAGCTATGGTGGCTTCTGTTATAGACGGTCATCATTCATTGAATTGGACAAAGTGAATCTTCTTCCTGGGGAAACAGTGTAAATCCACACTGGTGTAAATTTTATCCAAAGTATGTAAAGGTTTGAGTATGGGAATTTTTGCACTGTTCTCTGTGCTCTGTACTAGAAACAAAACCAGCAGTCCCAAAGTACTACACTAGCTCTGTACTTCTCCTAGAATCCTGAAAGCAATCTTAAAAGGTGGTTACAGCAAGCTGTCCCACTCCATTTTGCTCATACCAATGTGCATGGAAGGAAAGCCTGCTAGTAAAAGCTGGTTTACATCTACCACATGCATTTGATTTGAGTGAGAGGCTTGTCACGGAGAAGCTGTCTGTCTTGGTTGAAACGGAGCCAGTTCCTTGGGTAAGCGGTATGCACAAGACACTTGGAGCGTTGTGTGCACCTCCCTGTGGTTTATCACAGAGGCTGTGGGATATACCATGGGCGACCAAAGGAATCTGAGAACAGAGTTTGAAGAGAACTGCCTTTTCAGCCAGTGTGTAGATTTCCATCTGGTGGTTCGTGAAGGCTATTCTCTTCTGTCTCATCTGTTCATCTGTCCCTAAAGAGCTGAACATAAGCAAAAGTATATGATCTCAAAAACAAATAAATAAACTAACAAAACAAAAACTAACAAAACAAAAAACACTTTGGCTGTGTTTCTCCTGACAGACATAAATCTGTGACGGACAACCTTGTCTCAACCTTGTTTTCATCCAGAGTGGGATGTCAGCTGAAACTACCTTCCTCCCCTGCTTTCCTAATCAGGAAATCCCAGTCATCTTCATAACTCATCAAAACCCTTTCTGAACCTGTACCTCTTGCCCTGGAATGACATAGGCTTTTCTCTGTGTTTTCTTCCCATGCCTGGCTTGTGCTCTGTAGTCTACTTCCCTGAAAAAGAGTTGATAGGCAGCAACCAAGGACTGCAGGGACTGAGTTAAAAAGCCATAATCCATTTTTCTTTTCTTTTCTTCTTTCTCTTAATTGTCTAATAAAGCATCCATGTTCTGGTTGCAACACTTCCTGAAGCCATCACCCATTCTTGCTTTAAAAGAATTTGTCCAAAGGCCATTAACATCAAAGGAGGAGCTCCCTGGGCTTTGAATCAAGCCCGAAAAAGGCTGTACATTAGGATTTGCTGAATCCCGTGTACATCCAACACATTTAATATTTCTCTGAAAAAGTTTTTTCTTAACAAAACTCTCAGAGATGCATTTGGAGGACCTGGACACTGAGGAGATTTTTTCTCACACAATTTATCATCCAGGATGGTGGACTGTATCTGCAGAAGAAAAGATCGTGTATTATGTCAGTCCTGTATGTAAATGCTTCCAGGTTTTAAAACAAAGGGTCTGAGGGAAAATATAAACACACTTGAAGCACAAAGACCAAATGCTGTGTACATCTGTGGCCCTTAAAGTGCTTGGGATTAGGCAGCATTCCAAAGGTTAATCCCTTGGGATGAGCATGGCAAGCACTTCTGTTGTTACTTACACATGTCCTGTGAACAAGGCTGTGTTTTCACAGCAGGCTTCTCGAGGAGGGCTGGTCAGAAAGCACTTGCAGTCAGTTTTTCAAGCTGAAAGAACCCAAGCAGCACCAATGGCAGACGCACAGAGCTGTTGTTTAAGGAGATGAATGAACCACAGATAAGCGGATCACTGCAATCCCGGTGTAAATTTGATACATTAATTGAGAAGAAAATAAATGCTGTAGCCAGGAACCAATACTTCATATGCAGAAGTCCAAATCTGGAGATAAGGGGCTATCATGCACATGCCTGGCTTGTTATGCTTTGTGCTAAGTGTGTACCAGAAGCCACGGGGGAGAGCTGGTGACCCTTTGCTTGGCCAGGGGAGACACCAGAAAGCCTAGGTGAAATGGTGTGAGCATGGGACCGGAGTTGGGGTTCAGATTTGGAGCTGGAACTGCATTAGGGAAAAAGGCTGGAGTCTGGTTTTAAAGCTGAAGCACTGGGTTCAGAGCAGGACTGAGACTGCTTCTAGCCCTGTCCCACAGCATCACATCAGTGCACCGAAAAATGAGGTTGGCTGGAGACTCAAGATATTTTCTTCTCTCCGTTTCTCTCTCAGTCAGGAAGTGGAATAATTTCTCTCTTGACAATTTCATGGAGACAAGTTTGAAAAAAAAGTAAATTGGTGGAAATGAATGTAAGCAGTAGAGCCCAGTTCTGTGCTGACTTCTCCAATGGCTGACAGCTAGAGCAGTCCAGCAGGTTTACACCCCATGCTTCTCTCTGCGAGGAAACAATGCACCGAGAGCGTTTGCCATGCAATTTTATGTGGAAAAATAGCCCGGGTGCTTAAATGTATATCAGATGAGGCAGAGCTTTCCTCTGGACAAAATGGTTTGGCTTGTCAGCACCGACTCTCGTTCGAATGCAGCAAGGTCTGACACGTTCCTCGGCTCGGCAGGCTGGGGGGGCTTCCCACCCGGCTTTGATTTACAGCATCCTGCTTGCTCCCCTGCTCCCAGCCAGCGCAATCGGCGCCGTCCCCGTTTCGATTTAAATCATTTCCTTTGCGGCATCCCAGCGGGTGAGGCTCAGCTGCACGAGGAGGGAAGCTCGCTCTGACGCAAGGGCCACGCCAGCAGACCCTGTGCTTCCTTCAACCCAGCTTCTCCGTGCATCGGCAGCGATGCTCGGGTGGAAATCTGGAAATCGGCCACCCTGGGGCCAGCAGAGCTGGGGCAGGCGTGGGTTGGTGGCTGCAGATCTCTTCAGCCGTTCCCATGCTCTGGCTGGGGTAGGCTGTTCCCTACAGGCTGCCAGGGGTGGAAGCGATAAGACACCCCCTTTCAGACAATAGAAAGAAGCAATTTTTGCACCTTGTAAAAACGCTGCAGTGTACTTTGAGAGCTTTTTACATTCCCAGGAGATTTAAAAAAACAACGCAACACAAAACCAAGGCTTCAGCATTTCCTTCTACTTCACCAGAGCTTTAAGGCCACTGAAAGACACGCTAGCAGGGTGAAGCAAACCAAGCAGAGCAGAAAGTCAGAGGGGTTTTTCAGAGTCCGCTCTCTTCAGGGAAGTTCAACCACTTCAGCCTCTGCCCTCCTGCCCTGGTGACAGCTACATCTCTCTCTGGTTGAGGATCCAGCATGAATCAGACCGTAAAAAACACATCTCGGGTCTCATGTCACATTTCATCTGTGAAGTGCTTCCAAAACATTAGCATGCCACGTCCCAAAGGGTGTCTAGATTCTACTTTCCAGCCCTCCGCTTGCTCCCCGTGTGGACCTAAGCAGCAACAAGCTGTTCCTTGTTACTGCTGCAAAAAGCTGCCATTAGCCTGCTGCACACAGAAGAGGGAAATTAAACCATTTAGTTGTGTTTAGCAGCTCAGCCCCTTCTTCAAGTCCCCTCTCCCCACTAACACTTTGACTAAACAATGACTAACGAGGCCAATTTGCTGTCAATTAATTGCCCCAGGAAAGGACCCCTAATTGTGGTGAGCAAGGTGGCAGCTCTAAAGCATTCAAGGGCCATGCGGTGGTCAGCATCCCCCCTGCCTCTGCCTTGGGGCCTATTAGCGTCTTTGTGTTTGTTGCAAAGTGCTGTTAATTGGGAGCTGGGGACAAGGAAATGAGAACTCTGGAGGCTAATTGATAGGCACCTGCGGAGGGCTTTAGAGGCTGCAAAGTTCCTTTGACTTTGGAGAGAAGTCCTGATGTTTTCTTTTTGCCCTGAAAGCTAGGGGCTCCTGCGGATCAGTGGGTGGGAGTCTTATTTTCTCCAACAGGTGGGGGTCCTACTTGCCAATAGAGAAGGAAGTAAACAGACCGGAGGAGGTAACTAACTAATGGGGATGTATGGCAGGGGCTGTGGTAACTTTCTTGCCTGTATTCAAGGTGCCCTTCTTGGGACGAGCAGTTAGAGTGCTTAAATGGAGATAATGGGCTGTTGGGCTTTCTTATTTTTGGTGCTGTTTGCTTCTGCTTCTTGGGTAGATTAAATGGCTTTTGCTGTATTTTTAGCTCTGTGGAATGGGAATTATTACTATTTTTTTAATGTGTTTTGTGACGTATTGACAAAATACCTGAATATTGTAATTTCAGAATGGGGAGCAGCTGCTCCAGAGTGTAACACTGTAATTTGAGTCTTAGGCAGAGCCCTGTTTGCTAAAAGGGAGCAGCCTGTCTAGCTGTGAACTAGCAAGGGTGGCCTTGATGCTTTCTTGTTCTGTCCTGTTGCACTCCTGGAAAGGTACTCGGGAGCTGGCCTCCTGGTTGTGAGCTCACATCTCTTAGCATTGGGCTGACTCATTTCCTAGGAGATTAGGGGTGTAACATCACTCATTACCTACTTCCATAACCTGAAATGATAACGCTGACCTGGCCCACGCAATCCTAGCTAATACCTCAGGAGGAGTTTTGAGCTCTCAAGGGTTTTGGTCATAAAAGGTAAGGATAACAACAACAGATGTTGTGCTTTCTCTTGTTTGTGGTTTCCTTGCTGCCTCCTGTATGCGGCCCCTGGCTTGTAATAACTGCTGTAGTGGGTGTTTTTGAGACACAGTAATGTTTTGTGGAAACAAATCACTTGCTTTCATCTTGAGAGCAACAGTGATTGCGCTGGGGGAGTGTGCTCTATTTTTCATGTCTCAGTCTTTCTTATTATTTAAATTAATGTGAGTTGCAGTTGTCATGAAAGTGAAGGATTGACAGCAATTAACTTGAACGGGCTCAGTGCAAGGCAGGTTCTGCGCAGCCCTTTCCTACCTAGTTCTGTCGCTGCGCTGTGCCTAAGAGTTGAATTGCTACGCCAGCTCTGCCCTTGCCCCCTTTCTGCCTTGCGGCACCCTTCCAGATTTGAGTTTCTCAAGAAGAATGGCTACTGGTTAGTTTGGTATTTGTTATTTATTACCAGTGGCATGCGTGAGGAGATGCTGAGCTGGCCTCAGACTTGTCCAGTAGATGTGAAATGTAGAGGAAATAAATATACAACTTCCCAGTCATTCTTCCCACAGCTCATTTCCAGCTCTCCAGAATCTGTCCCTGGTATGGGTATGGCACCCTTCTTTTCCAGGGATGGAGCAGGAGGGACAATAGGCTGTGATTGTCTTCCACAGGGCTGTGCTATGGTATGTGGTGTTCTGTACATTAATCTCTTCTCCCAGCTGCATCCAGTGGGATCCTAAGCACAGGGTGCTGGCTGCCCCCTATTACATTTATGCTGAAAGGGAGGAAAGAGTCTGACCATTCTTACTCAGAAGTACCAGAGGCCTGGCAGTGCTTTCTCAAGGTCCCCACAGCCAGAAGGGTCTGACAACAGCTTGGTCTCTGGAGGGAGAAGCTGTTAGTCTGAACAGGGAAATGCCTCAAAGTACTATTTAACTGTAGTGCTTCCCATACGTTGGCTCCCTGGGCTGTGGTGGTTCTGTTCGTGCTAATGGCTCACAGGGGCCAGGCACGAGGTTTTTCCGGATGAGGGTCACCCAAAAGATGGCTGGGCAAAAGGAAGCCGTGACACCCCAGAGGTTCCTGGGCCCAGCAGATTTTTTTCTCAGCAATCACACTTCCAGCAGTGAAAACATAACGCAACCCACACATGGGCAAAAAATAATAAGGTCAAAGCTTCTCATTTCAAGACTGTCCTAAAAAGGTGTGTGCAAAGTAATGACAAGTGCCAAGGAGGCAATGCTAACTGTTGCTGGTGCTGACAGTTTCAGCATTTTAAAACACTGCCTTGACACCCTGAAAATTAAGTGTCTGACTTTTTTTTTTTTTTTTTTTTTTTTTTTTAATCTGAGAGAAATTACTGTCCACTAAAATCTGGTCGCTTTTAATGCTGGCTGGCTTTCAAGCAGACTAAACTGAACTGTTTTTCTTTGCTTGTTTGTTTTTTAATTCGCGGGGAGATTATTTCTTACCCTCTTCCCCTCCCTCACAGCCTTTCCTTGCCCTCCGACCAAGGTGGCAGCTGAAGGCAACCAGCCATTATACTCCTAACAGGATTTCAGCCTTGAATGCCCTTTCCTGCCTCCATAGAAAAGCCAGATACGTCCATCTGGACACATCTTCCTCTTCTTGGGCATTTAGTCTGTGTGGTCAGATCTGTTTGTATTTTCTGAGTTTATTTGATGCGCTGCAAACTAAAACGACTTGACGGCTTTGGAAGGTGGCAGGGTGCACATGTCCTCACTGCAGCTCCGCTGCTGATGCCCAGTAGCGGCTTTGCCCGCTCAACCATTTGGTCGGGCATTGACCGTTCTGCCAGAGCCTCCATCTGCTAGTCCTACTTCAGCTTAGCCCAGAACAGGCCTTTTCTTGGTTTGTTGCGTGGCTTTTTTTCCTGATGCAAATCCCAAGCTGTGGGCAGCTGAGCTCCATCCCAACTGCTCTCTCATTCCCCCTCCTGAAAGAGAAAGGGGGAGAAAATACGATGGAAAGATCTCAAGGGTTGAGATAAGGACAGGGAGATCACTCAACAATTATCATCACGGGCAAAACAGACTCAGCGTAGGGAGATTAATGTAATTTATTACCTATCACTAACAAGCCAGAGCAGTGAGAAACAAAAAATGAACAAACAAAAAAACAAGAACACCTTCCCCCCATCCACTCTCTTCTACCTCCTCCCCCTGAGAGGGCAGGGGAATGGGGGCTGCAGTCAGTCCTTGACACTTCACCTCCGCCGCTCCCTCACGGTCACTCCCTGCCCCTGCTCCATGTGGGGTCCCTCCCATGGGATGTCATCCTACTCAAACTGATCCTGTTGGGGCTGCCCACAGGCAGCAGCTCTTCAAGAACTGCTCCCACACGGCTCCGTACCATGGGCTCCATCCCCCAGGAGCAAACTGCTCCAGCTTGGGTCCCCCACGGGCGGCAGCTCCCCCCAGACCCCCTGCTCCTGCGTGGGCTCCTCTCCACGGGCTGCAGCTCCGGCCCGGGGCCTGTTCCTGCAGGGGCTCTCCATGGGCCCCTTTTTGCTGTGCAGAAAATCGCAGGTATGGGGCTGTGATAAATGAGGAAGCAGGAAATGGATCTCTTTTACTGCCAATGAAACTCATGCACCCCTCAACGTGATGGGATACAATTTTGACATCATCACTGTTTTTCAATAATGCCCATTTTGCTTTGTTCCGTTCTCTCCGACCTCTTTCTTTGTGTGTGGATGCACTACTGATGGCTTACAGTGAATTACTGATGTAAAAATGTAGTAGGGCTTGTGTTTGTCAGGGGATGTTGAGCAAAAGGGGACAATTTTCTGCTGTGCTTTGCTTTACCCAGTGTTGTGCTGCTAGGCAGATATCCCTGCTCTGAAATTCCTCCTCTCCTGGGAAGGGGACCCAGGTGCAGACAACTGTTTCCCCAACATGCCTTGCTTTGGTTGCTTCACCAGGAGCTCAGCCATCAACTCAAGCTCTTGCACAGTAGACTAGCTTCCAAGTTCCCTTCTCCTTCCTTCTGGTGCCAGTTAGAGCAAGCTGCTCAGGGCTTTATCCAAGCAAGGTTTGCATATCTCTAGGGACAGAGATTCTACCACCTCTCCGGGGAACCTGTTCCTATCTTTAACCTTGCCAAAGTGAAAGCTTCTACCTCATTTTGAGTCAGAATTTTGCCCGTGTAGCAGCTCTCGTCTGCTGCTTTTTGCTGTTCACTGTGCACCTCTGAGAACAGCCTGTCTACTCTGCACCTTCCCACTAGGTATTTGTTGACAGCAATAAGATCTTCACTCATCTTTCTTTCACTCTTATGCTGTCCTTGTATGTCATGTGCTTGCTGCCCTCTGTCTTGGAAGCCCTCTGGCAGACTTGCTCCTTCCTGTATGTCAATGGTATTCTTGTACTGGGCAGACCAAAACTGGGCTAGTGCTTGTGAGACAGCATCTGAAGCACCGTATATATATATATCTAGAGAGAGAATCACTTCCCTCCACTCAAATGGCTATGCTGTTTCTAATATAACCCAGGATATGGTTGTCCTTTATTGCAAGGGCACGCCAATAATACGTGCTGAACTGTTGAATCCCCATATCTCCTGGGCTGCTCAATTCCACCGCTTTCACCCATCCAGCAAATATCAGGGTGGTTGAAGTTCCCCACGAGGGCCTGTGATTTTGAGGCTGCTTCTGTCTTGCTAAAGCAGGCTTCATCCATTGCCTCTTCTTGTTAAAACAGCTGGTAGCAGAAACCAGCCATCAGTTGTCAAGTCTCTTCATCACCCACCCACCCTGGTCACAAGCTTTGATGACCCCAAAGGTGTTCCATGGCTGTGAATACTAAAGGCCTGGCCATGAGCTTGGCGCCTATGGACTGGGGCTAAAAACCTGTGGGCAAACCATATTCTTATGAATCCAGCCACACAGCTTGAAGAGGTGAGTTACTCTCTTCAGGCTCCATTTCCTTTTCCCCACCTAGCTCATAGGCAGTTTTGCCTCGAAAGGACCATCAGCCGCTCCTGCCAAGAACTGGGAAGGGGAGGTTGCTGTCTGTTTACTCTGTGGTAAGCAAAGCAGAAAATGATGTTGTTTCATTCCTCGCTACACACACATTTGGATGCTGGGGAATGAAAAAAAAAAAAATTAGAAGATTCCCTTTTAGCCAAACTCCCTCATCTCCTTCTGGGTGTGAAGCATGGAAGCGAGACATGAATGTGAGGAAGGAGAAGCAGTCACAGCCTGCCCTGCCCAGCAGTCACTCCTGGCCTGCAGTCACCAGGCCCCCAGACAGAAAGCATCACAGTTGCCAAAAAGGCTATTCATTTCTAGCTGTAGCTCCTTGAAGCAGACATACCCCTCTAAGACAGCTCCTAGAAGGGAAAATTAAGGATAGAAGCTAGACGATGTCTGGTGCAGCAGGCTTTCCTAGAGATGTTTTGTTCTCCTCATTGTGTGATTTTGATGTGAGTTATGCTGGTTTCCCATCACTGTGCTGCCCCAGAAGTTAGCCCTGTTGGACTTTTTGGGGGTGCTCTGTCAGGTGCTCTCCCTAGTCAATGCTGGCTGCTTTCTCACAGCCTGAAGGCCCTGCTTTTTCAGTGTTTCCTGACTCAGCTTTGACCTTGCCTGTGTCTCTGCTCCATTTTTCCTTTCCCCCTCCTGGCTGCTTCACCCCGTGCATACTCCTGAAATCAGACTGCTGCTCCCTGTATCTTTCTCCATTCTTTTTTTTACATGTCTGCACCATCAAAAGGTTGTTGCACTTGAATTGATTTTCTTGTCTACTGAGAAGCCAGGACCTTGTACTTGGAGCACTGATACAGTTCAGAAAACCAGGTAGTAATGAGGAGCCCAGCCTGTGAGAGGTTGTCTCTGGTTAATAAGTAGATAGGTTAACAAGTCAGACCAGCTATCCTCCAGCAGTAACAATGTCCAACTTACTTTTGTCTTCACAGTTCCACCAAAGATCTCCAATATCTCCTCGGACATCACCGTGAATGAGGGCAGCAACGTGACCCTGGTTTGCATGGCAAATGGACGTCCTGAGCCTGTCATCACCTGGAGGCACCTCACCCCGACAGGTAAGTGATCCAGCAGGACTGTACTGTGCCGATGATTTGTGAATTGTGCAGTAGTTTTCTCTTACAACATTACTGAAAATTTCAGTAGCAATTCAGGCAGCTGTAGGAAAGTGGCAAAGCTCTTAAATGTACTGCAAGCATGTTTTGCAGCATGACCTCCAAAGCGATAACCAGGTTGTCCCAGGGAACAACTGAAATTACTTCAGTAGATGCTCTACAGAATTGGACTTGTAATTCTGTTTAGCTTTGGTCTTCATCTAGCTGTTTCAATCTCCACTGCTGGTAATGAACATCAAGGGGATGGAGAAAAAAACATTGCTGGGGAGGGAGGGAAAGAGAGACAGAGAGAAGGATTTCTGTTTAGACATTATACGGAAGAGTATCTTTCCAAAAAAAAAAAAAAAAAAAAAAAAAACATGGAGTTTGCTTCCCATTGATTTGCCTTAAAAGGGAGAGGAAAATAATGGCACAGATGATTTTACATTACTCTCCATTTTGGCAGACAGTGTTCGTGTGTTTTGTGAGTTGAATAAAGGAGGTGTTCGATCTGCAGAATGAGTGAAGAGCAGGGTGGAAGCAGAATTGTTCACCAGTGTTGTTCTGTTATCTAAGTGCACCGCCCATGTTTGAGGACATGGCAAGCTTGGAAGAAGAATATTCTTTCAGTAGTTAGACTCTGTGGGGATAGCAGCTTGGGTTGCAAGGAAACCTTCATCCCTTAAAAAATTATCACTGGGATGAGGACAAGAGGTGGGTTTATCTTCTTCAGCCTCATTTCCTTTAAGAAGAGAGCCCTTTATTGGATTGCTTTTTGCCATCAGATATTTTGTCATCCAAAGTGGATGGCGAAAGCATTCATTAGCTCAGTATGATATTCCCATTTATATATAAGGGGTTAAAGAGGGCTTGAGGTGTGCAGAGTACAAGCTTTCTGCACGTGCTAGAGACAGACAAGCTGTCTTACTGCAGTTGAACGGCTAGAAAAAGGAAGGTTTGCACAAAGAAGGTTAAAGAATGACGGGCAGAATGAGATGTTGGAACACGGCCCAATCCAAGTGCTGCATCCAGAAGCACCCAGTTTTGAGGTCTGTGGTTCAGACTGGGTTTATTCAAATTTCCTCTCTCATCCCTTCAGCCAAACCAAAGTCCTCCTGAGCTTTCACATATTGGAAAGCCAGATACGCAGTTTGTGTTTTTGGCCCATTTCTTGCAGTACTGAAAGAAAGAAGATGGGTAAAGATTGCCAGAAAGAAGTGGGAGGAGCAGAGCTCATGGGGGGGAACACTAATACTTAGAGATAACGTTGTCGCTACCTGACTTTCTGCTATTTTCAGTATCAAGTACAGTTGTGCCATTGGCATGTATGGGAAAATAGGTCCTATCTTTGTCACCTTTAATTATGTGTACTAAAAATTTTCTGACTTTGGCAGTTCTGTTCTTAGCGTTGATTTTTTTACTGAGTCTTTCATCCTACTGCTGCTTCAGTATATTGGTCCTCCACCTCACTCCTTGTATTTCGGTATGAGATACTCCATAGCTATTCTGTGAGTGAAGCCTAATGTCTGCATTAAAGGAGTTACAAGAGGACTAAATTAAATCTTGATGAAAACTAAGGCCTGATACACATCAGATGCATTGTTCAGCACAGCCATATGAAGGTTCTTGTCCTGACTCATTCCTTTGGCTGTGTGCTCTTGCTTTTTTTTTTTTTTTTTTTTTTTAACCAGTTGTACCGCCTACTCCATTGTATCAGACAGACATCTTCTCTTCCTTCTTAGGGCTCCTCAGAGCATATTTCGACTCTGGCAATCCCCTCTGGTAAACAACAGGACTGGGGAATCCCACCCCCACTTTGTTTCCAGTGTCAGTTTTCCTGGGTCTGTTCTTCAGTCTTCCAGAATGCCCCCCTCACACTTTTCCTCCTGTGCCATGTGTCTCAGAGGCATTGCCTTGCTAGCATCCATCAGTGCCATCTCACTGGCCCCCTTCCAATCCATCCTCAGACCTCCCCTCCACAGTGAATCCTACCAAGCACCCCCCCTCCTAACGAGCTAGAGCTGGGGATGAAGGGCAGGCAGTCCCCAGTCTGTCACATCCACATCTCATTGCATGTTGTACTCTCTCTCTTTCTGTATTTCAACCCATCTGTTATCTTTTACGCATGCAGAAGAACTGCTTTCAGGCAGACATCAGGTCTTCGTGCAGCACATAGCCCAGTAAGGCACATGTCCCAAAATGGGGGACACAAGGGTTTATTTTAAATATTTTCCTTGAGGTTGACAATTAATACACATCCCAAATCTATTCCAGAGCTGCTGCAGTTAGAAACATCTGTCTTATCTTGGAATCTCCTCTTTCCAGGATTGTGAAGCATTTTGGCTCCGTTTATGCTGGTTTTGAGGACATCTGCTATGCATCAAAGAGCTATTTTAGACATTGTAAAGGTTTCTAAAATCTCTCTCTCTCTCTCTCTCTGTGGATCTTTTTGCGGTTAAACTCGTGACTGCAGAATTGGAAGAATGAGCGTTATTGAGCTTGTGTAGGAGGTTTTGAATGGACAGGTTGTGAAATTAAACCAGCACTGGGGGGCGAGAGGGCCAAATTACTTTTTCTTTGTGCACTCTCCTGAAGGAGTTCATTAGCAAATTTGTCTGCTGTTTCTTTCATTCATTGATTTGGTCAATAGTGTTTGTTGGCTAATTACCTGAGTTAGAACTGCAGAAATGATTTATTTCTTGTTGGCTGGGAGGTGGAAGATACAAATGCAAAGGAAAAGCAGTGTAGCTACTTATGCAAAGAAGGCAGGGATGCATGCGATGGTTCATTTAAATGCTGCTGGGCCTCAGGAACGATCGTAGCCCACTCACCAATCTAGGAAGTAGAAAAGTCACTTTAAAAAATGCTACGTCCCTTCCTTTGCTGCTCCTTCAGCGAGTAATTGAACGAGGCATTTTTCAACTGTAAGGCCCCAAGCCCTGAAAAAATCCATAGGAAAACCTCCTCTCCTTCCCCTGTGAGATAGCTAAAGTGTGGTTGTGGTTGTTGACTATAGCACCAACACCTGGGGAGAAGGCAGATAAGGGGGAAATACGAATAGCAAATGACAATACAAATCAGCTTTAATTCTAGGCAGTCTATAGTAATGAAAGTGAAAATTACCTTCCTTGGAACAATGCAAGTCCTTGCACTCCTCCTCCATTCCTCTTCAGATGGTTGACTAACGGGGTTTTGACAAAGTAGTTGAAGAAAAAGTCAGGCCCTTTTCTTTCTTATCTGACAGGTTATTATGCTGCGGGACCTGGGCAGCGGGGTCTAACTAGTTATGGATAGTTTAATAGGCATTGCCTGGGAGCATGAACAACTTCATTAGCTCTTCTCCTTCAGCTAGCAGAGCTCTCTTCAGGGACTGCTGACCTGCAGCTTCCAGCAGTGGGCCAGCACCTCCCTGCACATAGTCTGATCGCTTCCCCTGCGATTCAGGATGCAGCTGTGGGTTGTTTAAGCCTGTCATGACATGGGGTTTTTGTTATCCCACTACGTGATGTTAAGCCACAGCAACCCTCTAAACTGGTTTTATTGGGAAACCGTGGCTTGTTCATTTAGAGCAGGAATGAGTATTAGTGATTTCCAGTACAAACTAGATGACTTAGCAGTTGTCGGCATCAGGAGTATTTCACTAGAGGATATCCTATAGTCTCTCATCTCTTGAAAGGGACAGAGTCCAGGTTCTCCCCTCTGTGACGTTCTCTAAGGAGTGGGTGCTATCCTATTGGTTTTTTTTCTGTAATATTAACTCATAGCCTACATGATCTATGTCCCGCAAAGGTATAGATTTTTTTTTTTTCCTTGCTGAATGCAGCCCAATCAAATTTCCAGTTGTTGTACATCAGCCTGGACAAGGTCCCAGCTCAGGGCCGCACGTCGTTCATCATGCTGGCAGGTTCTGTGTGGGCTACCACGGGCAGCCTACCCACCTATGGCCAGTTGTTATGAGATGCTTTGCTCTCTCTCATCATTTATCATTCCTAATCTCTCCATCTTTTTCAGAGCCATGCTAGATGCTTGGTTTTCTGGAAGAGCTTCCTGGGAAAAATAGGAAAAATAAAGATTCGTATATGTTCATATACTTATCAATAAACTCTTTCTCAACAGAAGCCCTAAAGAGTGGCCCCTTGTGAATCAGATTAGCAGCAATATGGACATGGACAGTTGTTGCAAGGTCATGGTTTTACCAGAGATCTCTCTGACAAGCCCATTGTCTGGGTAGAGAAACCGAAGAAAAAGGCAGCTCCTGTCCTGAGGAGGTAGTAGTCATACTGACAGAAACAGTCCCATTCATCCTTGTGTTTCTTTCCTACAAGGCGCTGGTGGTTAAAACCTCCCTGAGGGCCTTGCTCCAGGGTGCTGTGGCATGTGCTGTGAGATTGGCACCCAAGTGTTGTGGCATACTGATCTCTATGGGGATTATCGTAAGGCTGAATGACTGGGACCTACTGGTTCTGCATAACCAGTTGAGTAGCAAACCATTTGGTTTTTCTAGAACAGTTAGTGTGAAACCTGTATCAAATCATCAGGTATTTTATCCCCGATCCAACTTGCCATGTCTCATCACAGGAAGGCAGTGTGATGTGGAAGAGAAGAGTTTGGATTCTCTCAAATTCCACCTGACAGTCTAAAGATACACACTTTGGCTCAAAAAAGGAGCTTAGTTATTACTGTGGTAATCACAGCATAAAAAACAGTCTAGAGCAAAGAAGATAATTATTGATTGCAACACCCAAGTTTCATGTCACAGCATAAAATGAAAGGAGATGGGAACGCTTGTCAAATATGCCAGTCTGATTCTCCCTAGAGGGTGCTAGAAATTCTCATTGAGTCTTAGAGAATTTACCATAACATGGGAAGTTTAGAAGGAAGAGAATACAGAAGAGTGCCTGCCTGCTCTGTGTAATTGAGATGGTATACATATAATATGTTTATAAACAGCTGTAGAACTCATTGCCATGGAAAGTTATTTAAAGATGGGAACTTGGCAAGACTCAAACAGTTTATGTGTTCCTGAGGATAATGTGAACAAATCTGGATATTCTTGTTATTCACAACAAAAATATTGAGAAGGATGTTATACTTCATGCTCTGGGGCTCAATTACTAGAGATGAGGATGAGACCTAAACTGAAAGGGACAGATTATCTCACACCCCCACTTACTCGTGTACGTTCCTTCAGTGCATGCAGGTCTCTCTTTAGGGCCAAACGCAGAAACATGAAGGAAGCAGAGAGCTCTCTGAAGGCATGAGATTTAAGATGGCAATATCGTTCACATGAGCAACCTTGATCTTTATGTCCAGTGCTTGTTTGCTTCTTATTGCTGCCTAAGTCCAAAGCTTTGCTACTCCACTTTGAGTTGCACAGGGGAAGCCCATTTCTGCCCAAAGAAGATAAGCAGAAAACCTTCACCTTGAGTCATCAAAGGTCAACTCAGTAAGCCCTGGGTCGTGATAAATGGGAAGGGGATTTTCTTGATTTTATTTGGATTTAGCCCACCTCTCTGCTTCACTCTTAAAACCTCAGTGAAACAGTTGAGGAAAAGGAGTGATATATTTAATTGCTTATTTTCCTCAGTAGGGTCATCGCTCTTCTCATGTCCCATTCTTCTCCCCCTCTAACTGCCTTTGCCTAACCACGTAACCTTAAGATTTACAAGGTACTTGTTTGATCCTGAATTTTAGGAGGGGGGGGGGGGGCGGCCCGGGGGAAGGATGCTTTTTAATCATGTCTCCTTTTTCTTCCTTTTATTTCTTGTATTGTCAAAGTACTCTCTGGCAAAAATGCGGTCTCCTCTTCCGCTGAGGCCTCTCACTTTGCCTCTTATACACTCCCTGCTTGTTTCGGGACTCTTTCTAAAATATCTTTTCCTCTCTTGATCTAGTTTCCATCTTGTTCGTTGTTCTAGGGGAAGTGGGGGGGAAGGATGCCGGCTCACAAAGAGCCTGGGAAACAAGCCAAAGTTTCAACTTTTTCAAGCTTTCTCTAGCAGGCATCCAAATTTGCTTCAGCCTCTATATTCATCCCACTTCCTTTGGCTCTGCAATTTTATTTATTTATTTATTTATTTATTTATTTATTTTAAAGAAATTCTGTCATCCTGTTGTGTGGCCTCCTGTCCCCTTCCCCACCTATAATAATTTTAAGTCCTGAAGCCCTGCTCTGTCCCTGGTGCACAAGACAGTTTTGATTTCTTCCTTTTGTGCCTATGGTCTATGATGCTGTTTCAGTACAAATACTGCTGATACACAAAACATTCATTTTCTTAGCAGTTCTGATTTCTCCCTTGTGACCCATGACAGAGAGGGAAAGCAAGACTTCACAAATACTTCACCATTTCTGGGGAACAGGTGAATGAAGCATCTGTTGTGGAGGGACTTTGCCCTGCTGCCTTCAGCAGTGGCTAGAGAGGAACATCTGGAGTCTTCTGGTCTATGCTTGGCTGCTCTACCTCTGGCAAGTTTCTCTGTGCTTCTGCTGGGGAAATGTGGCAGTTGTGTACCACATTGGTGGCTCTCCTGGTACGCAGAAATGCTTTCTTAAACAGCAAGTTGTAGTCTGGCAGGATTACTTCTGTTTGTCCTTTCCATAGGATGGGGACCGCTTCGAGTCAGACACAATATTAGGGTCTTTTCAATGGTGTTTTAAAGGCTGACCTTGTTTGTGTCCATATGAAAACATTATTCACCTACAGAAGAGCAGCATTTTTCTAGTTCACCATGTTCTTTAATATCCCTGTCTGTGCAGGGCTGTACAGCCACTACCTCTACCCCCAAGGCCAGTGTGTAGCCAGGACATTCAGCAACAACTAGCTTTTCCTTCCTCTCCCGTCCTTCCATGAGACAGTCTTGAAGGATCCCAGAAGGCTAGGAGTCAGAACTAAGCACCGAAGAAGATGAGTTAAAAATCTGCTATAATTAATGATGACAGGTAAAGGAATTGCCACACACTAGCCTAAAAAGGATCCCAGCAGCAGGCTGATGAATGTTAGCATATTCTCCATCATTCCTACCAGAAGGAAAACACTGAAATCTAGGGATTTTCTGTCATGACCAGAAGGAAAAGAGGAAAGGTCTGTTGCCTGCCCCTGCCTAGTGTGGTAGCTGCTGTCTTGCTTTCCCTACCAGCCTTCCTTGTGCTCCTTTGCATGAAGCTGCCATTGAGCACTCTTGTATCCTACCTTTAAGTAGTCCACTTGAACTGCCTGGAGAAAACCTTGCCGAGTGCAAGGCACTGCCTGTGTGTGTGTTATTGTGTCTCCCTCTAGTGATGTGAACTAAAGAGTCTGCTTTGGGTTGCTTGTGCTTGGAGCTGCTATTTTGGTGACAGGTATTTTAAGGCTTCACTGGGGCAAAAGGCCAATATTTTAGGACTGGGTCCCTGTTTCCCTGCTATCTGGAGGTCATGCACCCCAGTGGCAGCTCCATGTTTACAGCTGTAGCCTGCCCATAAAGATACAGAGAGGTTGGCTGTGAATTCAAGAGAAGAAATTCACAGCATTTTAAATTTAATAGTTTTAATCCAAACATTCTTAAAGTTACACTTAAGAAGAAAATGTAAAGGCTTCATTCCCTCCCTCCCCCTTGTAGCTGTAATCTATAAGTATTTTCACTTCAGGCAAGCATATTTCTCACTATCTCTTCACAGTAGGAAGAAGATGCACTAATAAAAGGCAAAGTTAAGGTAGTAGCTTATAGCTGTTCCCTGTGTTTTTTTCATTTAAAGAGAGACTTCACCATTTTTGTCATTATGCTGTTATTTGGCTTCAGCTGATCTCAGTGGCTTCACTGACTTCAGTGCTTGATATGTGCTGCACTGGAGTCAGAGCAACTGTCTTATGCAGGCTGAGGACCCCAGTGAAAGTGGAATGACAGCATCCCCAGCAGCACATGTGTCCTGCCAGGACAGTAATGTCCACAGGGACTTTCCCATACAGCCCCAAAGTCTTCACCTCTTCTAGTTCCTACCACACAGTCATTTGACCATGTCTTGCCTCTGCCCCCATCCCATGTTAGTCCCACAAATGAAGCAAATTATCATCTATATCCCAGCTCTAGTGGTAGCTGGGAAATAGTGAGCAAGAGAGAATAGGATGTGCAGGGAAAAGCAGGAAGATAAATGTGATGTGCAAGAATCTCCTGTCCAGAGACAAACCTAGGGCAAAGAAAGAGTCAGCTCTGGGGTCAAGCCATCCTGACCTTGCTTGCCATGATGGCCACAGCAAGGGCAGGGGTCACTCAGCCTCCTGCAGTGTGGAGCTTTTCTCCAGGGTCTGAACATAGTAATCATGGAAGTGGGAGTCTCCTGGCTGAAGGCAGTGAGTTATTGTGGTAATGCAAGGCTGCAGTAAGCCCTGGTGATGTGAGCACTGGTGCTATTTTCCCTCCGCAGCCTTCCTTCTGAGCATTTGAGAAATGTCTTCAGAACATGCCTCCCATTCCTGTCTGAAGAAAAATGGGAGAGTCTGAAAACGTGGTACTTTTTTTTTTTTTTTTTTTTTTACAAGGTGCATTTTCAAAAGTATTTTTCTTATTTCTTCTTCGCTTGCTTTTTCTTTCTTGCTGAACCGTACCCGAAAAATATGACTCTTCTCATACACTGTGTATTTTTTTCATGCACTGGCTGAGCAAATCATCCTTTCTCATAAACTTGCAACGAGTGGCCACCTCGGCATTAGCACAGCATGGGAGCAAAGCAGGCAGCAGCAGGATGGCTGGGTGCAGGCCCATCCGGGCAAGCAAGAGCTGTTCTGTGATGCAGCCACTGAAGTTCACGCCAGGCTGGATGGCGGTGACTTGGGTGATAGGAGGGATGAGTACATCCTGCCAGAGCAAAGGATGTGTAATGCAGGTAATGAAGGCCTGGGAAAGGCATTGATTATGAGGAATTTCAGTTATCGGGGTATTGATACATGCCCTGCTCCATGTGCCTGGCTGAGGACTGCTGGCAGGGCCATCTTACTGTGGGGACCATGGCCAACAGCATGTGTCATTGCCACCATCCTTGTCTGCTGTGGAGCTTGTAGATCAGTAAACACCACTTGTGTATGCACATGTGCACTGCTGTAAGCAGTACTTGGGAGTGTTTTACTCTGCCTTCATTTGTATGCTCAGCCCGCTGGTGTCTGCGCATGCATTTTGCTGCACATGTAAGTTTTTTGGTGTTTGCCAGCCTTATGCGCCATCCTCAAAGCCTTGCATTTCCTTCATGGTAGAAATGTGAAACATAGCAGCAAGCGTGCAAAGTAAGAAGAGGGGAGGAGAAAGATAGTATCCTGACTCATTTTGTCCCTGCCAGAAAAAGGCATCCTTTGACTGTAGGTCATGGATCTGTACAGCTGTCCAAAGCCTGTCTGTAGACCCTAAAATACAGCTGCATGAAAGGGACAGAATAATTATTTTTAGTGTCACTAGTGATAAGGAATTTCAGAAATTCCCCAAACTACATAAGCTCAGATCAGGCTCCAAACTTTGCAACTCCAGCCTCTCTCTGACATGCTCACTTGTATCTACTGCATTTATCTCTGCTGGACTTGGGCATCTTCCAAGTAAATAAATAATTGGTTCCTGCCTCTGTCTCCCCTTCTGCCCGAGGGACTTAAAGTTAATTTGTGCTGACTATTAGTCTTTGGGTAAAGCTGCTATTGCAAAAGGAACCCAGAGCATATATAGATAGATGGTCTTTGCACTGTGAAATTGTAAGTGCCCCCGTTCCCCGTGGGGAGATCTACAGCCACCTGACTGCTGCAAGGAGGATTCCTCGTAGCTCTTAGGAGATTTCTAGGGGATGGAGCAGGTGGAGATGGGAAGCCCACATTCCCCAGACATTGATTGCAGCGAGCCCCAACTCATGCCTGGAGCTGCCTGTACCAGAACTTGGGCACGTGGTGAGGCTCATCTGTGCATGTGAGAGCCTGGCTTTTCCTGAGGAAATGGCAGGATGGGTCTCAACGTCCACAGACAGAGCACAGGCTGCAAGGGGCTCGGGGACAAAGAAAAGTCGCATTTACTCTGCAGCATCTCCTGTGTGAGACACAGTAAAGATGAGGGAAGGAGACTGTTAACTCAAACAGACAAAAGTAATTAGAGGAGCAAAATAATAGATTAATGAGCAGCCAGTGTCAGGGGAACTTATTAATTATCAGTAGAGGATTTCCTTCAGTGTGCAGGCTGGCCGAGGGCATGAAAGATAGCAACCAAAAATTCGAGTCCCGTTTAAGGGAGCTGCTAGGGAATTAGTGGTGAGGGGTGTACGGAGGACGATAGCACAGGTTAAGTTAAGTGCTTCCTTTGAATCTCTTGTTTTGTGTAGCCCAACTAATGGCTGGGGGTAGGGGGGAGGTATGGGAAATGCTAGATTGTATCTAACCCATGTTAGTAATGGCTCAATAAAAATGCTATGATAAGAACACATTAAAGTTGTGCAGTTAAGGACTTGCAAGCTAGGTAAGGTGAGATTTAAAGCTACAGATACAACCTTAACTCTTCTCCTGCTGAGTGTACCTTAGCAGGCAGCCTCTAATTAAGGGGCATCAGGCTTCTTCTCAAGAAATACATCATAACATTGGTTAATGCTCTCTTCAGCTTTGGACAGGACTGTACAGTGTCTTCAATGTTGTGTCTGTTTGCCTTGTGAAATGGGTTCTTTTTAATTATGGTACTGAGAATACTGTGTTAGTTGTACTTGAACAAACGCTGTGGTTTAGGCATCGGGTCCATTCGCACTGTTTAAATGCAGGGCAGCCCACCGTCTGTTCTGCCAGGTCGCCATTTCAGGCGTCAGAAAGCAGTAGGCTTGGAAGATGTCAACATTCGCTGCAAGTAGTGATGAATATGGGAGTTTACTTTCCAAAGATAAATTGTGATTCCTTTAGCTCTGCATATTGTATTTTTGGCCTAGTTGATTTACTGAAATCATTCAGACCATCCACTGGTCAAAATATTACTCTGTCCCATCAGACTACACCACAAGATGTGCCTGTGTTCTGTATCAATGAGACCCAGGAGTTGCCTGTTCCCGTATCGATGTATTTTTCTTTCAGAGCTTCTAAGTTTGCAGTTTTTAGTCTCCTTGCATGTACAACGGTTGTGGTATAACGGAAAAGAGAGAAATCATAAAGGGCAAATCTGTTCTTGAGGAGCACTGCAGAACAGATCCCTTGGGTTTAAGTCCCACTTTTTAGATCTGACATCTTTCCCTGGTAGTTATTGCTGAATTGTTAGCCTGCCCACTGAACACCATGCCCTTTGAGGGGAAGCCAGCTCTTCTGCTAAGGTCTTGAGTGAAAACATTTTTCCTTCTCTGCAGACCCTTACTGCAGTAGTCCTAGTTTTCTTACAAACCTCCTACACATCCTGCAGCACCCCTGCTATCCCACTGCTTGTCCTTGCAGCTCCCCAGGGAGGCCTGCTTTGGTTGCGTTTGAAGTGCTGTTGGACTCTCGCCGTCTCCAAAACTGTTTGCCATCACATGAGTTCGGGTGCAGACTTGCATGTGTATTTGAAGGCATCTAAAGCAGTCTCGGATGCCCTGAGCTTTATTCTTGTCCTGTAGATCACTATTGAAAGAGTAGATGGAGTAACAGGAAAGGCAAAAAAGCACATATGGTAGTTCCAGCAGCAGTCAGAGCTCTGTAGGTATTTCTAAAGGTTTCCAAATGTCTTCAGTTGTCCCCAGCAAGAAAAAAATGGGTTGTGAGAGCTGTCCCTTAGAGGCAGGTGAAGGCCAGTCCATGCAGAGCAGAAGCTCATCAGAAGGGTTTTGTATGAAAAGGGAAGGTCACGTAACCCCAGGTGGTCCTCTGGGAGCTGGCCACAGGGGAGCAGAGGTTATGTGTCAGAAATGAGAGGACCGCAATGAGGAGGCAGATAGAGAATTTCGCAGAAGGGCCGCAGCTCGGGGGAAATATGCTGATTAGTTTCCACAGACCTGCACAGATCTGAAGTGAGCTAAAAATTTCTTCACTCAGAGACTTTGGGGATCACTGAGCAGAGTTTGTTTAAAAGAAATGAGCTTCATCTGAGAGGTTTTGCAACTTGTGCTAATGAGAGTCTGTCTGTCAAACTTAAGTGGCATCAAGTGGCTCAGAACAAGGGCTCTTGGGCGTTAAATGGTTCCTACCAAATACCAAGCCCATTACCATGATTGGCTGTTATAGCCCTCTAAACGGCAAAAGTGATTAAATTGGTCGTTATGAAACACTAAAGATGCATAATTATGAAAAATAAGGCTTGAGTAAGAGGAGATTTCATCTCACTCTCTGGCTTGTAGCTCAAGGAGGAATCAATGCAGAAATGTTTTAAAAGCAGCCAAGGGTTGCCCCTTGTCTGGTTTTCTCCTGGCAGTCTGGGAATCATGAGTGTGTTTGGGAGTGAGGGTGTTTCTCCAGTCTCTAGGCTGATACATGAGCTGGAGACCAAATATCACAAGACCTGCTCTGCATGTAGGATTGAGGTTCTCCCTTACCAGGGGGAAGACTTGACTCCCTGCTGTCCCTCACTCTGCTGAAAAGCCTGTCTTGTACTCGGAGGGAAGTCAGCTTTTCCTGGTTATGTGCCATGGGACTCATCTAACCCATCCAGCTACATGGAGCAGTGAGCTGTGAACATGTCCTGTGCTGAGCCACAGCAGAGAACCATACGGGCAGCATGGGTGGCCAGCTTATGTCGGGCAGGAGCAGCTCCAGCACATCGGTGAGAGTTAAAGCAGTAACAACACCGGCATTTGTTTAACAGCCTGGGCAATTAGAATTAAGAATTGAGCACTTTTCAGCAGGAAGCTTTCATGGGAGGCTTTCAGATGCTGCTAGTGCCGGGCAAATCTGTCTCTACCCAGCTACCCCATGTTTGCCAAGGTGAGATCCTAACCCTGGCACATCAAGCACATGTGAGGCCTTTTGCCGTTAGAGCAGCTCACTTCTCTGTTGTTGGGCAGCTCTGAGTATCAGACTGCTGCTTTGCCCCCCTCCCACTCTCCCAGCTGTGCCAGTACTTCTCACTGCTACTTTGGAGTGCTCCTCATATAATTCTTACATTAAAAGGCTGGAATAGCACCAGGCACAGACCATAATACGTGCCTCATTGTTCTTCTGCACTGCTCCATCAACATGGACTTCCTAAAGCTCTGATGTCCTGGGTTTTCACAGAATTTCAGCAGAAACACGTTATTTATTTGTGTTTTGCTATCTTTTTAGTTCTCTCCCTCTTTGGAGCCACCCCAGCCCTAGAAGAGTTTGGTTTTATAACCTCCTTAGAAAGAGTGATAATAGTGCTGAGCTGTGCACAGCCTCCAGGGGCTCTCTGCTCTCCTTGGGCTGCTGCATTTCTCTCTAGGTGAGCACTACCTGAGTCACTGAGCCCAAGTCCTCAGTTCTCTGGTTGGAACCAAATGCTCACAAGGGATAAGATGATATTTATATTCCCTTACTCCTCCTGTAACTGATATGTAACGCACTGGCAGATCCTACCCAAAACTCTGCTGACCATTTATCTCCCTCGTCTATCTGTCTCTGCTCTCCATCCTTCCTCATGTGACAGTTGATTTTGAGTATTTTTCAGGATCCAAATTTCTTTGTAAATCAAATGCCTTTAAAAAATGATTGGGTATTGCTTGGTATCAGAGGATGTCATTTTAGGCATTAGTTTAGGCATCACTTCTAAGAAAATACTGTGTGTGTATGTCGTTTATGGCATTATTCATATCCCCAAAGGCAAGTAATATCATCTGCATGTGTATGTGAGTGTGTGTGAACAATCTTGTTGGCTGATCTGCTGTATAAAGCTGTCTTCCCCTGTGATCCTGTGGCTGCTGTACTCAAAATAAAATGTGCCCTGTCCTAAATGGAAAGCCAAGTCTCTCTACCTTTTGAAGAGACTGCACTCGTCACAGAGATAGAGTTGTAACACAACCCTTGACACTTGCCCATATTTAATCCTTCTCCAAATCCAGTCTACTCAGCCAGACTTGATCTGTCTGAAGATCTGCTTGTGTTAATTTAATCGGAGTTAGAAGTATCCTGGAAAGTTTCAGGCCGCTCTTGAGGTTTTGAATAGAGGACAGCTTGTGAAATGGATTGATTTCATTCCTTAGCTGTTTTTCTAACTCTTTTCATGGCTTGTTGCAATTTGCACATAGTTGTTGGCTTATATCCCCACCTGTACCAGAAAAGATCCCTCTCTGGAGGGGTGAATGTTTTTCATAAATTCCAGTTATGGGAATGCAAAAATATTTCACTGTTTTCCAGAAGCAAGCTGCAATAATGTGACCGCAGTGAAGTTCCTTGCCCACATGCTAGCTTGTAGGCATTTTGAAAATGCCTACATTTAAGATGCTTCCAGGCTGATGAATACATCTGAGACTTCCCATATTATTAGCCTAGCTTATGCCAAAATATAATAGGATTGTGGTTGCCATTATCTCTGGGCTTGACACGATGGGTGTGTGTATCAGTATCCAGATCACTTGGGGATTCAACTTGCTCACTCAAAATGCTTTCCTGCAGGAAAAAAAAAAAAAAAGTCCGGATGCTTCAAAAAACCTCAATTTGTGTTCACGGAACAGTTTCTCAGGAAAGTATGGATTACAGACACTGGAGGATAGAACAAGTTTAAAGCGGAGCTGGGTTTCATATGTGGAACGTTTTCCCAGCAATTTATCATCTTCTCCTTTGGTCTGTAAGCCCCAATTGCATTTTAATCAGTTGCTTTTGACAAGTATCATTTTGAAGAAAAAGGGTTGGCGAAATGGATGGACCTCATTTACTTATATAATGAAAGTTGCTCTCCTAGAGTTCAGGAAGGCCTCAAGACCTCCTCAAAATTTACAGCCTTCATGGCAATTATGTCAGCACCCAGAAATTGTATCTGATCAGGGAAGTTGCATATTTTCAGCCTAAAAATGATTATACTAATGACAAACATTGTCTTGCGACTGCGATCTTTTTTGCTGATCTTTGTCACAGCACTTTCTTTAGCCCATATGATGTCTCTCCCTTTGCTAGCTCTTTTAATCTAGTGCTTATCTGCTGTCAATAAATCTAGGAGGGAATGCTGAGATGCTGAAAATTGTTTTCCCCCTCTCAAACCATACCTTAGAAATTCAAACTTAAGGTGGTAGACAGAATCCACTTGGGCCCGTTTTCACATTGCTATGGCAAATTTGTGTGCTTCATCCTTAAGATGCTGGAAATAGGTTCATAAGAAGAAGCTGCGTTGAGGAGAGTTGACCAGAACGGGTTTTCTGAAAGTGACTTTAAATATAAAAGTGCTGTCAAAGTACTACCCTTAGCAAAGGCTAGCCATTTAGCTAACTAGCCTGCAAACCCAAAGACCAGACCATCTATCAGCTGTTATTTTCTAGACATCAGTCTAATAGAGGTGAGGGTGTTGCATATAAACATGTACCAAAACAATCCCTCTGTTTCTTGACTGTCCTTTTCCTGGGCATTTGTAAAGTAGGCTCTTTCCTCTCCAGAATTCCCCAGCTCAGGAAAAGAAAATGGAGTGAGGTACTCTTGTCAATAGCTCTTCCGTCAAAGCCTGCCTAATTTATATGCAGGCAATAACTAAATGATGCCTGTGGGGAAAGGCAGCAGAGACAGGGCTGTTTGAGCAATTTTGTGATCCATTCCTGTTTGCATTTTTCAGTGTTCCGAAGGCCATTTTTAAAGGTAACTTTACCTTAAATCCCCAGACTTGTGAACGCATGAAGTAGCAGAGTTATTAAAATTATGCAGCCTCTTGTAAGTATCTGAATGAGAGCACAGCTCGCAACAAGATGCTGCGCAAGAAAAGAGGGACATTTGCTGTCTCAAGATGCTCTTCTCTAGGGGCAGTACGGCATTCTCCAACGAGTTTGCCCTGTAAATGTACTGCTCAGGATGGGAGTGTTGCTGGGGCCCTGCCTCGTGCCAAGAACTGGAGCTCAGGCTGGGAGAGTGGAAGAGCAGCAGTTGGCAGACAGCTTGGAGAAGGTGCCCGTAGGTGTTAAAAGGGCTGCCCAAATGATGCCAGTAATGAGCAGGAACCTTGTGTGCAGGCATTTCACTTGAGGGCACCATGACTGAGTCTGCCCCTGCTGCTCATTGTATCAGCACTGGTGTGGGATTGAGACTGACCAGGCCTCAAGACTGAGCTTCCCAGCCACCGAAGGCCTCCTGTGTTTATCCTTCTCTGCTTTCCCTAGCACTGCTCTCACAATGCGAAGAGCAAGCCCTTCCTCTCACTGTAAACACAAAGCATTTCTGTCTATTTTTGGAGATTGTCACTGGTTATATCCCCCCCCCCGATGCCACAATGTGATGGCCAGAGATGCTCTTCCCCTCTTCCTACCTCCACATTGCACCAGGAGTTGATTCTTTTTCCTGTATCAGCCTCAGAAACCAATATTCGTAGCCTGTTCCCTCCTTGTCCCCTGCTTGGTGCTGGCAGCTGCTGTTCCACCCCCTTCCCACGTTTGAGATACCTGCCACAGTAGTGGGATCCTCCTGCAAGCTCGTTAATTGAAAGGAATTTCTGTCTGGCCTGAAGATGTCAGGAGGCTGACGGAGACGTGTTTCTGTAAAATAAGGCTGGAGCTACGGTGCAACAGGCAGCGTCTGGATCACTGAGACTCTTTCATACTCGCAGGCTGCAGCCAGCTTTTCCATGGGGGAAGCTAATTAAGGTGCAGTCATCGGGGTATGGGCGCCGGAGACCCCCTGCTCGGCTGCCAGCATGTCCTCTGCAGCACCAGTCTGCGAGGTGCCATTGCTTCCTTCTCCCTTGGCGCTTCCCCTCACCTCTTGTGCTGCTTCCATTTCTCATTCCCATCAATTTGAAGCAGAGCCCCGCTGACCGCTGCTCATATGCTTCCCGGCATGGTTAATAATAATGGCCTCTGTGGGAAATGACGGGCTGAGACAGAAGGGACGTAATGATGCTCTGGCTGGGGTAGGCAGAAAGAGGAAAGTGAAGTGACAAGCAGCTAAACAGCAAGAGAGGGGTGTGATGATAAAAACAAACAAACCCGCAGACGTCTACAAACCCACAGCAGCGGCATCCCTGAAACAAATGGGGAGAGACAAGCTTGAGTCCCAAAGGGAGAGGAAAGGGGAAAAGAGAGAGAGAGGAAAGCAAGCAGAGAATTGGCCAATAATTGAAATGGCATCAGGGAAGAAAGGGACTGGAAAACACAGAGGGAAAGACAGGCTTGGAACTGGCAGATGGCAAAGAAATACGATGAAAGAGGGAGCGAGCATAGAGGAAGATGTAGGCAGTAAAAGGAGAAGGCAGAGGGAATGGTGTACGTCGAGCTAATGAAAGGAAATGGAGGCAAAACGTGAGGTGGGGAAGCATGGAGGGGAAGAGATTGATGCATCGGCAGAGGAGGAAAAGCAGAGGTGAACTGAACCAGGGTAGAAAAAGAAAAGAAAACAAGGCATTTGGGTTTAGAAAGAGGGAGGAAAGAACAAAGAAGTGAGAGACAGAGTCAAGGAAGAGCGAGTTGAAGAGACCCAGGTCTGTGCTTTCCACCAAAGAAGCATGAAGAGCGGAGACTGAGCACCTGATGGGTCCTGCTTCTCTGGGGCTTCACCAGTCCCTGTCAACTGCTTGGCATCTGAGAGCAAATTCCAGAGAAGTGTTTATTTTCATTTTTCAATAAACAGTGTTTGATAAGATGGAAAACTTATTGGCCCTGCTCTACAACCCCACCACCCATAGCAGGTAGCAGGCAGGTTTGTTGGAGGTGTTATCTCAATAGCAGTACAATGGCACCAGCAAGGGAAGCGGCAGGCAGCTCTTGGTTGGGCAGATCCATCTGCTTTCTGGGTGCTGCCCAGGAAGGATGTTTCATTCTGTTGGTAAAGCAGATCAATGCTGACATCATGCACCATCAGAGACTTTTCTATCAGTGCAAACAGTTGCTGTTGCCCTTGGCACTCATCAATAACCAATTACGCGATCATCTGTGTTTCCTGGCTCGCTATTTTTTACCCCCACACAGAGGAAATCAGAGAAGATGGTTGAATTTCCTCTCCATAATTCCTGTCCCTTGGCTGGAGCTGGCTCGAGTGGCAGTTGTTGGAAGAAGACTGCATTCACTGTGCTGTGGGAAGGTTAGCCAAAGCGCAGTGCTGGCCCATAGCTGCCCAGGCAGAGCGTCTGGGCAGGTCTTCAGCAGGGTTCATCACTATTCTTAGCTGCTCACATGCTCAGTTGTTGAAGGCTGTTTTGCAAGTGGTCCTCAGTGGTCCTTCACTGAAACTCTAACATTCATATCCTTGGCTCTGTGCTCAGTTCTCTGTCCTCCTGTATAATAATGCATATGCCATCTTTCTGTGGCTCCCCCAAAATATTTATGTGGCTTTTCCCCTAAAAATGTCTTCATGAACATGAGAATTTTAGCTTATAAAGCATTTCTAAGGCAGTTGTGGTTGTTTTGGTGGGATGGAACAGACATGCATTTATGGTAAACATGACAATTTTTTTAGGGTTGGGTGGCAGGTGCAAATACATGTAAAAATCTGGAGCTTGCTTTTCTCAGATATTCTGCGGCATTTGTCAAATTGAGTCATTGGGGCTCCTTTTGGGTAAGGTACGAGAATAAGTCAGAAAAGCAACCACAAAAAGAGCACAAACACAACTATATTTATTTTAGAGATATGCATCAATATTCATGGAACTATTTTTTATTGGTATGCTTTTTCACAGCTTTTTCCAGCTCCTTACTCTCCACGCTTACCCTCCCATCTTTGCTATTTCAGCTCCCACCTATCTCATGTAGAGCACTGAAAAAAACTCTCGTTCTATTTTTTTTTTTCTGCTAAAGATGAGAGTTGTTAGTATCAACTACAAGTTGTTGTGGCAAAGAGAAAGGGAGGGACATGGGTGAGCCTTATGGCTGGCTTTCTGATGCAGAGATTTGGTTTTCAATTAGATAATGCTCTCTGAAAACAGGGCTGCTGGAGCACATGGGACAATATTGACTAAAGCATAAAACAATTCAGTGGGTGACCTTCATGCTCCCGAGGATGTAGCCAGTCGGGATTCATGGTGTGTAAGTGCCACCCAATCAGTATTCATTTCGTGCGACTTGTAACCAACCAGTAGCAGGGAAGGGATGAAAGGCAGCATTCAGGTATGTAATATGATTATCAGATAATATATCAGACTGCGATTCTACAAAGCCAAAGGGTCAACAAGACTGGAAAATGTATTTCGCAGCTTCTGAGAAGATGAATTTTTGAAGATTAGTGTGTTCTCAATATAATACGAATAAATATGTAAAATAAACAGATATCATATAACATGGCTTCCACTTTTCCGTAGCTGACAGCTCCCAGAGAAACTATTGTGTGTGGGGACATTTGTGTTCGTATTTGGTCTGGGTTGTGTTTGCACATACAAAATGAAAAGAGAGTCATGGTCCCTTTGCCACTCTTCTGTAGGGGACTCCTGTCATTAGCATGCCTAGGGAAGATAGATGTTAGGCATCTATGTGCTCGTTCCTTAACAGCCTGCCAAAGATTTGAATTAAATCACCATTGCTACTTAGACTGGCATGCATTTGCCCAAGAGTCAGCATTTATTTGACCTTTGACTGGATGACCCAACTCCCTTGCGTTTGGGAGGATGAGACTGGAGACTGCTACCATGACTGGCTGAAGCTGTGTTTAAAGTTTTAGCAAAACACACTCAGACATTTGCTCCAGAGAGACTACAGCTATGGTAACTCTATAAATCAACCCATAAAATAGGTTACCAGGCATTCATTCTGCTGCTTCTGTTCTCCAGTATGAGGAATAGACTGTGATGCCCAGTCCCTGTCTCAAAGATCGTGTCTGGGTGATCTCACTGGTTTGGGCTCAAAACCTCACTCATGACAAATCACCAGGTTCAAAAGGGGGGAGCCAATAGATACAGACTGGAAAGTTTCTGGCTATGGCTGCCCCAAAAAGCTGGGAGCCATTCTCACAAGGCACCCAGAATGGCTGTGCTCTATTCAGTGAGAGCAGCATTTAAGACAGCCACTGTCGTTTCTCATGCTTCAAAGAGTGAGTAACAAGAAGGAGTAAATCTCAGAGAAAATAAACGACCTCTGAATTTTCTCAGTAGAAAAAGCTGGCTCTCTTGAACTGAAAAAAAATGTAGCTGGGCTTTGGAAAGAAATATTCCTTACATTAAGGGAGAAAGGGAAGCATGATAAGACTTTATTGTAGCTAAATTTGAAGACTGTGAGGGAACATCTAGTTTGATTTCGAGCATAGCACAGTCCAGAGAACCTGGCACAGCAATTCCTGTGTCATTTCCATAACATCCATGGGGACAGCAGGCCGTCCTTCACAAGGGTGCAGGTGTCATTACTGTGACCTTCCCCATGGCCTGTAGATGCTCCTCAGGAGCCCCCAAGATCTACAGCCTATCTCAGAGGGGTTCCACTAAACCTGGAGTCGCAAGTCCATGGTCTCTTCCCATTCTGTGCCAGATTTCGTTTCTACATACAGCCTCATACAGCCTGTGGGGAGTGTGGAGAAGCAGGGGAATGAAAGCTAATGAGGTAAAATACAATCATAGCTCTCCTTCAAACTCACAAGCTGCTCAGATCAGGTTGTGGCGACGGGCAGTCATTTGTCTTTCTTCCAAGCTGGTTCGATCTGGCTCACCTTTCCTCCACTGAAATACTCATGATTGGAGTGTCTTAGGTGAGAGAAGCATAATAACTTTGCTGCACTTAGGACATCATTGTCAAATTAAAGGACTGGGGAGGAGCCACTTCACCCAAGAAAGTATTTTTATTCAGCGACTGCTAAAGTGCAGGCAGCTTCCTCTCCATGGTCTCGGAGGGGAGCAAAGCACCCTCTTGCATTCTGCCTGCTCAGAAAAAATGGTTTGAATTCAAGAATATGAGGGAAGGAGGGAAATGAGCAGATGGTTTCTGGGAATGCGCAGCCTTCTGTCCCAGTGCAAGCAGCCTGATGTGGAAGCTCCTACATTTTACTATTCCTAGTGTAACTCTGGAGAAGATGAAGAGCTGCAAATAGGTGAGAACAGGAGGTCCTAGCTCTGAGAAGTGTCCTTTCTAGCACAGATCTACATGTAACATGTGCAAGTTACAGTGGGTGTTTAAGCAGACACTAAATGAAGCCAGAAAGAGAACCCTCCAAAGGGTTGCAACATCTGTTTGTGTTTTGGGCTGTTTCACTGTGTTAACGTGCACATTTTTGTCAGGGTCTGACTTTATATCTTGTTGTACGCTAACTTTAGAGCAGTAGGATCTGCTACAAACAGTAAAACACAAATTGGAAAAGAAAATGCAGCTGGGTGTGTGATGTGCCCTGAAAAGCCATTGATCAGCCCGTACAGAGGAAAACGTATCAAGCACAAAAAATCAAGAGCCTTGTCGAGAAGGGGACAGACAAAGGAAGGCTTTGTAAAAATGAAGGGAGATACAGAGCAATTTGGTATGCCAACTCTTCTGAAGCGAAGTTCTTGCTTTTGTGTGCAACTCGACTCAGTTGTTACCTGCTCTGACTTCCTTTAAAAATGTGGCAACAGAAAGGTATTTATTGCCGGTAAATCAGAATTGGGAAGAGGTTGCTGTTCTGGCTTTATCTGTCCGAGGTGTTTGCCCTCTGTGAGCCACGCATGTTTGCTTTTGTTGTGGGGTGCTGGAGGGTGAGGTGTGTCCTCTCACAGACTGAAGGGTCCAGTGGACCGCCCTGTCTCACAGCAGTCTGCAAAAGGCAGTAAATCTTTGACATTGTAAAGCGTAGCAACTTCCAAAAATCTCTGCAGATGTCCTGCTGAATGTTGGGATCACCACTAGAAGGCAGAGCAAATTGTTTGACATCATCTCCCTGGCTAGAAATCTGTAGTCAGGGTTTGCTGCTGATACTTTGTGCCTTCCCTCTGTCCTTCTGAGCTTGAGAGCCTCTGAACATCGTGGCAGAGGTTGCTTTACAGGAATCATGTGGATGAAATCACGGAGGTGTACTTGCACTTAGAGTTCTTCCCTGGGTTTGACAAGTGCTGTGGACCTCATGGGATGGAGCATGGGTTTATGCAAGCAATTTAAGTCCTGGGGCAGTCTGATGGGACAAAGAATGAAGTCCTTCAAGGAGGTGATTCTGGACAGGCCCACTTGTACACTGGTGCATTTAAACCATAAGCTGTGTTGACCTGAGCAGGTTCAAATCTTAGGTCTTAGTCTGTAACATTTTTAACCGTATGACAGTACAATTTAGTTGATAGACTTAACTCTTTTATCTGATCTGTAATTTTTAAGGGGTACTGGCAAATTTGGGAATTAATTCATTTTGAAGACTCCAAGCTTATTAAAGTTTGGATTTTGTCTTGTCATACATTAGACAAAAGATCTTGAAAGTTTGAGGTAGGAAAGGGTGATCAAAGAGAGATGCACGTTTCCATACCAACAATGTAGAGAGCAGCTGTTGAATGTGTATATTCCCTATCTCCCAGACCTTCTTCTGACTTTGAAGAAGATGTCTGAGTGGTAAGAAATGTGATAAATTATTTGTGAATCACAAGTAACCTTACTATACCGGTTACATAAAATGGGGAAATAGCTGAATTGTATGCCCTGATTTAGAGTAATATTTGTAGAACAGAGATGGAAAATATATGTCCTACAAATAGAGGTTTCTGTAACTGTATAGTGATGGAGAGTGCTCAACAACGTAGCTAGGAGAAGCGTGCCAGTATTTCCATCTAAGGATGTCTTCCCTGCTGGATAGCTGCATGTCCAGTAAGAACACGTTGGACAGGCCTGTCAGTCCATTATTAAAGTGTCCAGACTGTTCAGAAGCTTCCTGTATGGTCCTGTCCCAAGAACGATGGAAGAAATTGATGTTTTAAAAGTATTCTGAGTGTTAGCAGAGTCACCATGTGTGAGAGTGAGTAATCAATCTAAACCTTGCCGTGACACCAAAAGCTGTCGGAAAGATAGGGCAACGTTAGCAAGACCCTTTGGGTCTTTGAAGCGGAGCATTTCTTTTAAGTGGTCACCTTCCCTTCAAGTACTAACAATAACTTTCTTAAGCTGTGGGTGGGTTATAAACTCTGACAAATGTCTGTACCTGAAACACCATTTTTTCTTAGTCAGGCCTCTGAACCCTGCAGTCTGGGCAAATGGAGAGAACGTTCTGGGGTTTTAATGGTTGATATGGAATTTTGTATTCTAATAGATTTTTTTCTCACCATCTGGACTTCTACCACTGCCTCCCCAGAAAAATGATCACTGTTTATTGATTTATTAGATAATGAATGAAAGTGATTAAGTGGAAAAGAGAGGGTAGTGGCTTTGGAAAAGGAAATGCTTTTGACAGTTGTTGAAAGGAACACAGAAAAGTCCAGAAATAATGGATTAGATATCAACAGAACCACGAGAGTAACACTTACCTACCTCTGAAAAAGAAGCAAAATCCCAAGAGGGACTTGCAGCAGGCTGCCAGCAAGCTGGAAACAGAAACAATGCATGATGACAGATAAGTGGTGCTTATGTTTATTTTAGGTTAAGAGAAACAGTAGAGGTGATTTTTTTTTTTCCTTTTTAAAGAGGATTATTTTTTTTTTTCCCTTGGAAGCTATTTCTGTTTTGCAAAATTAAAAATGCAGTGAATTCTTTGATTTTATAATACCTTTAAATGGGGCATTGAAGAATTTATTTTCCAATACATCTTTTTTATTTGCCATCACTGAATGTGGTATTATGATAATGCCATACATGCTTTGAAAGTATGTACAATTTCCACTTTGTAATTTTGGAGATCATCTCCATTTTTTAATTAGCTAATAACTGTCCATTTATTGTGCAACAACTTCAAAAGTCATAAAAGAAGGCTAGAAAAGAGAAGAGGAGATAAATGTGAATGTGAAGGTGATATATATATATCCACTCAGCATCAAGCAGAGTGGGGAAATGGACAAGGAGCAAGGCAAATACAAAAATGAGATGTTTCCTTTTTTTCAGATGAGTATTTTTTAAAAATTCATTTGAAATTGAAACAAAGTTTCCTACTGAAGTAGTTTTTCAAAAGGAAATAGATCATCAGAATAGTACATCTGCAGCAGAAAACATTTATTTCAGGAGGAGCATCCTTTAGTTGGAATATTTTGTCAGGCTGTAGAGTAGGACAACAAGGGTGACAAAGCCCTGTGTGTGGCCTTCCTATCTGAGAGGCTGCAGTAATTCTGGGAGTGGAATAGCTTTAAAAACGTTAAAGGACAGAAATAGACATTATGGTTTACTTCTGTATGGCACTTCTGCAGAATACGTATCTAAACCCTTCCAGTGTGCATTCAGCTGTGACACTCGCCTTATGCAAAGGTACATGGTATTGAATTGGGTAACAAACCTTTTTGTACCTGTGTAAATGTTGAAAATAAAGAGAAAGTGGAGTGTGGAAGAGGAGTACATTAATACAGACATATTCTTCCTGACTAAGGAAACCCTTACCTTAGCAGCAAGCTGGGTTTATTGTAAGCCAGCCAAGCATATCTGGAGAAAGACTGCAGGAATGGTGGAACAAATCATTTTAACATAGCATGGTGGGGCTTGGAGTGGGAAGCTGAGAAACCTGAAGTCTGCTTATGCATTTGGCATGGGACAGGTGACCCGGGTGAACTGCACCCCTTCTTTGTGCCTCAGTTTCCTCAACTGCACAGAGGAATTAGTTCATCTTTAGAGCGTTTGGGGCTGCATGTCTTGAAAGACCGTGTGCAAGAACTCAGCATTATTTATTCTAAATGACAGCACCTTGTGTTTGCTCTGCACTTTCCTCTATTACCAGCCCTTTCCTCACTTGTAGTTTTCCTTATTTATGTCTCTGCCTTCCCATTACCTCTGTGTTAAAGCTCGCATCTGCATTGATTTTACATCACTGCACTGTACTGCAGCCATTACAAGTTTACATTTCAAAAGGATCCTTTTAATCTTTAACCCATTGCTCCAAGAGTCCTGACAACAGGACTCCAGCAGATAACTCCAAGCACGCTGCTTATAATGGGGGGTGAACAGACCAGTTCTGCCAAGGGAAAGGGCCAAATACACTGGTGATAACTGTGTTCCTAGAATGTCTTTGCCAGAGCGTATAAAGCTTTTCAAAGCAGGACGCTGCCAGTATCATAATAAAATAAAACACTTTGGAAAGCATTATACTAGCTCGGGAAGGTTAAACAGCATTGCATGGCATGAAGAGACTTCTGCTGCTAAGGTAATATGAATTACTTGGAAACATGAAGTCCCTTGCTTCATCCCTTCAGCTGTGTGTTGTTAAATCTCTGTACATGCAGCACACAGGTTTTGTGTTGTGGCAGCAGCATTCCCTGTTGACTGCAGAGAGAGTCAGGCTTGACAGCCCTGGAAAAGAGGAGATCTGATTTGCTTATTGCTCTCTTGCACCTGGATGCCACAGTGCACCCTCAAGTCTACTTTAGCTGTCCTGGTAGCTGGTCAGAAGATGGTTCTTCATCTCTTTCTGCCTCCATTTCTTACTGGCAAGGCATTTTAAAAGCACCTCCTTACTTCATTGTGAAGCAAAAGTTCTTATAGTTAGGTTGTGTCCTGCACAATGGGAAGAGAGCCATGTAGGCATATGAAATAGGTCAATAAGACACTGAATAAATTTATTTGCATGCCCAGTGAAGAGTTTACATCATGCTCTGAGTTGTTCCAAAGTCTGGCATTGCTGTTGCACATTGGTTAGGAGGGGTAGCTAGAACCAAAAGGTTCTTCTCAGATCTTCAACCAAGTCCAGGGTAACTCATGTGAAAGCCCTCAGCTGGCAAGTGTTCTGGAGATAAGGCCTTAAATATGTGGTGCACCACCAGTCACACAAAGAGTAAAATGTTAGCTACTGCCTTTTTGCATGGCAGAGAAAGGCAATATCCCAGGGAACAGCTGAGACACATCAGTAGTCTGCTGGGAGGAACAGAAAGCCTAAGTGACCTGTCAGTCAGAGATGCACCTTCACGTTGGCTAGAAAGCTCTGCAAATGCTCTAATCACTCAAACGAGGCAGGCCCGTGTCTCTTCACTGTAAGTGAAAGTACTAATAAGTGTTTCTATGTTAAAGTTGCTGTATAACTTCAGTGCCTTTTCACAGTATTTAAAGCACGGATTTACAATGATGCTGGCACATAAGTAATTGCTTGGAGATGGCAGGGTGTAGGAAGCAGAGGAGCAGCTATCCTTTCATTTTTGAATTAGTTACGGGAGTCGCTCCCCAGGAGTCCCGATGCTGGAGTTGCAGTATCCTGACATTGGCATAACTGTGCACGGAATCAAACTGGATTCCTAATAGCTTTGTCTAGCCGCCAAATGCAAGGGGTTTGAGTTATTCCTCACAGAGTAAACTGTGAGACTGGAAAATAAAAGATCCTGTGATTAATTTACTGAAGAACAGAAGAGATTCATTTTCCATGTGCTTAGTCTCGGTGTTCGAGGGAAATTGCTCGTGCACTTGTTCCATTCGAGAATGTGCTTGTTTAGTGAGGATGAAAGCTTGAAGACCTGGAAGTTCAATCAGAGCTTGATTTGGGGAAAAGCAATTTCGAGGTCACCCAAGGACAGATGAGGTGGCAAGACTGAGTGTATGCGGTTGAAATGCAATGAAAATGGTCAGTTCCTTTAAAATAAGGAGGCATTCCTGTGTTAAGCGTTAAAACGAGTTTACCTTTGGGTTTCCCCATCTAAATCTGGTCCACGCTAAAGCATTCACCCCTGGTGGTCCATGCTGTCAGATTATTTACAGGCAGAAGTACCTGGCCAGTCTCAGAAATGGCCAGAACAGTAGTGTGCGGATGATGTGGATATAAGATGTACTTCACACGGTGAGATTTTTAGTATTAGTATTTCACTTCTGTCCTTGGGGCTAGGTTGTGCAGGGAGTTGTTTAATTGATTGTTTATTTTAACTTTCATTTGATTTTGGTGGATCGGTTACTTTTTCATCAAAATCAACATAACTTGATCCACTGGGAGTTAAAAAATAAGAAATTAGTGGAGGATTCACCTTGCAGGCAAGATGCTGCAAGCCTGGAGTTGCATTAATGCATCCCAACAGCAACATCTCCCATGGTGGAAGTTTTGCCTTGGGAATTTTATGTCCGTGTGTGTTCCCACCAGCAGCTGGATAACAACTCAGAGAGAATCATCACTGGTGTGGTGAGGAAGTGCCTGGGTTCAGCACATCCCCATGGTTTTGGGTGGAGAGCCCAGAGAAATTGGAGTTTTTAGAAATATGTGGTACAGACTGTTTACACGAATGAGTCTTTGGCAGCTTGATTTGTAGGTCAAAAAACTGGCTGCCAGGGACCAAAGAAAAGAGGCAAGTGAAAAAGAGTCTGTTGTTTTCTGTCCAGGTGGAAATCTAATTTTGCATAGGGATCCTACCCCCAAAGATCTGCAAAGCCAGGCTTCCCTGGAAATAGAAAGCTCTGGTTTCCATTGTGCCTGTCTGCTGCCCTGGGAAAACTAAATAGAGCTGTGTGATGAGGATAAAATAGCAAGGTAATGCCTACGGCAGAGAGTGCTGCTGCCATTGAATATTTTTCACTGCCCTCAGGCAAAACTGTTTCTAGTTGGGACAGGGGAGTGTTGATGTGCTAATTCAAAGGAAATGTTTGGCTCTAATTGCAGTGGATTGAGAGGAGGGTGGATGGGTTTAACAATAGATGATCGGCAAGAAGAGATGGCATTATGACATAGAGATAGATAAGGACTAAGATTTAAAGAAAATGGTTCCAACCCATTCTACCAAGCTGGTTCTAATTAGCTCTATTCTGCTAGCCCTCTTCCTCCTTTTCAGGGAGCACATCTCGGGCTGTGCAGCTATTGTTTGTCCAAGGTAAAATCCAGCTTTCAGGGGAGCCAGTTTTGTTATTCCTCAACTCAGCATTGCATCTCGGTTGAGGCTGTTTTTCCTCTTCCTTGATTTCAGTAGGTTAATGTATTTAATCCCTACCTTGGATACAGTGAGCAGGTGTGGGCATAAGAACTGACTCGGAACTTGGACACAGTTGGTGATTTCAAGCACAAATTCTCTAGGAGATTTGAAAGCTTGGGGGCTAGTTTCTCTTACAATGATTGCTCCTTTTTACATGCCTAGATGCTTCTTGATTTCAGATTCAACAGGGGAAGGAAGTGGCTGACTAGAAGGAAATAGACCAACCTCAAGCTATTTCTTCATCATCTCAAGCAAGAAATCCCCTTAGAGAGCTCATTCAGCTGAGATTTCTAGCTCGGTTTTGCAAAGTGAGGCCCCTCACTATTTTAGTGGAAACATCATATAGAGTAGATAAGGAGTTAAATAGTTTGTCTGAACAAGTGACCCTGGAAAGTTACGCCTGTTCCTTGTGTGCCACTTACTCCATCTGTAAAATACAGATAAAGATACTTAATAAAGTCTAGGAATAATGGCTGAACTGCTGTCCAAAGACAGTCGAGAATGTCTTGAACAACTAATTGCTTCTCTTGATGGCGTTTTTTGTTCCCTGTTCTCAGTATTAGTGGTATATAAAGTCTTGCTCACATTAAGGTTGGTGTGTGATTGCTCACCTATCCAAACGGAATCAGAAGCCAGCAGCTCAAGTATGAGCAAAAATAGTTCATTCGTAATTGTCCTTGTTAACGAGGTTCCCATTCTTGCTCCAGGGAAGCTAAATGCTTTCACGTGACCCAGGTCACCACTAGCAAACATCACAGTGCTGGAGCAAAGAGCATTACTGTAATCCAGTACTGTGACATTTGTTAACGTTAACTGTTCATTAAAAATTTTTGAGCAGCAGACATGTTCATAAAGCTCACAGCCCGCTCACAGATAATTCATGAGCATAATAAAAGGATCCATTATTCATGTAAGTTCTTTGCTGCGAAAATTAAACCAGCTCTAATACCTCACATGCATTGGTGCATGTTGGGAGGGTTTATTTGTTGCATTTGTCTTGTGCTTTAAATTTATGGGATTAAAGTTACTACGGAGAGACAAGGCAGTGTAGACCAAGTCTTTCATCTGTTGTTAAGGCCTTACGAAAGCATAAAGTTGTGCCACTTCAAGTGCATTGATGTAGTTAAGGCAGCGTAATACCACCTAATGCAAGTTCTGTAAAAGCTCTACAGTGCAGCACAGCTGTACAAGACCTGGAATATGCTATCCCAGTATGTACACAGGTATGTTCCAGACACTGACTTTATAAATATTAGGTCCAAAAGCATCCAAAAGCGTCCCTACTGATGGTTGCAGTTCTATATGGATAGAATAGGGTAGTGTCAAACTTCTCTAATCTGTTTCAATGTGAAGTCATCTGAGTTTGCTGAGGTTGCTGTTGATTTTTTGCCTTAAGTGGAGCAGGAGGTGCTGGGAGCAATAATCTCCAGCTAAGAGGTAACACTAAGCATAGGTAAGGGATAGTACCTTCAGAGGTTAGGGCTGAGTGAGAGATACCTGACTACAAACTCCTACTCCTAATGAGACTATTACTATCTGGATAACAAAATTATTTGTAGACCAGGTCTAACACTCCTAATAGAGTCATTTGAATGCAAGCTGAACCATACAAATGATACAGAAATCAATGAGTACATCTATTCAGTCTGACACTAGCGTAAGCTGTCTGTTATTGCAGATTTGAAAGAGTCGTATTACACATCCTAAACAGAAAGCTATACACACTGAAAGACCCGAGCACAAATGGGCACTTGAACTGCGAACAAAACAGACTGTTGCATGTAAATGAATGTGTGAGCATGGAGATATTCCCCTGACAGGCATCCATATGCATGCCAAGTGAAATGCACCAACCAGACATTGTTGCTAGTAGCAGTGGTGTAATCGTTTTCATGACTACAAGACCTTGAAGATCCCATTGCAAGTGAAAGATGTGTAGGGATGTAAGGGGAGGGGGGCAATCTATTACATTTATTTTTGCTTTGTGGACTTTGGCAGTGGCGAAATTACTTTTTAACCTTTTCTTCTTATTCATCTGATGCATTTTGAGTGATAAAACTCCTTTTGCAAGCTAGGAGGTGAAGCTGCCACCAGGGAGGAGATGAAATGTCTGTACATCTTACAAACATGCCTGTACTTGTGTACTGGGGGCTCCCTGCTACTTTTTCTCATTTTAATTTTTTCCCCTCATTTCAGCCTGCCTTATTTAGGGATACAGCAGGAACAGAGCAGAAGCAGTGGTATGAATAGGGTTAACAGACCCCATGTAGTCCTTGGGAGGGCAGAATTAGAAGGCAGGCAGAAAGTG
Source organism: Nettapus auritus (assembly GCA_011076525.1). NCBI lineage: Eukaryota > Metazoa > Chordata > Aves > Anseriformes > Anatidae > Nettapus > Nettapus auritus. Next base: position 85,892,485 of record CM021765.1, read on the forward strand.
AAACCAAAGAAAGGCAGGGACATTCTCTGAGGCTCCTGGCCAGCACTTCTGTGAAGGCACACCTTATCCTCTTGTCCCCAAGATGTGTTACTGGGGAGAAGTTCCCTCAAGCAGAGGCTGAGCAAAGTGCCCTGAAACTCCCGTTATTATGCCAAAAGCAGGAACAGCTGCAGAACAGAGTAGATTCTGTGCAAGTACCTTAAGCACTCTCATGTTGCTGCATCCACAGTAGATCACTCTCTGGACCACCAACCTGCATATGCACTAGCCATTGGCTTGTTTGGGAGTACTGTGACAAATTATACCTTCTAAAGTGGGCCTTGCATGCATGTTATGCTGGATGATGAAAGAACCTATATTCAGCTGCATTCTCCAGCATAAAGCAGTCCAGCTGCCTTCCCTCCCTTTTGGTTAGGGAGGGCAGAGCTAAATTGTGTTTGTGCTCCATCTACAGAAGGTTTGAGGTGGAAGACTGAAGTTTCTCATCAGTGTGTGAGGGTTTGGATTGTGTCAGCTATCAGCCTGCTCCTTTATTAAATACCACTGCATTCCCATTGTGCCCTTCCAGAGCAAGTACCTAGAGAAAGGTGAGCAATGAGCTCAGTGCAGCAGTGCTTAACCTCCTCCACAGTCTGTACCCCTGCATGATCAGGCCTGGGACATGAGCATGAAAGAGGTTTGATCTTGATGAATGACCTCTTTCTAGACACAGATGAAGGTCAAGACTCCATGCTGGTGCTCTTTGATACCTTGGTGTCCTTTGATATTATTGATCAAACAACTCTTCGAGCAGCATCAAGGATCCAGCAGGTGTTGGTGACTCCATTCATGTTTGCTGGACAGATTGCAGTGTCAATATTGTCCCCTCCGTTTCGCTCTCCTCTCTGCACACACAAGCTCAGAGCACCAAGAGATGAGACATACAACATGCTGCTTTGCCAACAACACATTGGCATAGTTCAGTCTTGTATACCCTTCTTCACTCTGACAGCCTCACCAAGATGTTTCCTTGCCTGGAAGAAAGAAGCAGATTGAAAAAGGGCTGCTACTTCCAACCAAGTACAGAGATGATAGGAGTGTTCATGACAGGAGGGGCATGCTCACTGTAAAATGTATCTCACCATTATTTGAGGCATCTTACTACCAACTGTCAAAGCAGGCCCTCTGCTGCTGGTTGTTCTGAACTGCTAATTTCTCTTGAGCACTCAGATCACAGAAGTGCCAAGGAGAATTCACTGCTATGCTCGTAGAAGTGGCCATACAGAGCTTCTTGCCTTGGACAACTTGTTTTGAAGGAGAGAACCTAACGATCCAAGAAAGGCAGGTACACCACATCAATAGTGGCCTTGCAACTTTCCTACACTTCATGTTCTTTTCTGGATTCTTGAAGCAGTAGACCTACTCCAAAAACATCTTTGTTGGTCAGTACTCAATCCATGATTCCTCCCACTCCTATAGCTTCTGGTACCCAAGAAGAACAATTTTAAATTGGTAGTCAAAAGGGGAGGTATTCTTGCATTGGGAAGTCTCCCTTTAGCAGTAGCAGTTCCTCCCCAGAAAAGGAAGAGGAAAAAAAATTGTCTAGTAGATGTTAAGGGAGAGAAGAAAACAACTTGGCAGTGAAATTGCCCTTGAGGAGCTGGCTGTTGCCAGGAGCACCTTTCTTTGAAAAAATAGAAGTGTCTTAGACACTTTTCTAATGAGGAAAGGTGTTTTAGGAGTTGCTAGTATGAATGATAGCCAGGTCCAACCCATACATTGGACCTAGATATAATGTCAGTGTGGAATTGGATGTATCTGGAAGTTGGCTTAGTTTTGTCCATCCTAGTATCGTTGGAGTCAAGGCCTGAGTTTTTATTTTTGTGGTGGATTTTGTTGTTGTTGTTAGTTTTGTTTGTTTGTTTTTCCCAGATCTTTAGAAATGGCTGGGAAAGACAGTTTCTCTGTTTGGTTTTGTGCAGCTCAGCCATTCTCCAGCTGCATGACAGACAGGGAGGGTTTGTGTCAGCTGGGAAAGCAAAATATGTGGAGATACAGCCACCTGCCCCCTTGTTAGAGCAGCATATAACAGGCATGGCCTTTCCTCACCAGACTCGATCACCAGGCACACCACGTGCCGGTATCAGACAGGATGGTGCTGGAGGAGGCCGCATGGTGGGGATGGGAGAACATCACCTCTTCCTGGATGGGGCTAGTGGGGACAGGCCATGCCAACAGGCATTGTCAGCCTGGTAAGGGGAGAGGTTTGGGGCTTGCCCCAGTGAGCTGCTGCCCTCCATCCCTCTCAACTTCCCCTGGGTATGCTGCGGCGCCGAAACAATCCCCAGCTTTACAGAGAGACCTGTGACAGAGGGCAGGTGGCTTGGCTGCTCCCCCTCGGCCTGCAGGCCTTTCCAGCTGGGGCGGTTTGCTCTCCCACTTCCATTTTAACTCCTCAGCTCCCTGTCAATGAAGCCAACCAGCTCACCTCATTAAGTTACAGAGAAGGAGGCCCCCGGATTGATGGCAGGCAGGTTTAATGTGGCTCTTTCTGAGCACTCAAGTGCAGCATGTAGGAGGCTGCTGGGGAGATATTCCCGCAGGCTCCAGCAGAACTGACTGATTGAAGTTGCTCTGAATTGATGGCTAATGGGGGAGCTTTCTTTGATAGCTCTTTCATTCTGGGTGCAGCTGGATAGAAAAAGATATCTCAACACGAGGGAGAGGGGCTTTATTCCCCCCCACCCCCCTCCTTTATTAACAGATGCTTCCAGGGCACTCCAGCAGCAGAATGAGATCTGATGAAAACCTAATGATTTAAATGATTCTTAGCTCCTTCTCTTTCAGCAGCTGCTCAGTCACTTATACACACCAACTGCTTATAAGCACTGAGGACTAAGGAAGAAGCCAGGCCAACCGGAAAGGTGACAACTGTGCAGAATCAAAGTCCCTTGGGGAGAAGGCTTAGGCCACCGGCATCAGATGTGGCCTTTCCGACCGTGGCTCTGAAAATGGTATTTCGGCTTGGTGTGGACCTGGCAGCAGCACGTAGGGCATCAAACAGCTCGGCGTGATGGGTGATGAGATGGTGGTGCAGTGAGGCTGTGAGGGACAGAGCTGGAGCAGGAAGCCGGGGGCTGAGAGAGCCAGGGGGGCTGCAAGGCAGGAGAGGAGGCTTTAGAGGAGCTGTCACGGCACCTGCTGGTGTTACGTGTGGCTCAAGCTGCTGTTTGTGAGACTTAGGCACACTCAGGCAGAATTATATCAAAGCTGATTAACAGAAACTGGCTAATGGTGAGCTTTTCACACCCTCCCTGTGGAGGTCTCTGTTCAACAGGCTGATTGCAAGTACTTTTCCTCCTACCGTATCTAACCTTTTAATCAGATAATGGATTTCTTCCCATTGCCACAAGTTCAACGTCCCCTAAAGTTTCCGTCAGCCAGATGTCCCTGCAATCTGTGTGTATCCATGAGCTGACATATTTGTGAACATGCCATTTCTCATTCACATGCACAGAGCAGGATGGGTATTGTGGAGTCCAGAAACTCAGATAATTTGATCCAGTTTGAGATCAGCAGGCCGGATTTTGGCTGATGTAAATCAGTGCTGACTTGGAGCATGGTCATTTTGCTCTATTTGAGGATCTGACTCATAATTTCCAATCTAGGCCCTGGCATCTGGCTGACTCTGTGGCAGGGCACTAAAGAAGCTGTTGTGTAGGGCTTGCTTTGCCTGTTTCCAGGGCTTGACACAGCAGCCATTTGTCTTCAGTAATTTGCACCATGTCCAATCTTAAACTGCCAAGGTGGATTTAAGGGAGGCAGAAAGTAACTACACTCCCACCTGGGAACTTGGCCATCACATTGCAGCTAAAGCCCCTTTGTTTTTTACAAGAGGGGACTTGGACTGCAGTGACTTTCATTTGCAAATGATCAGAAAGCCCATTTTTTTTCTGCTCAGAGACAGAAGCCTCACTTTTAATGCCACGTTAAGGAGCTAGAAGCCTTCAGCCATTTCTGGGAAACGGTGCTGTTCATGAGAGCAGCACCCTGTTCATCAAGGGCAGAGTTTTATTTATTTAGAAATCACCCCTGTTTTCATGCACAGTGCACCAGAGATTGCTTGTTCATCAAGTTCAGGTCATAAAAGGTGAAAACGGATATGCCTGCTTGGTTGGGATCCAAAAGAAGTCTTTGATAAGTGGCAGCTGACCAGAAGTAAGCTACGAGACAAACCAATGGGACACATCTGGCCCTCTTCTATGGGAATATCCTGTTCCCCTTTTAGCTGGAGGTATCATGCACAGCCCCAATTACAATGAACTCTGATGGTGTTCTTCCTTCTCCCTTTCCCTGCCTGTAAAATGCCATCTGGGAAGGAGGGTTTCCACATATTTAGGAAGTCGCTGGCCAGCTGGGGTGAGGTCCCGTGACTTAACGTGGCTGATGTTGGAGGCAGTCCCATGGCACTCCATCACAGCACCAGCCCTCCTACCTGGCTGGGCTGGGGCTGAAGAGCCACAGGTGAGGAAAACACTTGCTGGGATGAGTTTTGGTGCAGGTTCATAGCAACTTAGCGTGACCGCATGTCTTGAATGCTGCAGCCAATATGGTAACAAGGAAATCCTTCACGTGAGTTAGATTGATCCAGCACATTGATGTAGCATTGCAGTTTGAATTGTAAGGAATCCTGTGTTCTGTTCTACCCCTTTCCTTCTCCCTGTTATGTTCTTGCCTTCACTGAAATTATGCCTAGTGGCTAGACTCTACTGGTGGGTGCACAATGCTCGTCTTACAATGGATGTATGGAACAAAGGTCTCAAAGAAATGCCACAAGCTAGCTAGTCCATATCCCTGAATAATGGCAGGGTAAGCTCCCCCTGAGTCATTCCTTATAAATGTTTCTCTAGCTTGTTTTGAAAGATTCCACACCCTCCCGGGACAAATTATGCTTGTGCTCCATTATCTGCTTGCTTATTTGTTTTGTGAGATTTCATGATTTCATTGCTTTTATTGTATCTTTCTTCAGTCTTCTTTAAGCTGAGCAAGTACCATTGATTTTGTCTTTCCTTGTAGCTCATGTGTCCTACATCTCTGGTCATTCTCTTGCTGTTTTATGGACTCCTTTCAGGTTGCCCACATCCTTCTTGCCCTCACCTCTCAGTACCCCTCCAGCTCAGACCTTTTCAGTGGGTTTCCAATTTGTCAGACACATACATTATTAGCGATCTGTTGATTGCTTCTCACAGTCTGATTGTAGGTAATGCAAATACAGGAAGGTATTTGTGATCCCATCAAATCATCAGATGTCAGCTCATTGTCTGCTGATTTCTGCTCCTGGGATTTGAACTCGGAATTGGCCTGGCAGCCAGTTGTTCTCAGCTGTGGGAGGGAAACAGGTAGGAAACCAACTGCCTGCAGGTTGGCCAGGCCTCAGGTGTATTTATGCTACCACCAATGCAGTTCCCATGTCTACTTGCATCTACCCCATCCTCTTCCACAACGGTGGAAGTCATGCCTGGCTGCTACTCAGTAGCTAAGCCATAAGGCCACAAGCGATGACTGTTTGAAACTGGAACAAATATTTTGAGTGGTGCCCTAGTTTTTCCTTTGATATATGGTGCTCCAAAAATTATTTTGCCAGTAGTATACACCATTGCTGTGACTTAGAAAGCGTCCCCCAAGCTAAGTCACACAGGGTGCAGGGATTGTTGAAAATACATCACAGAGATTTATGGCAAGCCCAATTATCCTCTTTTTATTACAAAAATCTCCATCTATTTCAAGGATATTCTTGGGGAAGTGAAAGGAAAAAAACTCTCACTCCCATGGGAAGACAGATCCAGTTGCAACCTTCACATGTACACTTAGCTCATAAGTTCACCACAACACAGCTGCACTGAAGCCTGCTAAAAGTGGCAGAGTTACAGGAGGGACCGATCTGGCCTCACTGCCTGCGCTCCCTGGAACAAGCATATTGAAAGGTCTACATCCCAGCCAGCGTGTCTGCAGACCAAAGGTTAAGCTGGCAAAAAAGACCTAAGGTCTGACAAGCTGCCGGGAGTTTGTTCACATGCATGCACTCTCTTGTTCTCCCCCTCCCTTTCCACCTCCTCCTTGACCTTCCTTCCCTGAACTTTGGCCAAATATCGTCTATTATTTCTACAAAGAGGTTTTGCTTTGTTTTGTTTTTTATACAATTTCCTTTGCTGCTACTTCACTCTAGCTTGATTTAATGGCCTTCAAGACTGCACCTCTGAAATTCTAGACCGGGAGCACTGCTTTTAAAGGGAGCCTTCTGTACAACTAATTTCTTGCTCTCCCTTGCATTTCATCTTCCTTTCTTGCATCTGTGTTGGGGAAGTCTTAACTATTTGAACATGCGTTTGACGCTGCTGCAGAACAGGGCCTCTTTGTGTCCTGGGGAGAGAGGGAGGAGGTATTCATTCCCCACAGTAACATCCGTGTACCTGTCTATGGCGAGGGGCTGGCAGGCCAATTTCTTCCTATCAGTGGGATCTCACAGTTCAGTGCCTGAAAGCTCTGGGGTGGAAGCAGCTGCGAGAAGCTGAGGCCGGAGGTAAAGGGTGTGAGCCTGTCTGTGCTGCTTCACTGCCCAGGCAGCGAGCGGGGTTGGGTGCGGGAGAGAGAGACGGCTGGGAAGCACGAGCGCATGCGGGCAGGCAGACCAGACAGCTGAAAAGCTAGGAGATGTAAATTGCCCACTTCAGCTGGTGGCTGAGGAGGTACGGTGAGTGACTATGAACCCAGAGCCATCAGCAAATTTAGCCGGGATGCTCAGGCCGAGCAGGAGCCTAGCTGCTTTCACCAGCACGCAGGGAATTGTTGGCTGCTGGGATCCCACCCTAGGCAGAGCACAGCAGGGAGGCTCAGGGACCGCGTATCGAGCAGCATCTCCAGGGAAACCCAGTAGAACGGTGGGTGGGATTGCTAGCTGGTATAAATCGCTCTGGCTGCCTTCCAAAGCAAGCAGGGTGATGCCAGCTGGGAACGTGACCACGGGAGAAAGGTTATCTTTAAATCAGAAGGGACTGCGCTGCCCTCCTTAGGCTGTCTCTGAAACAGGGGTGCTCTGTGCAGATGATCTCTTCTCTTGGAGCAGATTATTCTCCCGGATATTAATTCAGTTTAATTTCTGGTTTGAGTGAAGGGGGGAAAAATGCAGATGTTCCCAGAGCTGCTTCCCATAACTCCAGAAACTGGTAACTCATGGGTTTTCTGTCTCTTACATGATTGTTTTCTCCCTGCATGAAGAAAACGTTGAAGTTATGCTTAGGGGCAGGTGACTAAGGGAACAGCTTTCGAATGGGGATTTGGGCTTTATTCTTAGATCTGTCCAGTTCTGGTGAGAGACCTCAGTCCCTGCTTGCTTCCCTTTCCCTTCCCCAATCTTGCTGGCTGCCAAGAGGAGGAATTCAGTAAGCACTTTCCCACCCCCGCTGCCTGGTATTGCTGTGAAGTCAGTACAGGCTCTCTTGCAGCCGCTCTGCGTTGGCTGCAGTGCTGCATCTGCAGTTCAGCTGAGTCCCAGCTCCTCAGTCATCACTTCTCTTCTTATCTAAGCTTTGCAGGTGCCAAAGCTGATCTTTTCCCCTCTCCTTGCCCTCACTCCTATGTTAGCTTCCAGTTCCTCTTCTGGAATGAGCAGGGGAAAAAAATTTGGGGAAAGTCTGGGTTCCCGGGTCATTTTGGCTTTAAGACTGACAGCCCAACAAATATACAGCAATGGCAAGGGGTGATACAGGTAGTCTGCTGGGATCATCTGTCCATCACTCAGCAAGAATGTAGTGCTTTATTCACTTACTGCATCTTCTCATGTCATAAAGCACAGTCCAAATGAAGGCTTGGGGAAAATGGATTTCATACTCCATAAAGAGCCCATTTCTTGCGCTGCTGGGTAAGACCATGAACTTCTCTGAGTGGGCTCGGCTGTGCTGGAAATTAGAGAGACCTGAATGTCTGGCGTTAACATTGAGCGAAACATTGTGCTGATCCAGGCCCTGCTCTGAACACCACATACTGAGGTACCTGGGGACAACAGCACAGCCTTTGAAGGCTCTCCTTCAGTTAATAATAATGACAGTGTGCTTCAGATGCTGTGGACCACAGGGATATGCATTCATGTTTTCCAAAGAAGTGTGGGATGATTTATTTTAGGGAAGGTAAAGCCACTAGCTATCTTGGGTTGGAAAGTATGTCAGAATTTCATTCTGCTCATGATACTTTAGCACAAGAAGAAAGTGGAAAAAGAAAGAGAAAACAACAACAACAAAGAATAAAGAGCGAATCTAAGCCAGAAACAACAAATACAGTGGCAGACTTGACACGGGCTTGTGTGAGTGCTGGGGTGTTTTTTCACTAAAAGCAGATTTGGTGAGTGAACACAGCGAGTGGACCTTAACTTTGAGTCTGTCTGGAATGGGTCAGGGGAAGCGGTGTATGGGTTACTGCAGTTCCCCACAGCTGCTTGGTTCCCAGCCCCTCTCAGGCATCTGGCCAAGTCCTGAGCTATACAGGATGCTTTGGGCTTTTGGCCACCTGTCCTGGCTACTCACATATGCTAGAACATCCCTAATGGACTGGTGTCAGCCCCTGTGGCCAACTCCAGCCCAGAGAGCCTTTGCCCCATCCCTTCCCACAACACCCCCAGGGAGAAGGTTACAAAAGTCCCTGACACCACGTCCCCTCCACGTAAGTACTTTCTGCATGTGCAGTGTTTCTGAGAGCTGGTGAACTTGTTTGTAGCAATGAAGGGGTTGGACCAGTGCCTAGAGCTGGAGCTCCACATGTAAGTTATATTCCATCAGTGCACCCAAAGAACACCAAACCTGTCCTACAGATCCAGGTTTTCACCTCATGGCCTTGTTCTAGGCAGTTTGTGCCTGGTGTTCATCATATATACAGTGTATTTTGTTGCCTGAATGAGGTTCTTGTCTCATTAGGCAGGGGCCTTTATTTCACCAGCTCTGGTATGTTTGTCAACTGAGCTAAATGTAGCATTATTCTGGATGAGCATCACAGTAACAGGCAGCAGGATACGGCCCTGCTCAGAAGAGAGCTCAGAGCTTAAAGAAGGCCGCTCCTGACAGCCCCGGTTTCCAGGGTGGATTGCATCCCTAGTGCATCCCCAGTGCATGTTGTTATTGTTCAGTACACTTGCAAAACCTTGGATTCCACACAGCTTTCCTGTTCCCAGCTTCAGATAACGTGACTTTCATTAAAATCGACAGGCAGTGAACAGGAACTAGTCCCAGCTCAGCAGATACACTGCTGAAAGTCCACAAGCCTGGAGCTTGCTCTTGCTTACCCCACTGTAAACTGTCTGGGCCACATCCTGACCTTTTGAAGATGGGTGTAAGTCTAGAGTTAACACCATCGATTGTGGGAGCGTACATCTGGCATTAGAGAGGTTTACAAGAGATCTGAGCCTGCCTGTGCTTTTGTCTTTGGATTTTCTGCATGTTGACCTTGGCTCAAGTACATACAGAGCCAGGGTCACTTTCAAGTCCATTTCCAGTCTCCTTTCAAGGTGCTGCTGTGCTCAAACACCACCTTTGTGTTCTCATTTACATGCTGCCAAATATATGCACTCATTTCAGGATTATCTCAAAGAGGGGGCAGCCTGCACTTTGGCCAGTGGTAGGTCACCTAAGTTCTTCTGTCAGGGGCACAAGTCTCTACAAGTTGAGCAGAAGAACACAGTGCAATGGACCCAACCATGCTGCAGCTCAGGGACAATGGGCACAATCATCTACTCAAACCACTGATGTGGTTTCTTCCCTCTTTAGAAACATGTTGCCTCAAGAAAACTTGCTGAATTTCTGTGCTTTGGGAAAGGTGTTGTTCCTATCTTAGGTCTTGAACAGAAATGGCCGTCTTGGGCATCTTCTTCATTTTCTTATGGATTCCTATATCTGAATAAGAAAAAATAAATAAATAAATAAATAAATAAATAAATAGCACGTGTTAAGCTGAGCTCCATGTATCTGAGAGCAGAGCAGAGCAGGAGCCAAGTTGCTGGGGGTGGTGGAGACCTCATATATGAATGAATGTGCATGTAGCCAGAGCTGAACTGGGAGTACCTGTGAGCGTGCAAGGGCGCTGTAGGATGGCACCAGAACAGGGCAGGGGGAAGGAAGCGCACCTCTGTCTCTGTTCAAAAGAGGTTGAAAGAGGATTTGCATATGTAGCACGCATATAGCTGAGAGTGGAACAGTAATTAGGAGTAAGTGAAGGTGAAGCTGAAAGAGGAATTTCATGTTCTGTGGAAGATCTTTCCGTGTAAGCTATTGTTCAGAAAGGTTATTAGCAGGCGGCAGTACAAACTGTCCTGAGCCGCACGCTCTGCCTTTGTCTGACTACAGGATTTTTACAAGCCTTTTTTTCTTTGAGAGCTGACAGCATAATGGTCCTGGACAATGCCAAATCATCATCTGCACGCTCGCTAGGGGAGCTGGGCTTTTATATGAGAGCGAAGAAGATAAAAACAGCGCACTCAAAGCAGGACCGAAATGACTGAACAAGGGAATGAGAGAAGAAGAGAGAGACTTAAATGCTGTTTGCTGGGCTGGCTGTTTTTTCCCTTCTGTTTTCTTCCCTTTAATTTCTTCCCCTCCCCTTTGCATCGTGTTCTGGATGTCTTGTTCCAGCAGTGCTTCAGTCATTTTGTGGGCCTGTGTTTGCAGAGCATGAAGGGTCTGGTTGTGAAGTAAATACCAAACAGAAGCTTAAAAAAAAAATGGGGAAAAAAGGCACCATACAAGGGAGTTTAGGACAGATGTTGTCTCTCCTTCCCCAGGCAGCATTTCTGCTCCTGACAGGCAGCCCCACAGACTCTACCTGCAGTTGGACTTCACTGAAATGCCTCTCTGGGAGTATCGCATAACTGAGGCCTGCTGGGTCAGGTCCTTAGCCTGGACAGGTCTGAACTGACCGGGGCCAAGAGAAAGACAGAAAGCCTAACACTCAGGTGTATTTTGAAAGATGGGTGTTCAGATACGTTCTTACAGACTCCCATAGGCAAACTGGGGGTGTGTATCTCTAAAGCCCACCTTCCTCCCCTCCGTTCCCTTGTCTCCCTTCTCCAAGGCCCCTCACGTGTCCCTCATTGTGCAGTTCCTTTGGTAATATGGCAAGATGGTGAGCGACAATCAATCTCCTGCGCCTCTTCCTCCACTTCCTCTGCAAAGACTGTGGGAGCTGGTACAGTCATTAAGACCGAGAAACTGCTTGAAGCATTTCTGCTGCCAGTCTGTGTTTGGTAGGAGGAGGATTTCCTTCAGTCAGCGGGTCCCTGAGTTGCCCCAGACACACAATGTGTGCTGGCAGGGATGGCATCTGGCTTTATCAGCTTTGTTGCTGGGAACAAGCTCCGTATAGTAACACTGTCACACAGGAACAAGGCAACACATTGCAATTCATGTCAGTAAACCCTTTATGCTGTTGTGTGTTACTATTAAAGATATGATTGTGTCTGGCATTATGAAGTATTTTAGAAATGTTTTAAGATATTTTAGCTCGCTGTACCAGGCCCATTGTCTGCTTGCCTTCAGCAACAAATCCAGGCGCCTTACTAATCTTAAGTCCAGCTTTACAGGGCAGAGGGAATCCTCTAAAATACTGTCATCCTCTTGCATACAAAATCATCGGAGCTTTTTGATGTCTTTTATCTTAGACCCTTCCAAGGCTGATACCAAGTGGGGAGCAGAAGGTTTTTTTTCCCCCTTCTAATGGGATAAAGCTGCTGCTCCCACCAAGGTGTGAAATACTGTAGTGTGACAATTTAACATTGAGAGAACTGGCAAAGTCTGCCATGAGCACTGGGGTTTTGGTGAGGAGAAGGGGGAGGCAAAGAGATATTCCTCTAGATAGCTAGTCTGCTTCTCCTGAATGGTTTGAGATGTTGGGAGCATGGGGAGGGGGTGTTACGGGTGTCCTTATGTATAGCTCTACTCTTTCTGCCAGTATCTTTGCCAGGCTATTAGATTAGCTTCCCTGGCTGCGTTGTCAGAAGACCTGGAGATCAGTGTTAGAAACCTCACACACATGTCTGGAGTCCTTCCTGAAGGTTTTTGTGGCTTCTTGTGTGCTTGCTCGGGAACAGTATGCTTTGCAAAGAGCTTCAGTTTAGCTTTATTATTTGATTGCATATAAAGAGCTTATTAAAAAATGAATAACAATAACCATGTAATTAACATTACATTTGTTATCGTCTAAGTCCTGTGTTGACTGCTGATGTTTGGCACAGGCACTGACATGCAATTTAAAACAACAACAAAAAAAATAATAGCCTGAATGAAAATTTAGCTTTTGGAGTGTCTTTGAAGGCTTTAGCAGTACAGCAAATTAGTGCTACTGTGCTTATTCTTTCTTGGGACTTACACTGAAGTCTGGAAGAAGCTGGTTTGTCTGGACACATATTCTGGAAGGAACTCAGGTACTGGGGCTGAGGGCTTCCAGAACAGCTCCCTTTCCTTCCAGGCTCCAAAAGAAGGAATCATTTTTCCAGCAGGAGGCAGTGGCCTTCTGGTCTAACCACAATAGAGACTCTTCAGGAGTCTGCTCTTCAGGAGATGCCCTCCTGTGTGAGCTGGGCTGATGAAAACCTCCTCCCTGCCTCTGCCACCAGACCAGCTGGTGTGATCGAAGAAACAGAGTCAGCTGAGGGCACTGTATTGCAGCTGATAGCAGAGTAAAAGCCTGAGTCTGCAGGTCCTCAGGATGCTGGTGAGATGCGCTAAACAGCAAGGTGGAGGCAACCGGTGCACCACCTGGCCCTGATCCCTCACTGGGAAGAGGACTGTGATAGTCCTCCGTATTTTGAGGAGTGAATTTTTTTGCTGAGCTGATGTGTGGGCCTCTCTGACTTAGGGTGCTGCTGCTCCCCTTGGTACTGGGGTAAAGAGGCAGCATGAGAGCACAACCACCAGAGTATGCCTTCATCTTCCAGCAACAGGCTTCACAGAACCGTCTGGTAGAGAGGGAACCAAAATACAAAACAGCTTCTGTGTCAAAAATGCAGAGAAACAGCTAGGTAAGTATCCAATCAACCAACAATACAGCAGAGTACTTGAAATCATTTTCCCTGGGCTGTGAAAAAGTTGCTCAGGAGATAGAGAGACAGGCAGGCAGCAGCAGCCTGCCAAGCGTTAAACATTTTACATGGCCCTTCTTCTGCAAGGTGCCAGTCACGGCCTGCCTTCAGGTCATGCCTTCTCCCACAGGCTGATGTCTCACCTCAGGCTTGCCCCATCCCTTGGCTCCTTGCTGCCAGTGAGTTGTCTTCTTCAGGGAACCCCCTGGCCGAGGCTGAAGGTGGGATCTTTCTGTAAGGCACATCAGCTGAAGGCTTGATCTTGGAGGTCTTTTCCAACCATAATGATTCTATGATTCTATGATTCTAATTTGCTGCCCCAGGGAGCCATGCCAGCTGACACAGCATACCAAAAGGAAAGAGTAGGCCAGCACACTCTGTGCTCCTGCATTAAAAAAATAAAAAATAAAATTGTATAGTATTTTATTAATCAAACTTTTTTTTTCCTTGTAACCTTTTTCCAGTATTGCTCTCCAGCTGTCATAGGACTTTGCCAGTCCCTCCACACTGAGTGCTCAGGTCTACTTTAGAAAGCTTTCTGGCCTCCCTTTCAACCAAATGGTGGGAGAGACAAAACCTGAAGGAGTTCCTACAACTTTTCTGCAGCCTTCCTGCTGCTTGATCTGTGGACAGAGAGGTACCCCTCCAGGGCAAGCGGTGCGGATATTAAGTAAGGGGCAGGTTGGCTGCGCCAGTTCTGTTCATTCATTTCCTTTAACACTGCTGGTGGTCACCTCTAGAGCAGTATTCTTAATGGGGTGCAGGGGATACATAGCTGTATGTGAGTGTGCATGGCACTGCACTGAGCTAAGCAGGAGCCAGACCCCTGAGGTCTGCCTGGCAAATGTGTTTTTGCAGTACCAGCCATAAGAGCCAGGAGTCCTGGGGAAAATGCAAACAAAAAAAAAAATTCAAACCACAAAATCAAAAGTCAGTAAATAGAAATTAAAAAAAAAAAAAAAAAAAAAAAAAGGAAACACCCACACTTGACTGTTCACTATCACCAGACTGGAATGAAAGGAACCTACTTATACCAAACCCCAAGAGAAAAGAGAGACCTTCCCACCTAACTCCTCTCACTGAAGCTTGCCTTTAGATGCAGGTTTGTGTCATGCTTTGTCCCCTGGCAAGCTGGGATGCTGCCAGGCTCATCAGGGAAGGGGGAGCAGAGATGAAGGCCCTGCTGATGGCAGCGGCCTGTCCTAGCCTCCCAAGTCAGCACTATCCACCAAGCCAGAGGAGAGAAGCAGGCCCCATGCTGCCCACGGTTTTGTACTAGAAAGGAGGAGATAAGTCAGAGATGAAAGGGAATGCACCAGTCAGTCGTAGTGGCTCAGAATAAATTGCTGCACTCTTGTCAGCAAATTACCTTTTTCTGCAACCACAGCCCTCTCCTCTCCCCACACACTGATGCCTCCCCCTTCTTCTCCCTCTGTTTCTCCTGAAAGTGCTTCCATATTTGCCTGAAGCTTTGTTACGTAGCATCACCGCACTCCCGAGCATACTGAGAAATGTACGGCCATGATTTGTGACTCAGTACTTGAAAGGCCAGAGATCAGACCTGCTCCCTTGAGCGACTTACGCCTTCCCGTCCAGAAAGGGGCGTGCCAGCAGCTCTGCCTCCAGCACCCTTTACTTTATCTCCCATGATGGAAATGCTAGCAAGGTTTCCAAGAGGATACTGTGAAACCATCCTGGGCAAATATGGCCTTGCCATCAGCTCTTGTGCTTTCTTCAGGCACAAGAAACTTTTTCTCCTGTATGCCTGTGCCTCCATCTCCAGTCTCTCTCCTCCATCTCCAGTCCAGTCTCCTGCACGCTCCCCCATGCAAAACTCCTTGCCCCTGCTCCCCTGAGTCCACCTCTCAGCACTGCACATCTGGTGGTGCAACTGCTCCTCTCCAAGGCCATGGTCAATTAAGCACAGCCAAGTGCAATTTGGGCCCAAATAACTCCATGGGCTGGGATTCAAGCATGAGTGGGGATGCAGGAAGTGACTGCCTCAGGTCCTGTGAGCAAAGGGCCTGTCTCAGGTAGCTCCAGGAGCACACACTCGGGTGCTTCACCTCCTTCTATGCTGACTTTGAAAAGGCCAATAGAGCCATGCTGCCTGAGCACAGCCCCTCATAAAGCACCGTAGGCAGCAGCACGTTGCTGCTGACTGAGGAAAGGGCACGCCGCTCCTTCCCTGCCATATGCCAGCCCAAGACGCTATCGGAGAGCCATCTGTGGGCCTGCTCCAAGTTCGTGCTGCCTCAGCCTCTCCAAGCAGAAAGGCAGCCTAGGAGTGATGACTACGGAGAAAATAACTATAACAGGAAAGCAAACAAACAAAAAGAAAATGCTCAGAGCTCCAGCAGCACTGCGCAGTCTGTTCGGGAAGACTATCATGTCGCAGGAGAGCAGCATTTGACCGATGAAAGCTGATTTGTGTTACTGAAAGAACATGTAATGTCTTTTTGGATAATATCATCCCTTTCTCTGCGTCTGAGTAAATCTCTGAGCTTTTGATTTCCCTTGGCTTATCCTGCTGTGACACTTCCTGTGCAGTGGCACAGGATAAGCTCCCTCACCTCTGCGCTGCTCGGGGGATGATTTTTTTTTCTTTATCAGGGCACACTCCAGAAAAGCATTGGATACTGGGCTAAATCTGCCCTCCTAAGATTTTACTTAGGAAAAAAAAAATACATAAAAGCTTTTAAAAAGCTTCTCAGGAGATAGTAGACGAGACAGTACAGAGCTGTGCTCCTTGGCCTTATCTCCGAGGTGTCACGGGCTGCAGTGTCCTAGCAAGCTGCCGCAGCTGAGGGAGCAGCTGCCCTCAGCCTGCAACAGTAATGCCATCGTTAGTATAAAACAAGGCAAGAAATGCTGGAATTGTGCCACTGAAATTACGTTTGTGACTGCACTGTCTGTGGCAGCTGAGCTGAGCTTGCCCCGTGTGCAGCCAGAAGCAAGGCATAGTGAAATAACGGATGCAGAACCACTGGGAACCCATTAAAAAAGGGATGCCTGGGCGGAGGACACAGCATTTTTCCAGCTGCATCAGGGCAGGCACAACCAGCTCAGGTGGCAAGTCAGTCTGTATCAGGCCCTGAGCAAGATGAGCTGGGGGAATCACAGCTTTCCTGCTGGTGGGAGTAGGGTGTTGTTTTTTTTCCAGCCTTGCTCGAAAGCATTGTTTTAGTTTGCTTCTCAGCAGGGTGAAGGTGCAGGGAGCAAGGTGCGTGGCAGGTTTGTCACCATGGGAAAGGGAACCAGTAGCACCATGCTGAAGGCAAGTCCTAGGGAAGGGCTGTGAATCAGGCCAAGTTGTTATTTTCAAAAGCCATCTCCAGCTGAGGCTCTTGGCACTCTCCTAGATCAGGGCTTGCACCAGGTGCTCAAGGAGCTGCTAGAAGCTCACTGTGGGAAGAGACCATGGCCCCTTCCCTCTGCTGTCCACACCCCTTCTCCAGCATGCAGCCCCTCCATCTGCATCCTCTTAAGTGCTAGAGCAACACCCCAGTGAGGGTGCTGAGCTTCCCCCTGCCTGCCTGATCTTCCAGCTATTTCTTACTTGTGCTGGCTTTGCTTCCTGGGGGACAAAGGAGCTCTTCAGTGCATAGCTCAGGTAGGAATATGCATGC
This sequence comes from Nettapus auritus, assembly GCA_011076525.1. Taxonomy (NCBI): domain Eukaryota; kingdom Metazoa; phylum Chordata; class Aves; order Anseriformes; family Anatidae; genus Nettapus; species Nettapus auritus. Next base: position 85,909,207 of record CM021765.1, read on the forward strand.
TGCCTCTGTAGGGGCATCTCTGAGGAAGGTGGCATATGTCCCTCATCCTTTTCTTGCCGCTCCTGGCAGAAGGAGCACTGTTGCATTATGCCAGCATTTAAGAAATAATAATAATTAAAAGCTTTCTGATGAACATGGTTAATTTCCTATTCTAAAAAGCTGCTAAGGCAGCGCCTTTTGTGCATTAGCATATTTGCAAGGTTAATGTAGTGTACTTAATAAGATAAATAATGCTTGTCATGATATTTCAGGCCAATTTTAAGGGGAGGGAATAAAAAATATTTTGCTTAACATCTTAAGTTTTTGCCTGGTCAACTTTAAGTTAACCACCGAGCTGCCACTGGCTGTGGAGGTGCGTTGTTCACTTTTCCCCTTGGCAGGTGCTCACTAGTGCTTGCAGCAGGTTAAAGGAGACTGTCAGAGCACAGATGGCACAGGTGAGCTGGAAGTGGGCTCTCGGTGACTTCCGTGACATCACTTTGGGAATGTGGTATGGGAGGGGCATTAGGAAGGCAGCAAAGCCCTAACAGGCTGAAGGAGAAGGATGCAGGATCAGGGGCAACATCTGCGACGGAGCAGGAGGAGGCGGTGGTACTGACATGTGGGAGAAGGTCTGAGGCCACAAGAATGGCGAGCAGATGGCAGCAGTAATAAACCATTGACTGATGTAGTGGGACCACAAGGCTGGAAGAGGTAGTGGGGGATTTCTCACTAACGCAGAACTCTTGTGGTGTTTTTTTTGTTTTGTTTTGTTTGTTTTTTTTTTTAATGTCCTACTTCAAACCTTGGTGTACCGTTTTGTTTTCCTCCAAATGTCCAGAACCAGGGAAGCAGTTGAAAAATCCCCCTGTAAGACACTGAGGGCCATGGGAGACAATCATAAACCTGCTTCCAAGCTGTCAGCCCTGGGCAAGTCTCAGGTAATGATTAGCAGAGAGCCCTTGTGTTCCTAATGGCTTCTCTTGCCTCCTCTTCAGCAGAATGATTGCTTTCTTAGGCTTTTTAATAATATACAGTAAAAGCAGCCGCATCTTTAGACAAATGAGGCCACAGTGGGCAAGGAAGAAAGATGAGAGAACTTCCCAGGCAAACGATCTGGAGCACCTGGCTTGCTACTCCCACATGCCCTTCCTTTCTCTCCCCTCCTCCCCTCAGCCAGTAAAATAGACCAACCAGCTCATTATATTCTCATAATGATGAGGAGAGGGAGGCAGAAGCAAGCCAACAAAAATGCAGGTAGTTGGTATATAGGAGATTAATAAATAGATACGCCACCGTGAAAGGATGGAGGGATGGATGGGTATTTACCCGGCATGGAAGACTGGACCAGTATGGTGAAGGAAGAGCGGGTCAGCAGAGGCGGCTGAGAGTTGAGGGCAGAGGGGGTGGAAGAAATAAAATAAACTATCAGACACAGCAAGGAAAGAAAGATACAATAAAAAGATGGAGGGGGGAGAGAGATACAGGTGAGGAATAAGGAGGACGGTTAAATAGATACAGCTAAAAGACAGGCAGCTGAGCCCGGCAGAGGGAGGAAGGAATAATATTGTGTTGTAGGCGTCTGAGAGGGGAGGTAGGGAAGGGGTGGAGGACCAGCTACAGCAGGTAGATTGATTTTGATGTTAGCTATATTGCAGGTCAAACACAGTCCTCACACCACATCGACTCCACATCTGTTTCTTCTTCCGCCTGCCTGTCAGCCCCCTGCTGTGTCCTAGATTTTTTCGGCAGGAGCCCCTCTCAGCCCCGGGCTGGGGGGAGGCCGGAGCACCAGGTGAGGCGCAGAGCAGGCCACGTGCCCTGCAGCAACAATGAGGCCAGGCTCCGGGTGGCCTTGCAGAGGTGCGACCATGGCTGTCGGGACTGTGAGCACATCATGGGGAGTGTGAGAGCGTGAGCCCCCCTCCTGTCCTGTCTCCTGGCCTGGAAGCGTGTCCCACCTTGGGAAAGGTAGGGAGGTGCTCTGAGCGCAGCCCCTATGGCCAGAGGGTTGCTGGGGTGACCCTGGCAGGCTGCCTGGCTGGCTGGATGTGGGGTGAGCCATCCCGCCCCACACAGCACCTTTAAAACGGAGGCGATGTCAGCCTGTCTCCCTGCTTGGCATACAGAATTGCTGCCCCGTGTGTCTTGTTGCTGTGGTTTTGTCTTGCGGTGGTGGCCCGTGTCAGGCCATCAGCTGGCTGCCTTTCGCTACAGAGGGAGCCATTTCTTCAGCCTCCTCTCCACACATTGCACAGCTTCACCGACCCTGCTGTGCTGTGGACATCTCCCTCCTCCCCAGGGCTGCTGGATGCAGACACCAGTATGGGGGAACCCAGCACAGAGCTTCCCATGCCCCCAGGGTGCAGCCGTCACCCCCCAGCACAGAGGCACACAGCCCCAGGAGTGAGAGCCTCCCACAACGCTGCACTGCAGCCTCTCATCAGTGAGTCAAGAAGGAGACAGAAGCAGCCCCCCCACCTCCATCCCAGCTGGTGGTTTTCTTTTCTGACTGGGGTGCCAAAAACAGTGGCAACAACCTCTTCACAGGGGCTCTGCTCCCCTGCCCCAACATCTCCTCAGGGCTCGTTCCTGGGGAGGAGCACCCCCCCTGCTCTGCTGATCCCAGTCTCATGGTAACTGCGATTCACTGGTGTTTACAGCTCTCAGATTCACAGTGGTTTGTAATCATTTGCTGACTCTTTTTCATTTCTCTCCCTTTGCTTTCTTCCCTCTGCATTTGCCCCATCCTGCTTCCATCCCCTGCGAGTGACAGTGTGGTGTGCTGCTGTAGAGGAGGTAGGGTTGCTCCAGGCAGTTAGCCACACATCCAGAAAAGGCTCCTGGAGAGGAAAAAAAAAAAAAAAAAAAAAAAAAAAAAAAAAAAAAA